>JAWMAG010000021.1:627500-1124494 GCA_037013455.1 Ceratitis rosa | reverse complement strand
GGTTGCTCTGTACCTAGATTAACAGGAAGACCCTTCTTCTCTCCAGAAGGTGAATCAAGGACGGAAATATGCGAAAAAAAGTTTATTTATGGCTCGGTAGCTTTTAACTTACAAACGTTACTTTTTGCTTAAACTAGCAGGAAGACTCTTCTTCTCCCCAGAAAGTGAACCAGGACGGAACTATTCGAAAATAAGTTTATTTATGGCTCAGTTTACTTGAAATTCGGTACATAAGTAGCTTTTAACTTACATTAACGGGAAGACTCTTATTCTCTCCAGGAGTTGAATCAGAGACTGACCTATTCGAAAAAATCGTATTTTTTGTTCGATTTACCTGAAATTCGGAACAAGGAATACTTTTTGCTTACATTAACAGGAAGACTTTACTTCTCCCCGGAAAGTTAACCAAGGACGGAACTATTCGAAGAAAAAACTTATTTATGGCTCGGTTTACTTGAAATTCGGTACACAGGTGGCTTTTAACTAACATTAACAGGAAGACTCTTTTTTTCTCAAGGAGTTGAATCAGAGACTGACCTTTTCGAAAAAATTGTAAATCTTGTTCGATTTTCCTGAATTTCGGTACAAGGTTGCTTTTTGCTTACATTAACAGGAAAACTCTTCTTCTCTCCGGAAAGTGAACCAAGGACGGAAATATGCGAAAAAAAGTTTATTTATGGCTCGGTAGCTTTTAACTTACAAACGTTACTTTTTGCTTAAATTAGAAGGAAGACTCTTCTTCTCCCCAGAAAGTGAACCAGGACGGAACTATTCGAAAAAAAGTTTATTTGTGGCTCGGTTTATTTGAAATTTTGTAGTTAGGTTGCTTTGTACCTAGATTAAAAGGAAGACCCTTCTTCTCTCCAGAAGATGAATCAAAGACTGGTTGTTCAAAAAGGTTGTATCTATTGCTCGATTTTCCTGATATTCGGTACATAGGTAGCTTTTAGCTTACATTAACAGGAAGACTCTTCTTCTCTCCGAAAGTGAACCAAGTATGGAACTACTCGAAAAAAAAATTATTTATGGCTCGGTTTACTTGAAATGCGGTACATAGGTAGCTTTAAACTTACATTAACAGGAAGACTCTTTTTCTCTCCAGGAGTTGAATCAGAGACTGACCTATTCGAAAAAATTGTATTTTTTATTCGATTTTCCTGAAATTCGGAACAAACGTTACTTTTTGCTTAAATTAGCAGGAAGACTCTTCTTCTCTCCAGAAAGTGAACCAGGACGGAACTATTCGAAAATAAGTTTATTTATGGCTCAGTTTACTTGAAATTCGGTACATAAGTAGCTTTTAACTTACATTAACAGGAAGACTCTTTTTCTCTCCAGGAGTTGAATCAGAGACTGACCTATTCAAAAAAATTTTATTTTTTGTTCGATTTTCCTGAAATTCGGTACAAAGGTTACTTTTTGCTTAGATTGACAGAAAGACTCTTCTTCTCTCCGTAAAGTTGGCAAAGTACGGATCTATACGAAAACAAGTTTATTTGTGGCTCGGTTTACTTGAAATTCGGTACATAGGTAGCTTTTAACTTACATTAACAGGAAGACTCTTTTTCTCTCCAGGAGTTGAATCAGACACTGACCTATTCGAAAAAATTGTATTTTTTGCGCGATTAACCTGAAATTCGGTACTTATGTAGCTTTTTGCTTAAATTAAAAGAAGACTCTTCTTCTTTCCGTAAAATTTGTCCAAGTGCTGATCTATTCGAAAAAATGTTTATGTATATGTATGGCTCGGTTTACTTGTAATTCGGTACATAGGTTGTTTTTTGCTTACATTAGCAAGAAGACTTTTTTTCTCTCCGAAAAGTGAACCAAGGACGGAACTATTCGAAAAAAAGTTTATTTGTGGCTCGGTTTACTTGAAATTCGGAAGCTAGATAGCTTTTAACTTACTTTAACAAGAAGACTCCTTTTTTAACCCTAGGAGGTGAATCAGAGACTGACCTATTCACAAAATTTTAACTAATTGCTCGATTTACCTGATATACGATCCATAGGTAACTTTTTGCGTACACTAACAGGAAGACTGTTCTTCTCTCCGGATAGTTGGCCAAGGACGGAACTATTCGAAAAAAAGTTTATTTGTGGCTCGGTTTATTTGAAATTTTGTAGTTAGGTTGCTTTGTACCTAGATTAACAGGAAGACCCTTCTTCTCTCCAGAAGATGAATCAAAGACTGGTTGTTCAAAAAGGTTGTATCTATTGCTCGATTTTCCTGATATTCGGTACATAGGTAGCTTTTAGCTTACATTAACAGGAAGACTCTTCTTCTCTCCGGAAAGTGAACCAAGTATGGAACTACTCGAAAAAAAAAATTATTTATGGCTCGGTTTACTTGAAATGCGGTACATAGGTAGCTTTAAACTTACATTAACAGGAAGACTCTTTTTCTCTCCAGGAGTTGAATCAGAGACTGACCTATTCGAAAAATAGTATTTTTTGTTCGATTTTCCTGAAATTCGGAGCAAAGGTTACTTTTTGCTTACATTAACAGGAAGACACTACTTCTCCCCGGAAAGTGAACCAAGGACGGAACTATTCGAAAAAAAAAAATTATATATGGCTCGGTTTACTTGAAATTCAGTACATAGGTAGCTTTTACCTTACATTAACAGGAAGACTCTTATTCTCTCCAGGAGTTGAATCAGAGACTGACCTATTCGAAAAAATCGTATTTTTTGTTCGGTTTACCTGAAATTCGGAACAAGGAATACTTTTTGCTTACATTAACAGGAAGACTTTACTTCTCCCCGGAAAGTGAACCAAGGACGGATCTATTCGAAAAAAAAATTATATATTTCTCGGTTTACTTGAAATTCAGTAAATAGGTAGCTTTTACCTAACATGAACAGGAAGACTCTTTTTCTCTAAAAGGAGTTTAATAAGAGACTGACCTATTCGAAAAAAATGTATTTTTTCTTGATTTTCCTGAAATTCGGTACAAAGATTACTTTTTGCTTACATTAACAGGAAGACTCTTCTTCTCTCCGAAACTTGGCCAAGTACGGATCTATACGAAAAAAAGTTTATGTATGGCTCCGTTTATTTCTAATTCGATACATTGGGTGCTTTTGCTTACATTATAAAGAAGACTTTTCTTCTCTCCGGAAAGTGGACCAAGGACGGAACTATTCGAAAAAAAGTTTATTTGTGGCTCGGTAGCTTTTAACTTACAAACGTTACTTTTTGCTTAAATTAGAAGGAAGACTCTTCTTCTCCCCAGAAAGTGAACCAGGACGGAACTATTCGAAAATAAGTTTATTTATGGCTCAGTTTACTTGAAATTCGGTACATAAGTAGCTTTTAACTAACATTAACAGAAAGACTCTTTTTTTCTCAAGGAGTTGAATCAGAGACTGACCTTTTCGAAAAAATTGTAAATCTTGTTCGATTTTCCTGAATTTCGGTACAAGGTTGCTTTTTGCTTACATTAACAGGAAAACTCTTCTTCTCTCCGGAAAGTGAACCAAGGACGGAAATATGCGAAAAAAAGTTTATTTATGGCTCGGTAGCTTTTAACTTACAAACGTTACTTTTTGCTTAAATTAGAAGGAAGACTCTTCTTCTCCCCAGAAAGTGAACCAGGACGGAACTATTCGAAAATAAGTTTATTTATGGCTCAGTTTACTTGAAATTCGGTACATAAGTAGCTTGTAACTTACATTAACAGGAAGACTCTTTTTCTCTCCAGAAGTTGAATCAGAGACTGACCTATTCGAAAAAATTGTATTTTTTGTTCGATTTTCCTGAAATTCGGTACAAAGGTTACTTTTTGCTTAGATTGACAGAAAGACTCTTCTTCTCTCCGTAAAGTTGGCAAAGTACGGATCTATACGAAAAAAAGTTTATTTGTGGCTCGGTTTACTTGAAATTCGGTACATAGGTAGCTTTTAACTTACATTAACAGGAAGACTCTTTTTCTCTCCAGGAGTTGAATCAGACACTGACCTATTCGAAAAAATTGTATTTTTTGCGCGATTAACCTGAAATTCGGTACATATGTAGCTTTTTGCTTAAATTAAAAGAAGACTCTTCTTCTTTCCGTAAAATTTGTCCAAGTGCTGATCTATTCGAAAAAATGTTTATGTATATGTATGGCTCGGTTTACTTGTAATTCGGTACATAGGTTGTTTTTTGCTTACATTAGCAAGAAGACTTTTTTTCTCTCCGGAAAGTGAACCAAGGACGGAACTATTCGAAAGAAAGTTTATTTGTGGCTCGGTTTACTTAAAATTCGGAAGTTAGATAGCTTTTAACTTACTTTAACAAGAAGACTCTTTTTTCTCTCTAGGAGGTGAATCAGAGACTGACCTATTCACAAAATTTTAACTAATTGCTCGATTTACCTGATATACGATCCATAGGTAACTTTTTGCGTACACTAACAGGAAGACTCTTCTTCTCTCCGGATAGTTGGCCAAGGACGGAACTATTCGAAAAAAAGTTTATTTGTGGCTCGGTTTATTTGAAATTTTGTAGTTAGGTTGCTTTGTACCTAGATTAACAGGAAGACCCTTCTTCTCTCCAGAAGATGAATCAAAGACTGGTTGTTCAAAAAGGTTGTATCTATTGCTCGATTTTCCTGATATTCGGTACATAGGTAACTTTTAGCTTACATTAACAGGAAGACTCTTCTTCTCTCCGGAAAGTGAACCAAGTATGGAACTACTCAAAAAAAAAATATTATTTATGGCTCGGTTTACTTGAAATGCGGTACATAGGTAGCTTAAAACTTACATTAACAGGAAGACTCTTTTTCTCTCCAGGAGTTGAATCAGAGACTGACCTATTCGAAAAAATTGTATTTTTTTTCGATTTTCCTGAAATTCGGAACAAAGGTTACTTTTTGCTTACATTAACAGGGAAACTCTTCTTCTCTCCGGAAAGTTAACCAAGGACGGAAATATGCGAAAAAAAGTTTATTTATGGCTCGGTAGCTTTTAACTTACAAACGTTACTTTTTGCTTAAATTAGCAGGAAGACTCTTCTTCTCCCAGAAAGTGAACCAGGACGGAACTATTCGAAAATAAGTTTATTTATGGCTCAGTTTACTTGAAATTCGGTACATAAGTAGCTTTTAACTAACATTAACAGGAAGACTCTTTTTCTCTCCAGGAGTTGAATCAGAGACTGACCTATTCAAAAAAATTATATTTTTTGTTCGATTTTCCTGAAATTCGGTACAAAGGTTACTTTTTGCTTAGATTGACAGAAAGACTCTTCTTCTCTCCGTAGAGTTGGCAAAGTACGGATCTATACGAAAACAAGTTTATTTGTGGCTCGGTTTACTTGAAATTCGGTACCTAGGTAGCTTTTAACTTACATTAACAGGAAGACTCTTTTTCTCTCCAGGAGTTGAATCAGACACTGACCTATTCGAAAAAATTGTAGTTTTTGCGCGATTAACCTGAAATTCGGTACTTATGTAGCTTTTTGCTTAAATTAAAAGAAGACTCTTCTTCTTTCCGTAAAATTTGCCCAAGTGCTGATCTATTCGAAAAAATGTTTATGTATATGTATGGCTCGGTTTACTTGTAATTCGGTACATAGGTTGTTTTTTGCTTTCATTAGCAAGAAGACTTTTTTTCTCTCCGGAAAGTGAACCAAGGACGGAACTATTCGAAAAAAAGTTTATTTGTGGCTCGGTTTACTTGAAATTCGGAAGCTAGATAGCTTTTAACTTACTTTAACAAGAAGACTCTTTTTTCTCTCTAGGAGGTGAATCAGAGACTGACCTATTCACAAAATTTTAACTAATTGCTCGATTTACCTGATATACGATCCATAGGTAACTTTTTGCGTACACTAACAGGAAGACTCTTCTTCTCTCCGGAAAGTTGGCCAAGGACGGAACTATTCGAAAAAAAGTTTATTTGTGGCTCGCTTTATTTGAAATTTTGTAGTTATGTTGCTTTGTACCTAGATTAACAGGAAGACCCTTCTTCTCTCCAGAAGATGAATCAAAGACTGGTTGTTCAAAAGGTTGTATCTATTGCTCGATTTTCCTGATATTCGGTACATAGGTAGCTTTTAGCTTACATTAACAGGAAGACTCTTCTTCTCTCCGGAAAGTGGACCAAGGACGGAACTATTCGAGAAAAAGTTTATTTATGGCTCGGTTTACTTGAAATGCGGTACATAGGTAGCTTTCAACTTACATTACTTGGAATACTCTTTTTCTCTCCAGGAGTTGAATCAGGGACTGACCTATTCGAAAAAAAATATATTTTTTCTTGATTTTCCTGAAATTCGGTACAAAGATTACTTTTAGGAACTATTCGAAAATAAGTTTATTTATGGCTCAGTTTACTTGAAATTCGGTACATAGGTAGCTCTTAACTTACATTAACAGGAAGACTCTTATTCTCTCCAGGAGTGGAATCAGAGACTGACCTATTCGAAAAAATCGTATTTTTTGTTCCATTTTCCTGAAATTCGGAACAAGGAATACTTTTTGCTTACATTAACAGGAAGACTCTACTTCTCCCGGAAAGTGAACCAAGGACGGAACTATTCGAAAAAAAAAATTAAATATGGCTCGGTTTACTTGAAATTCAGTACATAGGTAGCTTTTACCTTACATTAACAGGAAGACTCTTATTCTCTCCAGGAGTTGAATCAGAGACTGACCTATTCGAAAAATCGCATTTTTTGTTCGATTTACCTGAAATTCGGAACAAGGAATACTTTTTGCTTACATTAACAGGAAGACTTTACTTCTCCCCGGAAAGTGAACCAAGGACGGAACTACTCGAAAAAAAAATTATTTATGGCTCGGTTTACTTGAAATGCGGTACATAGGTAGCTTTAAACTTACATTAACAGGAAGACTCTTTTTCTCTCCAGGAGTTGAATAAGAGACTGACCTTTTCGAAAAAATTGTAAATCTTGTTCGATTTTCCTGAATTTCGGTACAAGGTTACTTTTTGCTTACATTAACAGGAAAACTCTTCTTCTCTCCGGAAAGTGAACCAAGGACGGAAATATGCGAAAAAAAATTTTTTTATGGCTCGGTAGCTTTTAACTTACAAACGTTACTTTTTGCTTAAATTAGCAGGAAGACTCTTCTCCTCCCCAGAAAGTGAACCAGGACGGAACTATTCGAAAATAAGTTTATTTATGGCTCAGTTTACTTGAAATTCGGTACATAAGTAGCTTTTAACTTACATTAACAGGAAGACTCTTTTTCTCTCCAGGAGTTGAATCAGAGACTGACCTATTCGAAAAAATTGTATTTTTTGTTCGATTTTCCTGAAATTCGGTACAAAGGTTACTGTTTGCTTAGATTGACAGAAAGACTCTTCTTCTCTCCGTAAAGTTGGAAAAGTACGGATCTATACGAAAAAAAGTTTATTTGTGGCTCGGTTTACTTGAAATTCGGTACATAGGTAGCTTTTAACTTACATTAACAGGAAGACTCTTTTTCTCTCCAGGAGTTGAATCAGACACTGACCTATTCGAAAAAATTGTATTTTTTGCGCGATTAACCTGAAATTCGGTACATATGTAGCTTTTTGCTTAAATTAAAAGAAGACTCTTCTTCTTTCCGTAAAATTTGCCCAAGTGCTGATCTATTCGAAAAAATGTTTATGTATATGTATGGCTCGGTTTACTTGTAATTCGGTACATAGGTTGTTTTTTGCTTACATTAGCAAGAAGACTTTTTTCTCTCTGGAAAGTGAACCAAGGACGGAACTATTCGAAAAAAAAGTTTATTTGTGGCCCGGTTTACTTGAAATTCGGAAGCTAGATAGCTTTTAACTTACTTTAACAAGAAGACTCTTTTTTCTCTCTAGGAGGTGAATCAGAGACTGACCTATTCACAAAAATTTAACTAATTGCTCGATTTACCTGATATACGATCCATAGGTAACTTTTTGCGTACACTAACAGGAAGACTCTTCTTCTCTCCGGAAAGTTGGCCAAGGACGGAACTATTCGAAAAAAAGTTTATTTGTGGCTCGGTTTATTTGAAATTTTGTAGTTAGGTTGCTTTGTACCTAGATTAACAGGAAGACCCTTCTTCTCTCCAGAAGATGAATCAAAGACTGGTTGTTCAAAAGGGTTGTATCTATTGCTCGATTTTCCTGATATTCGGTACATAGGTAGCTTTTAGCTTACATTAACAGGAAGACTCTTCTTCTCTCCGGAAAGTGGACCAAGGACGGAACTATTCGAAAAAAAGTTTATCTATGGCTCGGTTTACTTGAAATTCGGTACATAGGTAGCTTTTAACTTACATTACTTGGAATACTCTTTTTCTCTCCAGGAGTTGAATCAGAGACTGACCTATTCGAAAAAATTATATTTTTTGTTCGATTTTCCTGAAATTCGGTACAAAGATTACTTTTTGGAACTATTCGAAAAAAAGTTTATTTGTGGCTCGGTTTACTTTAAATTCGGTATATAGGAAGCTCTTAACTTACATTAACAGGAAGACTCTTTTTCTCTCCAGGAGTTGAATCAGGGACTGACCTATTCGAAAAAAATGTATTTTTTCTTGATTTTCCTGAAATTCGGTACAAAGATTACTTTTTGCTTACATTAACAGGAAGACTTTTCTCCTCCCCAGAAAGTGAACCAGGACGGAACTATTCGAAAATAAGTTTATTTATGGCTCAGTTTACTTGAAATTCGGTACATAGCTGGCTTTTAACTTACATTAACAGGAAGACTCTTATTCTCTCCACGAGTTGAATCAGAGACTGACCTATTCGAAAAATCGTATTTTTTGTTCGATTTACCTGAAATTCGGAACAAGGAATACTTTTTGCTTACATTAACAGGAAGACTTTACTTCTCCCGGAAAGTGAACCAAGGACGGAACTATTCGAAAAAAAGTTTATTTGTGGCTCGGTTTACTTGAAATTCGGAAGCTAGATAGCTTTTAACTTACTTTAGCAAGAAGACTCTTTTTTCTCTCTAGGAGGTGAATCAGAGACTGACCTATTCACAAAATTTTAACTAATTGCTCGATTTACCTGATATACGATCCATAGGTAACTTTTTGCGTACACTAACAGGAAGACTCTTCTTCTCTCCGGATAGTTGGCCAAGGACGGAACTATTCGAAAAAAAGTTTATTTGTGGCTCGGTTTATTTGAAATTTTGTAGTTAGGTTGCTTTGTACCTAGCTTAAAAGGAAGACCCTTCTTCTCTCCAGAAGGTGAATCAAAGGCTGACCTATTCAAAAAGATTGTATTTATTGCTCGATTTTCCTGATATTCGGTACATAGGTAGCTTTTAGCTTACATTAACAGGAAGACCCTTCTTGTCTCCGGAAAGTGGACCAAGGACGGAACTATTCGAAAAAAAAAATTATGTATGGCTCGGTTTACTTGAAATTCAGTACATAGGTAGCTTTTACCTTACATTAACAGGAAGACTCTTTTTCTCTCCAGGAGTTGAATCAGAGAATGACCTATTCGAAAAAAATGTATTTTTTCTTGATTTTCCTGAAATTCGGTACAAAGATTACTTTTAGGAACTATTCGAAAATAAGTTTATTTATGGCTCAGGTTACTTGAAATTCGGTACATAGATGGCTTTTAACTTACATTAACAGGAAGACTCTTATTCTCTCCAGGAGTTGAATCAGAGACTGACCTATTCGAAAAAATCGTATTTTTTGTTCCATTTTCCTGAAATTCGGAACAAGGAATACTTTTTGCTTACATTAACAGGAAGACTCTACTTCTCCCCAGAAAGTGAACCAAGGACGGAACTATTCGAAAAAAAAAATTATATATGGCTCGGTTTACTTGAAATTCAGTACATAGGTAGCTTTTACCTTACATTAACAGGAAGACTCTTTTCTCTCCACGAGTTGAATCAGAGACTGACCTATTCGAAAAAAATGTATTTTTTCTTGATTTTCCTGAAATTCGGTACAGAGATTACTTTTTGCTTACATTAACAGGAAGACTCTTCTTTTCTCCGGAAACTTGGCCAAGTACGGATCTATACGAAAAAAAGCTTATGTATGGCTCAGTTTATTTCTAATTCGGTAAATTGGTTGCCTTTTGCTTACATTAGAAAGAAGACTTTTCCCCTCCGGAAAGTGGACCAAGGACGGAACTATTCGAAAAAAAGTTTATTTGTGGCTCGGTTTATTTGAAATTCGGTAGTTAGGTTGCTCTGTACCTAGATTAACAGGAAGACCCTTCTTCTCTCCAGAAGGTGAATCAAAGGCTGACCTATTCAAAAAGATTGTATTTATTGCTCGATTTTCCTGATATTCGGTACATAGGTAGCTTTTAGCTTACATTAACAGGAAGACCCTTCTTGTCTCCGGAAAGTGGACCAAGGACGGAACTATTCGAAAAAAAGTTTATTTCTGGCTCGGTTTACTTGAAATTCGGTACATAGGTAGCTTTTAACTTACATTACTTGGAATACCCTTTTTCTCTCCAGGAGTTGAATCAGAGACTGACCTATTCGAAAAAATTGTACTACTTGTTCGATTTTCCTGAATTTCGGTACAAGGTTAATTTTTGCTTACATTAACAGGAAAACTCTTCTTCTCTCCAGGAGTTGAATCAGGGACTGACCTATTCGAAAAAATTGTACTACTTGTTCGATTTTCCTGAAATTCGGTACAAAGATTACTTTTTGCTTACATTAACAGGAAGACTTTTCTCCTCCCCGGAAAGTGAACCAGGACGGAACTATTCGAAAATAAGTTTATTTGTGGCTCAGTTTACTTGAAATTCGGTACATAGACGGCTTTTAACTTACATTAACAGGAAGACTCTTATTCTCTCCACGAGTTGAATCAGAGACTGACCTATTCGAAAAAATCGTAGTTTTTGTTCGATTTACCTGAAATTCGGAACAAGGAATACTTTTTGCTTACATTAACAGGAAGACTTTACTTCTCCCCGGAAAGTGAACCAAGGACGGAACTATTCGAAAAAAAAAATTATATATGGCTCGGTTTACTTGAAATTCAGTACATAGGTAGCTTTTAACTTACATTAACAGGAAGACTCTTTTTCTCTCCAGGAGTTGAATCAGACACTGACCTATTCGAAAAAATTTTATTTTTTGCGCGATTAAGCTGAAATTCGGTACATATGTAGCTTTTTGCTTAAGTTAAAAGAAGACTCTTCTTCTTTCCGTAAAATTTGCCCAAGTGCTGATCTATTCGAAAAAATGTTTATGTATATGTATGGCTCGGTTTACTTGTAATTCGGTACATAGGTTGTTTTTTGCTTACATTAGCAAGAAGACTTTTTTTCTCTCCGGAAAGTGAACCAAGGACGGAACTATTCGAAAAAAAGTTTATTTGTGGCTCGGTTTACTTGAAATTCGGAAGCTAGATAGCTTTTAACTTACTTTAACAAGAAGACTCTTTTTTCTCTCTAGGAGGTGAATCAGAGACTGACCTATTCACAAAATTTTAGCTAATTGCTCAATTTACCTGATATACGATCCATAGGTAACTTTTTGCGTACACTAACAGGAAGACTCTTCTTCTCTCCGGAAAGTTGGCCAAGGACGGAACTATTCGAAAAAAAGTTTATTTGTGGCTCGGTTTATTTGAAATTTTGTAGTTAGGTTGCTTTGTACCTAGATTAACAGGAAGACCCTTCTTCTCTCCAGAAGATGAATCAAAGACTGGTTGTTCAAAAGGTTGTATCTATTGCTCGATTTTCCTGATATTCGGTACATAGGTAGCTTTTAGCTTACATTAACAGGAAGACTCTTCTTCTCTCCGGAAAGTGGACCAAGGACGGAACTATTCGAAAAAAGTTTATTTCTGGCTCGGTTTACTTGAAACTCGGTACATAGGTAGCTTTTAACTTACATTACTTGGAATACTCTTTTTCTCTCCAGGAGTTGAATCAGAGACTGACCTATTCGAAAAAATTATATTTTTTGTTCGATTTTCCTGAAATTCGGTACAAAGATTACTTTTTGGAACTATTCGAAAAAAAGTTTATTTGTGGCTCGGTTTACTTGAAATTCGGTACATAGGAAGCTCTTAACTTACATTAACAGGAAGACTCTTTTTCTCTCCAGGAGTTGAATCAGGGACTGACCTATTCGAAAAAAATGTATTTTTTCTTGATTTTCCTGAAATTCGGTAAAAAGATTACTTTTAGGAACTATTCGAAAATAAGTTTATTTATGGGTCAGGTTACTTGAAATTCGGTACATAGATGGCTTTTAACTTACATTAACAGGAAGACTCTTATTCTCTCCAGGAGTTGAACCAGAGACTGACCTATTCGAAAAAATCGTATTTTTTGTTCCATTTTCCTGAAATTCGGAACAAGGAATACTTTTTGCTTACATTAACAGGAAGACTCTATTCTCCCCGGAAAGTGAACCAAGGACGGAAATATGCGAAAAAAAGTTTATTTATGGCTCGGTAGCTTTTGACTTACAAACGTTACTTTTTGCTTAAATTAGCAGGAAGACTCTTCTTCTCCCCAGAAAGTGAACCAGGACGGATCTATACGAAAAAAAGCTTATGTATGGCTCAGTTTATTTCTAATTCGGTACATTGGTTGCCTTTTGCTTACATTAGAAAGAAGACTTTTCCCCTCCGGAAAGTGGACCAAGGACGGAACTATTCGAAAGAAAGTTTATTTGTGGCTCGGTTTATTTGAAATTCGGTAGTTAGGTTGCTCTGTACCTAGATTAACAGGAAGACCCTTCTTCTCTCCAGAAGGTGAATCAAAGACTGACCTATTCAAAAAGATTCTATTTATTGCTCGATTTTCCTGATATTCGGTACATAGGTAGCTTTTAGCTTACATTAACAGGAAGACTCTTCTTGTCTCCGGAAAGTGGACCAAGGACGGAACTATTCGAAAAAAAGTTTATTTCTGGCTCGGTTTACTTGAAATTCGGTACATAGGTAGCTTTTAACTTACATTACTTGGAATACCCTTTTTCTCTCCAGGAGTTGAATCAGAGACTGACCAATTCGAAAAAATTGTACTACTTGTTCGATTTTCCTAAATTTCGGTACAAGGTTAATTTTTGCTTACGTTAACAGGAAAACTCTTCTTCTCTCCAGGAGTTGAATCAGGGACTGACCTATTCGAAAAAAATGTATTTTTTCTTGATTTTCCTGAAATTCGGTACAAAGATTACTTTTTGCTTACATTAACAGGAAGACTTTTCTCCTCCCCGGAAAGTGAACCAGGACGGAACTATTCGAAAATAAGTTTATTTATGGCTCAGTTTACTTGAAATTCGGTACATAGATGGCTTTTAACTTACATTAACAGGAAGACTCTTATTCTCTCCAGGAGTTGAATCAGAGACTGACCTATTCGAAAAAATCATATTTTTTGTTCGATTTTCCTGAAATTCGGAACAAGGAATACTTTTTGCTTACATTAACAGGAAGACTTTACTTCTCCCCGGAAAGTGAACCAAGGACGGAACTATTCGAAAAAAAAATTATATATGGCTCGGTTTACTTGAAATTCAGTACATAGGTAGCTTGTACCTTACATTAACAGGAAGACTCTCTTTCTCTCCAGGAGTTGAATCAGAGACTGACCTATTCGAAAAAAATGTATTTTTTCTTGATTTTCCTGAAATTCGGTACAAAGATTACTTTTTGCTTACATTAACAGGAAAACTCTTCTCCTCCCCGCAAAGTGAACCAGGACGGAACTATTCGAAAATAAGTTTATTTATGGCTCAGTTTACTTGAAATTCGGTACATAGATGGCTTTTGACTTACATTAACAGGAAGACTCTTATTCTCTCCAGGAGTTGAATCAGAGACTGACCTATTCGAAAAAATCGTATTTTTTGTTCGATTTACCTGAAATTTTACTTCTCCCCGGAAAGTGAACCAAGGACGGAACTATTCGAAAAAAAAAATTATATATGGCTCGGTTTACTTGAAATTCAGTACATAGGTAGCTTGTACCTTACATTAACAGGAAGACTCTCTTTCTCTCCAGGAGTTGAATCACAGACTGACCTATTCGAAAAAAATGTATTTTTTCTTGATTTTCCTGAAATTCGGTACAAAGATTACTTTTTGTTTACATTAACAGGAAGACTCTTCTCCTCCCCAGAAAGCGAACCAGGACGGAACTATTCGAAAATAAGTTTATTTATGGCTCAGTTTACTTGAAATTCGGAACACAGGTGGCTTTTAACTAACATTAACAGGAAGACTCTTTTTTTCTCAAGGAGTTGAATCAGAGACTGACCTACTCAAAAAAATTGTATTTTTTGTTCGATTTTCCTGAATCTTGGAACAAAGGATACTTTTTCCTTACATTAACAGGAAGACTCTTCTTCTCTCCGGAAAGTGAACCAAGTATTTATGGTTCGGTAGCTTTTAACTAACAAACGTTACTTTTTGCTTAAATTAGCAGGAAGACTCTTCTTCTCCCCAGAAAGTGAACCAGGACGGAACTATTCGAAAATAAGTTTATTTATGGCTCAGTTTACTTGAAATTCGGTACACAGGTGGCTTTTAACTAACATTAACAGGAAGACTCTTTTTCTCTCCAGGAGTTGAATCAGGGACTGACCTATTCGAAAAAAATGTATTTTTTCTTGATTTTCCTGAAATTCGGTACAAAGATTACTTATAGGAACTATTCGAAAATAAGTTTATTTATGGCTCAGTTTACTTGAAATTCGGTACATAGATGGCTTTTAACTTACATTAACAGGAAGACTCTTCTTCTCTCCGGAAAGTGAACCAAGTATGGAACTAATCGAAAAAAAAAATTATTTATGGCTCGGTTTACTTGAAATGCGGTACATAGGTAGCTTTAAACTTACATTAACAGGAAGACTCCTTTTCTCTCCAGAAGTTGAATCAGAGACTGACCTTTTCGAAAAAATTGTAAATCTTGTTCGATTTTCCTGAATTTCGGTACAAGGTTACTTTTTGCTTACATTAACAGGAAAACTCTTCTTCTCTCCGGAAAGTGAACCCAGGACGGAAATATGCGAAAAAAAGTTTATTTATGGCTCGGTAGCTTTTAACTTACAAACGTTACTTTTTGCTTAAATTAGCAGGAAGACTCTTCTTCTCCCCAGAAAGTGAACCAGGACGGAACTATTCGAAAATAAGTTTATTTATGGCTCAGTTTACTTGAAATTCGGTACATAAGTAGCTTTTAACTTACATTAACAGGAGAACTCTTTTTCTCTCCAGGAGTTGAATCAGAGCCTGACCTATTCGAAAAAATTGTATTTTTTGTTCGATTTTCCTGAAATTTGGTACAATGGTTACTTTTTGCTTACATTAACAGGAAGACTCTTCTTCTCTCCGGAAAGTGAACCAAGGACGGAACTATTCGAAGAAAAGTTTATCTATGGCTCGGTTTACTTGAAATTCGGTACATAGGTAGCTTTTAACTTACATTACTTGGAATACTCTTTTTCTCTCCAGGAGTTGAATCAGAGACTGACCTATTCGAAAAAAATTATATTTTTTGTTCGATTTTCCTGATATTCGGTACAAAGATTACTTTTTGGAACTATTCGAAAAAAAGTTTATTTGTGGCTCGGTTTACTTGAAATTCGGTACATAGGTAGGTCTTAACTTACAATAACAGGAAGACTCTTTTTCTCTCCAGGAGTTGAATCAGAGACTGACCTATTCGAAGAAATTGTACTACTTGTTCGATTTTCCTGAATTTCGGTACAAGGTTACTTTTTGCTTACATTAACAGGAAGACTCTTCTTCTCTCCGGAAAGTGAACCAAGGACGGAACTATTCGATAAAAAGTTTATTTCTGGCTCGGTTTACTTGAAATGCGGTACATAGGTAGCTTTTAACGTACATTAACAGGAATACTCTTTTTCTCTCCAGGAGTTGAATCAGAGACTGACCTTTTCGAAAAAATTGTAAATCTTGTTCGATTTTCCTGAATTTCGGTACAAGGTTACTTTTTGCTTACATTAACAGGAAAACTCTTCTTCTCTCCGGAAAGTGAACCAAGGACGGAAATATGCGAAAAAAAGTTTATTTATGGCTCGGTAGCTTTTAACTTACAAACGTTACTTTTTGCTTAAATTAGCAGGAAGACTCTTCTTCTCCCCAGAAAGTGAACCAGGACGGAACTATTCGAAAATAAGTTTATTTATGGCTCAGTTTACTTGAAATTCGGTACATAAGTAGCTTTTAACTTACATCAACAGGAGGACTCTTTTTCTCTCCAGGAGTTGAATCAGAGCCTGACCTATTCGAAAAAATTGTATTTTTTGTTCGATTTTCCTGAAATTCGGTACAAGGGTTACTTTTTGCTAACATCAACAGGAAGACTCTTTTTCTCTCCGGAAAATGAACCAAGGACGGAAATATGCGACAAAAAGTTTATTTATGGCTCGGTAGCTTTTAACTTACAAACGTTACTTTTTGCTTAAATTAGCAGGAAGACTCTTCTTCTCTCCGGAAAGTGAACCAAGGACGGAACTATCCGAATAAAACTAACATTAACAGGAAGACTCTTTTTCTCTCCAGGCGTTGAATCAGAGACTGACCTATTCGAAAAAAATGTATTTTTTCTTGATTTTCCTGAAATTCGGTACAAAGATTACTTTTTGCTTACATTAACAGGAAGACTCTTCTTCTCTCCGGAAACTTGGCCAAGTACGGATCTATACGAAAAAAAGTTTATGTATGGCTCGGTTTATTTCTAATTCGGTACATTGGTTGCCTTTTGCTTACATTAGAAGGAAGACTTTTCCCCTCCGGAAAGTGGACCAAGGACGGAACTATTCGAAAAAAAGTTTATTTGTGGCTCGGTTTATTTGAAATTCGGTAGTTAGGTTGCTCTGTACCTAGATTAACAGGAAGACCCTTCTTCTCTCCAGAAGGTGAATCAAAGACTGACCTATTCAAAAAGATTGTATTTATTGCTCGATTTTCCTGATATTCGGTACATATGTAGCTTTTATCTTACATTAACAGGAAGACTCTTCTTGTCTCCGGAAAGTGGACCAAGGACGGAACTATTCGAAAAAAAGTTTATTTCTGGCTCGGTTTACTTGAAATTCGGTACATAGGTAGCTTTTTACTTACATTACTTGGAATACCCTTTTTCTCTCCAGGAGTTGAATCAGAGACTGACCTATTCGAAAAAATTGTACTACTTGTTCGAAATTCCTGAATTTCGGTACAAGGTTACTTTTTGCTTACATTAACAGGAAAACTCTTCTTCTCTCCAGGAGTTGAATCAGGGACTGACCTATTCGAAATAAATGTATATTTTCTTGATTTTCCTGAAATTCGGTACAAAGATTACTTTTTGCTTACATTAACAGGAAGACTTTACTTCTCCCCGGAAAGTGAACCAAGGACGGACCTATTCGAAAAAAAATTTATATATGGCTCGATTTACTTGAAATTCAGTAAATAGGTAGCTTTTACCTAACATTAACAGGAAGACTCTTTTTCTCTAAAAGGAGTTGAATAAGAGACTGACCTATTCGAAAAAAATGTATTTTTTCTTGATTTTCCTGAAATTCGGGACAAGGAATACTTTTTGCTTACATTAACAGGAAGACTCTTCTTCTCTCCGGAAACTTGGCCAAGTACGGATCTATACGAAAAAAAGTTTATGTACGGCTCGGTTTATTTCTAATTCGATACATTGGTTGCTTTTGCTTACATTAGAAAGAAGACTTTTCTTCTCTCCGGAAAGTGGACCAAGGACGGAACTATTCGAAAAAAAGTTTATTTGTGGCTCGGTTTATTTGAAACTCGGTAGTTAGGTTGCTCTGTATCTAGATTAACAGGAAGACCCTTCTTCTCTCCAGAGGGTGAATCAAAGACTGACCTATTCGAAAAAATTGTATTTTTTGTTCGATTTTCCTGAAATTCGGAACAAAGGTTACTTTTTGCTTACATTAACAGGAAGACTCTTCTTCTCTCCGGAAAGTGAACCAAGGACGGAACTTTTCGAAAAAAAGTTTATTTATGGCTCGGTTTACTTGAAATTCGGTACACAGGTGGCTTTTAACTAACAATAACAGGAAGACTCTTTTTTCTCAAGGAGTTGAATCAGAGACTGACCTACTCAAAAAAATTGTATTTTTTGTTCGATTTTCCTGAATTTTGGAACAAAGGATACTTTTTCCTTACATTAGTAGGAAGACTCTTCTTCTCTCCGGAAAGTGAACCAAGTATGGAACTACTCGGAAAAAAAATTATTTATGGCTCGGTTTACTTGAAATGCGGTACATAGGTAGCTTTAAACTTACATTAACAGGAAGACTTTTTTTCTCTCCAGGAGTTGAATCAGAGACTGACCTTTTCGAAAAAATTGTAAATCTTGTTCGATTTTCCTGAATTTCGGTACAAGGTTACTTTTTGCTTATATTAACAGGAAAACTCTTCTTCTCTCCGGAAAGTGAACCAAGGACGGAAATATGCGAAAAAAAGTTTATTTATGGCTCGGTAGCTTTTAACTTACAAACGTTACTTTTTGCTTAAATTAGCAGGAAGACTCTTCTTCTCCCCAGAAAGTGAACCAGGACGGAACTATTCGAAAATAAGTTTATTTATGACTCAGTTTACTTGAAATTCGGTATATAAGTAGCTTTTAACTTACATTAACAGGAAGACTCTTTTTCTCTCCAGGAGTTGAATCAGAGACTGACCTATTCGAAAAAATTGTATTTTTTGTTCGATTTTCCTGAAATTCGGTACAAAGGTTACTTTTTGCTTAGATTGACAGAAAGACTCTTCTTCTCTCCGTAAAGTTGGAAAAGTACGGATCTATACGAAAAAAAGTTTATTTGTGGCTCGGTTTACTTGAAATTCGGTACATAGGTAGCTTTTAACTTACATTAACAGGAAGACTCTTTTTCTCTCCAGGAGTTGAATCAGACACTGACCTATTCGAAAAAATTGTATTTTTTGCGCGATTAACCTGAATTTCGGTACATATGTAGCTTTTTGCTTAAATTAAAAGAAGACTCTTCTTCTTTCCGTAAAATTTGCCCAAGTGCTGATCTATTCGAAAAAATGTTTATGTATATGTATGTCTCGGCTTACTTGTAATTCGGTACATAGGTTGTTTTTTGCTTACATTAGCAAGAAGACTTTTTTTCTCTCCGGAAAGTGAACCAAGGACGGAACTATTCGAAAAAAAGTTTATTTGTGGCTCGGTTTACTTGAAATTCGGAAGCTAGATAGCTTTTAACTTACTTTAACAAGAAGACTCTTTTTTCTCTCTAGGAAGTGAATCAGAGACTGACCTATTCACAAAATTTTAACTAATTGCTCGATTTACCTGAAATACGATCCATAGGTAACTTTTTGCGTACGCTAACAGGAAGACTCTTCTCCTCTCCGGAAAGTTGGCCAAGGACGGAACTATGCGAAAAAAAGTTTATTTGTGGCTCGGTTTATTTGAAATTTTGTAGTTAGGTTGCTTTGTACATAGATTAACAGGAAGACCCTTCTTCTCTCCAGAAGGTGAATCAAAGGCTGGTTGTTCAAAAAGGTTGTATCTATTACTCGATTTTCCTGATATTCGGTACATAGGTAGCTTTTAGCTTACATTAACAGGAAGACTCTTCTTCTCTCCGGAAAGTGGACCAAGGACGGAACTATTCGAAAAAAAGTTTATTTCTGGCTCGGTTTACTTGAAATTCGGTACATAGGTAGCTTTTAACTTACATTACTTGGAATACTCTTTTCTCTCCAGGAGTTGAATCAGCGACTGACCTATTCGAAAAATTTATATTTTTTGTTCGATTTTCCTGAAATTCGGTACAAAGATTACTTTTTGGAACTATTCGAAAAAAAGTTTATTTGTGGCTCGGTTTACTTGAAATTCGGTACATAGGTAGCTCTTAACTTACATTAACAGGAAGACTCTTTTTCTCTCCAGGAGTCGAATCAGGGACTGACCTATTCGAAAAAAATGTATTTTTTCTTGATTTTCCTGAAATTCGGTACAAAGATTACTTTTAGGAACTATTCGAAAATAAGTTTATTTATGGCTCAGTTTACTTGAAATTCGGTACATAGATGGCTTTTAACTTACATTAACAGGAAGACTCTTATTCTCTCCAGGAGTTGAATCAGAGACTGACCTATTCGAAAAAATCGTATTTTTTGTTCGATTTTCCTGAAATTCGGAACAAGGAATACTTTTTGCTTACATTAACAGGAAGACTCTACTTCTCCCCGGAAAGTGGACCAAGGACGGAACTATTCGAAAAAAAAAAATTATATATGGCTCGGTTTACTTGAAATTCAGTACATAGGTAGCTTTTACCTTACATTAACAGGAAGACTCTTTTTCTCTCCAGGAGTTGAATCAGTCTCCTATTCGAAAAAAATGTATTTTTTCTTGATTTTCCTGAAATTCGGTACAAAGATTACTTTTTGCTTACATTAACAGGAAGACTCTTCTTCTCTCCGGAAATTTGGCCAAGTAAGGATCTATACGAAAAAAAGCTTATGTATGGCTCAGTTTATTTCTAATTCGGTACATTGGTTGCCTTTTGCTTACATTAGAAAGAAGACTTTTCCCCTCCGGAAAGTGGACCAAGGACGGAACTATTCGAAAAAAAGTTTATTTGTGGCTCGGTTTATTTGAAATTCGGTAGTTAGGTTGCTCTGTACCTAGATTAACAGGAAGACCCTTCTTCTCTCTAGAAGGTGCGTCAAAGACTGACCTATTCAGAAAGATTGTATTTATTGCTCGATTTTCCTGATATTCGGTACATAGGTAGCTTTTAACTTACATTAACAGGAAGACTCTTCTTGTCTCCGGAAAGTGGACCAAGGACGGAACTATTCGAAAAAAAAGTTTATTTCTGGCTCGGTTTACTTGAAATTCGGTACATAGGTAGCTTTTAACTTACATTACTTGGAATACCTTTTTTCTCTCCAGGAGTTGAATCAGAGACTGACCTATTCGAAAAAATTGTACTACTTGTTCGATTTTCCTGAATTTCGGTACAAGGTTACTTTTTGCTTACATTAACAGGAAAACTCTTCTTCTCTCCAGGAGTTGAATCAGGGACTGACCTATTCGAAAAAAATGTATTTTTTCTTGATTTTCCTGAAATTCGGTACAAAGATTACTTTTTGGAACTATTCGAAAAAAAGTTTATTTGTGGCTCGGTTTACTTGAAATTCGGTACATAGGTAGCTCTTAACTTACATTAACAGGAAGACTCTTTTTCTCTCCAGGAGTTGAATCAGGGACTGACCTATTCGAAAAAAATGTATTTTTTCTTGATTTTCCTGAAATTCGGTACAAAGATTACTTTTAGAAACTATTCGAAAATAAGTTTATTTATGGCTCAGGTTACTTGAAATTCGGTACATAGATGGCTTTTAACTTACATTAACAGGAAGACTCTTATTCTCTCCAGGAGTTGAATCAGAGACTGACCAATTCGAAAAAATCGTATTTTTTGTTCCATTTTCCTGAAATTCGGAACATGGAATACTTTTTGCTTACATTAACAGGAAGACTCTACTTCTCCCCGGAAAGTGAACCAAGGACGGAACTATTCGAAAAAAAAAATTATATATGGCTCGGTTTACTTGAAATTCAGTACATAGGTAGCTTTTACCTTACATTAACAGGAAGACTCTTTTTCTCTCCAGGAGTTGAATCAGTCTCCTATTCGAAAAAAATGTATTTTTTCTTGATTTTCCTGAAATTCGGTACAAAGATTACTTTTTGCTTACATTAACAGGAAGACTCTTCTTCTCTCCGGAAACTTGGCCAAGTACGGATCTATACGAAAAAAAGCTTATGTATGGCTCAGTTTATTTTTAATTCGGTACATTGGTTGCCTTTTGCTTACATTAGAAATAAGACTTTTCCCCTCCGGAAAGTGGACCAAGGGCGGAACTATTCGAAAAAAAGTTTATTTGTGGCTCGGTTTATTTGAAATTCGGTAGTTAGTTTGCTCTGTACCTAGATTAACAGGAAGACCCTTCTTCTCTCTAGAAGGTGAATCAAAGACTGACCTATTCAGAAAGATTGTATTTATTGCTCGATTTTCCTGATATTCGGTACATAGGTAGCTTTTAACTTACATTAACAGGAAGGCTCTTCTTGTCTCCGGAAAGTGGACCAAGGACGGAACTATTCGAAAAAAAGTTTATTTCTGGCTCGGTTTACTTGAAATTCGGTACATAGGTAGCTTTTAACTTACATTACTTGGAATACCCTTTTTCTCTCCAGGAGTTGAATCAGAGACTGACCTATTCGAAAAAATTGTACTACTTGTTCGATTTTCCTGAATTTCGGTACAAGGTTACTTTTTGCTTACATTAACAGGAAAACTCTTCTTCTCTCCAGGAGTTGAATCAGGGACTGACCTATTCGAAAAAAATGTATTTTTTCTTGATTTTCCTGAAATTCGGTACAAAGATTACTTTTTGCTTACATTAACAGGAAGACTCTTCTCCTCCCCGGAAGGTGAACCAGGACGGAACTATTCGAAAATAAGGTTTTTTAATAAGTTTTTAACTAATTGCTCGATTTACCTGATATTCGATCCATAGGTAACTTTTTGCGTACACTAACAGGAAGACTCTTCTTCTCTCCGGATAGTTGGCCAAGGACGGAACTATTCGAAAAAAAGTTTGTTTGTGGCTCGGTTTATTTGAAATTTTGTAGTTAGGTTGCTTTGTACCTAGATTAACAGGAAGACCCTTCTTCTCTCCAGAAGATGAATCAAAGACTGGTTGTTCAAAAAGGTTGTATCTATTGCTCGATTTTCCTGATATTCGGTACATAGGCAGCTTTTAGCTTACATTAACAGGAAGACTCTTCTTCTCTCCGGAAAGTGAACCAAGTATGGAACTACTAGTTTATTTGTGGCTCGGTTTATTTGAAATTCGGTAGTTAGGTTGCTCTGTACCTAGATTAACAGGAAGACCCTTCTTCTCTCTAGAAGGTGAATCAAAGACTGACCTATTCAGAAAGATTGTATTTATTGCCCGATGTTTAGTTTTCCGAAACGATAAGCCAGCAATTAAAATGTATGGCCATAAATTCATATGCTGTATGACATTTATAGGCAACAAGGCAATAAAAATTAAAGTACAAACAGATGTCCATATACACATATTCATGATATGAATATTGACACTTGATGCCTTTACAACAACATAAGGGTTGTTGCATATGCATCTATGTATACTAATGTTCTTATCATGAATGTGTAAAGCAATAAAACTAAAACATAAGATAAGATTATCCATTCGTGGGTAATCTTCTAATGTAAAATATTTAACATACTTAAGTACACATATGCATGCATGTAAATTTTCATATTACAAATTTATATAAATAAACGCTCCACAGATTGTGGAGTCAGTTATACTTAAACCTAGTAAAGCGAAGTGTTATTATTTAGTTAATAGTGTTGTTCCCGACTTAACCATTTGGTGACCCCTGGTAAGAATACGTTTTAAATATTTTTAATATTTTGAAAATAAAAATTTAAAAAAATAATAATAAAAATATTTTTAATTATTAACAACTTAAAATAAAAAAAAAAAGTAAAATAATAATAATTATTGCTAAAAATTAAAAAAAAAAAAAAAAATTTTTCTAAAAATGGAAAAAGTAATTTTCGAGCAGCAGGCCATTGGAAGTGAAATTGAGAGCTTACATAATGCGTTAGTAAGCCTCAAAGCAACTCCAGTGACCAGGGAACAGGTTAACGACTGGGGAATACGTATAACTCACCTGTCCCACAAGCTGGAAAATAATGATCGGGAATTAGGGCAACCGTCGGCAACAATGTCACGGAACCCGTATTATACGGAAAAATATGCTCCAAAAGTTAGGGAGCTAATTAAATTGAGTCAGGAGATGTTAAAATCCCTGCAAATAAAAGATATTGAAAAGTTTACTATGAAGGATAGTGAAAATAAGAATTCTGTTCTCCAAATAAAATTCGAATTCGCCGTAAGTGATTTGGAAGAAAACTTTGAAGCTCTTCTTGCTGGAACAGGGAATCTAGAAGAAGTAAATAAGTGTTCAGATCTGGCGAAAGAATTGTTTTTAAAATATATTGAAGTTCATGCAGAAGATGAACTAACAAGTAAATTTAGGCAATTGAGGAAAAACTTAAACTCAATGCCAAATAAAAGTAAAAATGAATATAAAGTGGAAGAAAAAATAAGAGGAAGACCCCTCAATCTTCCACAAATTGATATTCCTTGTTTCGAAGGGGACTATACTAAATGGAATATGTTCAAGGAACTATTTCATGAATTAGTGGATTCTGAAAATATATCCACGGTGCAAAAAATGTGCATTTTAAAATCAAAATTAAAAGGATATGCGTCCACATTAATTGAAAATCTTCCATCTTCGGAAGAAAATTACTCAGTCGCATGGAATTTGCTAAAAATCAACTTTGATAATAAGCGAGCTTTAACAAACTTTTATTTCAAAAATTTAGTAGATGCTCCCTTTACAAATTCCACAGCTGCTAGTGTGAAAAAATTAAAAGAAGTTATCGAAGAAAGTATTCAAGCTCTAAAGGCGACAAATTTATCGTTAGAAGAAATACTTCAAGCGTTACTGAATTTTCTGCTTGTGAGAAAACTTGACGACTCTCTCAGAACAAAATATGAATCTTCTTTAAAAGACTCCAAAGAATTACCGAGGCTAGATTCATTAACACAATTTCTCGGAAAAGAATTTTTTGCATTAGAAGCAAAACAAAGTGAATACAGAATACAAAAAGCTGTAAATATTCAAAAAAAAGGTAATATTTCAGTAGCACCAAATTGTATTATGAACTGCGGAATGCAGCACTATTTAAATCAGTGTAAGAAATTTCAAGGTTTATCCATAAAAGAAAGATGGAATATAATAAAAAACAAAAATATTTGTAAAAAATGTCTAAACGGTGGGCATGTGTTTAAAAACTGCAGCTACATAAACTGTCGGTTTTGCAATTTGGAGCATCATTGGTTACTCCATAAAGATATAAATGCAGTGGCTAGCACAGTGAGCAGTGTAAATTTAAAAGAAAATAAATATGTCCTTTTATCAACAGCCGTAATTAAAATAAAGGATTTTGAAGGGAAATTCATTAATGCAAGGGCATTAATAGATAATGGATCGCAAGTAAATTTAGTAACAAAGCAATTAAAAAATAGACTAAAAATAAAAGGAGAAAATAAAAAAAGCATTATAGAAGGTATTGGGCAAAACATATCTAAAGCACAGGAGCGGATAATAATTGAAATAAAGTCGAAAGTATCCGAATATGAAACATACATTGAAGCATTAGTAGTGGAAAAAATTATTTCACCATTGCCATCTACTAAAATATTGTGGAGAAACTCCAAGGAAGAACCCTTAAAGACATATGCTCTTAAAACAATAACTTATGGTACATCATCGGCTCCATATTTGGCAACAAAATGTTTAGAAATTATTGCAGAAAGAGAAAAGAATAATTTCCCTGAAGTTGCAAGAATTATAAAGGAAGATTTCTATATGGATGATTTAATGACAGGTAGTAACGACATTGAAGAATTAAAACTTTTCCAAGATCACATAATTAAGATTTTGGAAAAGTATGGGTTTCCGTTACGCAAATGGTGTTCAAATATAAAAGATTTACTTGAAGGGATTCCACCTGAAAATCAGGAAGTAAAGTTAGATTTTGAAGAAGAAGAGCAATGCAAGGTAAAAGCGTTAGGTTTAACTTGGATTCCTACAACTGATAATTTAATTATTAAATGCCATGGAATCAAAGACATAAAACCTACTAAAAGAAATTTACTTTCTGAAATTTCTAAATTATTTGACCCATTAGGCCTAATTAATCCAATCATTGTATCCGCAAAAATATTACTCCAACAACTGTGGAAATTAAAAATTGACTGGGATGAAATGTTACCAACTGAGATCCAGCAAAAATGGAATGAAATAAGATCTGACTTAAATTCATTAAATAATATAAAATTCCCAAGATATTTAATGAGTGACAAAGCCGAGAAAATAGAAATTCACGGATTTTGTGACGCTTCTATGAAAGCTTATGGTGCTGTAGTATACATAAGATCAATTAACACCGACGGAACAGTAATATCACGGTTAGCAACAGCTAAATCTAGAGTTGCGCCAATCAAGATAGTTACATTGCCCAGATTAGAATTATGTGCAGCAGTGTTACTTACTGATCTGGTGAAGCAAGTTTAAAAAAGTCTAAAAGTTAAGTTTAACCAAGTTTTTTATTACACAGATTCCACCATAGTATTAAGCTGGCTACGTTTAGAGCCAGCTACTCTCAAAATATTTGTAGCCAACAGAGTCAGCCATATTCAGTCCAACAGCAAGGTCAAGGATTGGAATCATATAAAATCAGAGGAGAACCCTGCAGACATACTTTCCAGAGGAATAATGGGTAAGGAATTATCTAAAAATAAATTTTGGTTTACAGGTCCGAAATTTTTAGAAGAAAATAACTTTAAAATAAAAGAAATTATGTTTGACGATGAAATCCCAGACATAAAAAACATTAAAAAAGTCGGGGTAGTAATAGATAAAAATTCAATGTGGGAAAGAATAAACCACAAAAATAATTTTAACCACCTTCAAAATATAATTGCCCAAATATATAAATTTACTCAAATTTGCAAGAAAAAGGAATCGAAACCTTGGGTAGAGTACAGAAAAAAAGCTCTAGATATAATTGTAAAAAACATACAAAGCAAACACTTTAAAGAAGAAATTAAAAACCTACAAAAAAATAAAGTAGTACCCCCGAATTCCAAGATAGCTACATTGTCTCCCTTCTTGGACAAGGATGGTTTAATTCGAGTTGGAGGTAGAATAGAAAACAGTTTGCTTCCTTTTGAAGCAAAGCATCCTATTTTACTTCCATACGGAGATGAGCACACAGAATTGATGATAAAATGTCTTCACAGTAAACATCTACATGTAGGACCTCAAGGACTACTTGCAATTGTGAGACAAAAATTCTGGCCATTGCGGGGTAAACAATTAACAACAAAAATCGTAAAGCAATGCTATAGGTGTTTTAAAGTAAATCCACGACCATTACATCAACTGATGGGTAACCTGCCAGAAGATAGAGTCACAAAGACTAGGCCATTCTTAAATGTAGGTATTGACTTTTTAGGTCCGATAAATATTCACCATAAAATAAAAGGGAAAAGAATTGATAAAGCGTATGTGTGCGTTTTTGTGTGTTTTGCAACAAAAGCTGTACATTTAGAAGTTGTATCGGACCTCACCTCAGCAGCATTTATAGGATCCCTAAAAAGGTTTATAGCTAGACGCAGTTGTCCAATAAAGATTTATTCCGATAACGGAACCAATTTCATAGGAGCAGCGAATAGCTTGAACGAAATTTATAAATTGTTTCAAAATAAAACCCACAATGATAGTTTAGAAAAATTTTGCGCAGAAAGACAAATTAACTGGATCAATATACCAGCAAAATCGCCACACATGGGAGGATTATGGGAGGCAGCAGTAAAAAGTGTCAAAAAACACTTCTTCAGAGTAACTGAAGGAACAATGACCTTTGAAGAAATCAGTACCTTAATGGCACAAATCGAAGCAATTTTAAATTCACGACCCCTAATACCCTGTTCCAATGATCCGAACGATTTAAATATAATAACTCCTGGTCATTTCATTATAGGCGAACCAATGGTAACAATTATTGATAATAATGACAATAAATGCTATCATGGGTTACGTGACCACTGGAAGGCAGTAGAAAAGAATACTCAAGAATTTTGGAAAATATGGTCCAATGAGTATTTATGTGAATTGCAAAAAAGGTTTAAGTGGAAAAACCAAGCAGAAAATATTAAAAAAGACACACTTGTACTTCTAAAAGAAGAAAACGTTTCTCCAATGAATTGGAGGAGGGGAAGAATCGAGAAGGCGATTCTCGGTAAAGACGGAAAATGTAGAGTAGTAGACGTACGTACCAGCAATGGCATATCGACCAGAGCGATACACAATGTTTGTCCGTTTCCTACAGAAGAAAAAATTATTAAAGAAGAAACCGTAAATTTTAAGGAAAAAGATGTACAAAATAAAAATAGACAATCACATAGAATAAAAAATAAAAATTGTTTGTTAACAATTCTCTCTTTTTTGTTAATTTTGCCCAGTATTAGCACACAAAATATTTTTGTAGAAAAATTTAAAGATAAGTCAGGAATTTTATTTGAGTCGCGGGGAACAATCGGATTAACCAAGACATCGTGGGATATAATAGTCCACGTAAATTTGAATGACTATTGGCGATACAAAAACACCGTTGATGAAGCTAAGGCAGCGTTGCAGAAAGTGAAGCGCCCCGCAGATGAATTCTACTATTCGGACACCATTAGACAATTAGAAGCGAAGTTTATAAGGATAGAAAGAAGGGATAAAATTATCCTACTAAATAAATCAGCGGCGTTTAAAAAACTGAGAAGATCAGCTCCGTTATCATTTATGGGAAGCCTGATGCATGCCCTGTATGGAGTAATGGATGAAGAACATGCTGAGGAACTATCAGAGAAGGTTGAAAGAAGCTACCAAAATGAAAAATACTTGGCTGAACTTTTTAAAAACCAGTCTTCGATTGAAGATATGACTGTAGATGTAATGAGGCATCAAAATGAAATTATTTGGAACAATTTCAAATTATTGAACAATTCCATTTATATGTTCAAAGATGCAATTAATAAGAACACACATCAAAATATAATGGCAAATGTGGTAACATCGGCCTTAGTGGCTATGTCATCATATGAAGAGCTGCAACAAGATATTATAGGAATGATTTGGAATTCAAAAGGAAAATTCCTAGAAAATTTATTACCGCTACATAAATTTCAAGAGCAGATTAAGTTAATTAAAACTCACCTCAATCAGCATTTAATGCTTCCAGATATCGACCCAATCGAACTGGCCAAAATAGCAAAAATAACAACTCGTACAACGGAAGAGATGTTAATATTTGAAATAAAAATTCCGTTAATGAACAAAAATAACTTGCAATTATACTCTGTATTGACATACCCAATTAGTCATTCAGAATATTTTGTAAAAATCCAAACTACGTTCAAGCACATTATAATCGACGACAAGAAATCAATGTACTATGGTCTTGCTGATAACAATTTCGACCATTGTGAAAAAATGAAAAAATTAATTTTATGTTCACAAATACATCCACTGTACAACATCGGAAAGGATGCGGAGTGTGAAATACAGCTATTCATAAACAAAAAAGAATTATCTGCAGATTGCGCACTAACCATCTTACCTCGAACCAATTATTGGAGTCAGATGCATTCGGAAAATACATGGTTATTTTCAATTGCTGACAAAGTTTCGGCTGACATCATTTGCGACAACCAAACATCAAGCGTAAACTTACATGAGCAAGGTATTTTACGTTTAAAACCGAATTGCCATTTGAAAGCGGAGCATGTCAATATATGGGCTTACAATACGTACACAACAATTGCAGACTACCGAATACCAAAAGTGAACTTGACCCAACAATTACCAGTTTTTGAGAAACTACAAATAAAAGGGGAAATGCAGACGTTTAAAATAGGAAACATTCCAAGGCCGCGAGGTCTAATGGGGTTTCCGATCGATTTCGAATTTCATCATCTAATGCACTACACATCAAACGCCGGATCCTGGGCAATAATCAGCATAATCATCATAGTCATCATACTGATAGCAAGGAAAATGTGGAGAATATCGTTAACACATATACCTAATATGATTGTTCTTCCGCGTTTAGCTTAGAAATAATAACATTATGGTATTTATGTGTCAGGAACTAAATAATGTATAAGATTAAAAAAGGGCACAAATGTACATACATATATAGATATCAATTATTAAAAGAAAAACAAAAAAAAATAATTTAAATTTAACGGTTTAAAATTATATATAATCAGATACATCTTTAAAAGACTAAGCCTTTTAACGCGGGCAATATGTTTAGTTTTCCGAAACGATAAGCCAGCAATTAAAATGTATGGCCATAAATTCATATGCTGTATGACATTTATAGGCAACAAGGCAATAAAAATTAAAGTACAAACAGATGTCCATATACACATATTCATGATATGAATATTGACACTTGATGCCTTTACAACAACATAAGGGTTGTTGCATATGCATCTATGTATACTAATGTTCTTATCATGAATGTGTAAAGCAATAAAACTAAAACATAAGATAAGATTATCCATTCGTGGGTAATCTTCTAATGTAAAATATTTAACATACTTAAGTACACATATGCATGCATGTAAATTTTCATATTACAAATTTATATAAATAAACGCTCCACAGATTGTGGAGTCAGTTATACTTAAACCTAGTAAAGCGAAGTGTTATTATTTAGTTAATAGTGTTGTTCCCGACTTAACCACCCGATTTTCCTGATATTCGGTACATAGGTAGCTTTTAACTTACATTAACAGGAAGACTCTTCTTGTCTCCGGAAAGTGGACCAAGGACGGAACTATTCGAAAAAAAGTTTATTTCTGGCTCGGTTTACTTGAAATTCGGTACATAGGTAGCTTTTAACTTACATTACTTGGAATACCCTTTTTCTCTCCAGGAGTTGAATCAGAGACTGACCTATTCGAAAAAATTGTACTACTTGTTCGATTTTCCTGAATTTCGGTACAAGGTTACTTTTTGCTTACATTAACAGTAAAACTCTTCTTCTCTCCAGGAGTTGAATCAGGGACTGACCTATTCGAAAAAAATGTATTTTTTCTTGATTTTCCTGAAATTCGGTACAAAGATTACTTTTTGCTTACATTAACAGGAAGACTCTTCTCCTCCCCGGAAACTTGGCCAAGTACGGATCTATACGAAAAAAAGTTTATTTGTGGCTCGGTTTATTTGAAATTTTGTAGTTAGGTTGCTTTGTACATAGATTAACAGGAAGACCCTTCTTCTCTCCAGAAGGTGAATCAAAGGCTGGTTGTTCAAAAAGGTTGTATCTATTACTCGATTTTCCTGATATTCGGTACATAGGTAGCTTTTAGCTTACATTAACAGGAAGACTCTTCTTCTCTCCGGAAACTTGGCCAAGTACGGATCTATACGAAAAAAAGTTTATGTACGGCTCGGTTTATTTCTAATTCGATACATTGGTTGCTTTTGCTTACATTAGAAAGAAGACTTTTCTTCTCTCCGGAAAGTGGACCAAGGACGGAACTATTCGAAAAAAAGTTTATTTGTGGTTCGGTTTATTTGAAACTCGGTAGTTAGGTTGCTCTGTATCTAGATTAACAGGAAGACCCTTCTTCTCTCCAGAGGGTGAATCAAAGACTGACCTATTTGAAAAAATTGTATTTTTTGTTCGATTTTCCTGAAATTCGGAACAAAGGTTACTTTTTGCTTACATTAACAGGAAGACTCTTCTTCTCTCCGGAAAGTGAACCAAGGACGGAACTTTTCGAAAAAAAGTTTATTTATGGCTCGGTTTACTTGAAATTCGGTACACAGGTGGCTTTTAACTAACAATAACAGGAAGACTCTTTTTTCTCAAGGAGTTGAATCAGAGACTGACCTACTCAAAAAAATTGTATTTTTTGTTCGATTTTCCTGAATTTTGGAACAAAGGATACTTTTTCCTTACATTAGTAGGAAGACTCTTCTTCTCTCCGGAAAGTGAACCAAGTATGGAACTACTCGGAAAAAAAATTATTTATGGCTCGGTTTACTTGAAATGCGGTACATAGGTAGCTTTAAACTTACATTAACAGGAAGACTTTTTTTCTCTCCAGGAGTTGAATCAGAGACTGACCTTTTCGAAAAAATTGTAAATCTTGTTCGATTTTCCTGAATTTCGGTACAAGGTTACTTTTTGCTTATATTAACAGGAAAACTCTTCTTCTCTCCGGAAAGTGAACCAAGGACGGAAATATGCGAAAAAAAGTTTATTTATGGCTCGGTAGCTTTTAACTTACAAACGTTACTTTTTGCTTAAATTAGAAGGAAGACTCTTCTTCTCCCCAGAAAGTGAACCAGGACGGAACTATTCGAAAATAAGTTTATTTATGACTCAGTTTACTTGAAATTCGGTACATAAGTAGCTTTTAACTTACATTAACAGGAAGACTCTTTTTCTCTCCAGGAGTTGAATCAGAGACTGACCTATTCGAAAAAATTGTATTTTTTGTTCGATTTTCCTGAAATTCGGTACAAAGATTACTTTTTGCTTACATTAACAGGAAGACTCTTCTTCTCTCCGGAAACTTGGCCAAGTACGGATCTATACGAAAAAAAGCTTATGTATGGCTCAGTTTATTTCTAATTCGGTACATTGGTTGCCTTTTGCTTACATTAGAAATAAGAGTTTTCCCCTCCGGAAAGTGGACCAAGGGCGGAACTATTCGAAAAAAAGTTTATTTGTGGCTCGGTTTATTTGAAATTCGGTAGTTAGTTTGCTCTGTACCTAGATTAACAGGAAGACCCTTCTTCTCTCTAGAAGGTGAATCAAAGACTGACCTATTCAGAAAGATTGTATTTATTGCTCGATTTTCCTGATATTCGGTACATAGGTAGCTTTTAACTTACATTAACAGGAAGGCTCTTCTTGTCTCCGGAAAGTGGACCAAGGACGGAACTATTCGAAAAAAAGTTTATTTCTGGCTCGGTTTACTTGAAATTCGGTACATAGGTAGCTTTTAACTTACATTACTTGGAATACCCTTTTTCTCTCCAGGAGTTGAATCAGAGACTGACCTATTCGAAAAAATTGTACTACTTGTTCGATTTTCCTGAATTTCGGTACAAGGTTACTTTTTGCTTACATTAACAGGAAAACTCTTCTTCTCTCCAGGAGTTGAATCAGGGACTGACCTATTCGAAAAAAATGTATTTTTTCTTGATTTTCCTGAAATTCGGTACAAAGATTACTTTTTGCTTACATTAACAGGAAGACTCTTCTCCTCCCCGGAAGGTGAACCAGGACGGAACTATTCGAAAATAAGGTTTTTTAATAAGTTTTTAACTAATTGCTCGATTTACCTGATATTCGATCCATAGGTAACTTTTTGCGTACACTAACAGGAAGACTCTTCTTCTCTCCGGATAGTTGGCCAAGGACGGAACTATTCGAAAAAAAGTTTATTTGTGGCTCGGTTTATTTGAAATTTTGTAGTTAGGTTGCTTTGTACCTAGATTAACAGGAAGACCCTTCTTCTCTCCAGAAGATGAATCAAAGACTGGTTGTTCAAAAAGGTTGTATCTATTGCTCGATTTTCCTGATATTCGGTACATAGGCAGCTTTTAGCTTACATTAACAGGAAGACTCTTCTTCTCTCTGGAAAGTGAACCAAGTATGGAACTACTAGTTTATTTGTGGCTCGGTTTATTTGAAATTCGGTAGTTAGGTTGCTCTGTACCTAGATTAACAGGAAGACCCTTCTTCTCTCTAGAAGGTGAATCAAAGACTGACCTATTCAGAAAGATTGTATTTATTGCCCGATGTTTAGTTTTCCGAAACGATAAGCCAGCAATTAAAATGTATGGCCATAAATTCATATGCTGTATGACATTTATAGGCAACAAGGCAATAAAAATTAAAGTACAAACAGATGTCCATATACACATATTCATGATATGAATATTGACACTTGATGCCTTTACAACAACATAAGGGTTGTTGCATATGCATCTATGTATACTAATGTTCTTATCATGAATGTGTAAAGCAATAAAACTAAAACATAAGATAAGATTATCCATTCGTGGGTAATCTTCTAATGTAAAATATTTAACATACTTAAGTACACATATGCATGCATGTAAATTTTCATATTACAAATTTATATAAATAAACGCTCCACAGATTGTGGAGTCAGTTATACTTAAACCTAGTAAAGCGAAGTGTTATTATTTAGTTAATAGTGTTGTTCCCGACTTAACCATTTGGTGACCCCTGGTAAGAATACGTTTTAAATATTTTTAATATTTTGAAAATAAAAATTTAAAAAAATAATAATAAAAATATTTTTAATTATTAACAACTTAAAATAAAAAAAAAAAAGTAAAATAATAATAATTATTGCTAAAAATTAAAAAAAAAAAAAAAAAATTTTTCTAAAAATGGAAAAAGTAATTTTCGAGCAGCAGGCCATTGGAAGTGAAATTGAGAGCTTACATAATGCGTTAGTAAGCCTCAAAGCAACTCCAGTGACCAGGGAACAGGTTAACGACTGGGGAATACGTATAACTCACCTGTCCCACAAGCTGGAAAATAATGATCGGGAATTAGGGCAACCGTCGGCAACAATGTCACGGAACCCGTATTATACGGAAAAATATGCTCCAAAAGTTAGGGAGCTAATTAAATTGAGTCAGGAGATGTTAAAATCCCTGCAAATAAAAGATATTGAAAAGTTTACTATGAAGGATAGTGAAAATAAGAATTCTGTTCTCCAAATAAAATTCGAATTCGCCGTAAGTGATTTGGAAGAAAACTTTGAAGCTCTTCTTGCTGGAACAGGGAATCTAGAAGAAGTAAATAAGTGTTCAGATCTGGCGAAAGAATTGTTTTTAAAATATATTGAAGTTCATGCAGAAGATGAACTAACAAGTAAATTTAGGCAATTGAGGAAAAACTTAAACTCAATGCCAAATAAAAGTAAAAATGAATATAAAGTGGAAGAAAAAATAAGAGGAAGACCCCTCAATCTTCCACAAATTGATATTCCTTGTTTCGAAGGGGACTATACTAAATGGAATATGTTCAAGGAACTATTTCATGAATTAGTGGATTCTGAAAATATATCCACGGTGCAAAAAATGTGCATTTTAAAATCAAAATTAAAAGGATATGCGTCCACATTAATTGAAAATCTTCCATCTTCGGAAGAAAATTACTCAGTCGCATGGAATTTGCTAAAAATCAACTTTGATAATAAGCGAGCTTTAACAAACTTTTATTTCAAAAATTTAGTAGATGCTCCCTTTACAAATTCCACAGCTGCTAGTGTGAAAAAATTAAAAGAAGTTATCGAAGAAAGTATTCAAGCTCTAAAGGCGACAAATTTATCGTTAGAAGAAATACTTCAAGCGTTACTGAATTTTCTGCTTGTGAGAAAACTTGACGACTCTCTCAGAACAAAATATGAATCTTCTTTAAAAGACTCCAAAGAATTACCGAGGCTAGATTCATTAACACAATTTCTCGGAAAAGAATTTTTTGCATTAGAAGCAAAACAAAGTGAATACAGAATACAAAAAGCTGTAAATATTCAAAAAAAAGGTAATATTTCAGTAGCACCAAATTGTATTATGAACTGCGGAATGCAGCACTATTTAAATCAGTGTAAGAAATTTCAAGGTTTATCCATAAAAGAAAGATGGAATATAATAAAAAACAAAAATATTTGTAAAAAATGTCTAAGCGGTGGGCATGTGTTTAAAAACTGCAGCTACATAAACTGTCGGTTTTGCAATTTGGAGCATCATTGGTTACTCCATAAAGATATAAATGCAGTGGCTAGCACAGTGAGCAGTGTAAATTTAAAAGAAAATAAATATGTCCTTTTATCAACAGCCGTAATTAAAATAAAGGATTTTGAAGGGAAATTCATTAATGCAAGGGCATTAATAGATAATGGATCGCAAGTAAATTTAGTAACAAAGCAATTAAAAAATAGACTAAAAATAAAAGGAGAAAATAAAAAAAGCATTATAGAAGGTATTGGGCAAAACATATCTAAAGCACAGGAGCGGATAATAATTGAAATAAAGTCGAAAGTATCCGAATATGAAACATACATTGAAGCATTAGTAGTGGAAAAAATTATTTCACCATTGCCATCTACTAAAATATTGTGGAGAAACTCCAAGGAAGAACCCTTAAAGACATATGCTCTTAAAACAATAACTTATGGTACATCATCGGCTCCATATTTGGCAACAAAATGTTTAGAAATTATTGCAGAAAGAGAAAAGAATAATTTCCCTGAAGTTGCAAGAATTATAAAGGAAGATTTCTATATGGATGATTTAATGACAGGTAGTAACGACATTGAAGAATTAAAACTTTTCCAAGATCACATAATTAAGATTTTGGAAAAGTATGGGTTTCCGTTACGCAAATGGTGTTCAAATATAAAAGATTTACTTGAAGGGATTCCACCTGAAAATCAGGAAGTAAAGTTAGATTTTGAAGAAGAAGAGCAATGCAAGGTAAAAGCGTTAGGTTTAACTTGGATTCCTACAACTGATAATTTAATTATTAAATGCCATGGAATCAAAGACATAAAACCTACTAAAAGAAATTTACTTTCTGAAATTTCTAAATTATTTGACCCATTAGGCCTAATTAATCCAATCATTGTATCCGCAAAAATATTACTCCAACAACTGTGGAAATTAAAAATTGACTGGGATGAAATGTTACCAACTGAGATCCAGCAAAAATGGAATGAAATAAGATCTGACTTAAATTCATTAAATAATATAAAATTCCCAAGATATTTAATGAGTGACAAAGCCGAGAAAATAGAAATTCACGGATTTTGTGACGCTTCTATGAAAGCTTATGGTGCTGTAGTATACATAAGATCAATTAACACCGACGGAACAGTAATATCACGGTTAGCAACAGCTAAATCTAGAGTTGCGCCAATCAAGATAGTTACATTGCCCAGATTAGAATTATGTGCAGCAGTGTTACTTACTGATCTGGTGAAGCAAGTTTTAAAAAGTCTAAAAGTTAAGTTTAACCAAGTTTTTTATTACACAGATTCCACCATAGTATTAAGCTGGCTACGTTTAGAGCCAGCTACTCTCAAAATATTTGTAGCCAACAGAGTCAGCCATATTCAGTCCAACAGCAAGGTCAAGGATTGGAATCATATAAAATCAGAGGAGAACCCTGCAGACATACTTTCCAGAGGAATAATGGGTAAGGAATTATCTAAAAATAAATTTTGGTTTACAGGTCCGAAATTTTTAGAAGAAAATAACTTTAAAATAAAAGAAATTATGTTTGACGATGAAATCCCAGACATAAAAAACATTAAAAAAGTCGGGGTAGTAATAGATAAAAATTCAATGTGGGAAAGAATAAACCACAAAAATAATTTTAACCACCTTCAAAATATAATTGCCCAAATATATAAATTTACTCAAATTTGCAAGAAAAAGGAATCGAAACCTTGGGTAGAGTACAGAAAAAAAGCTCTAGATATAATTGTAAAAAACATACAAAGCAAACACTTTAAAGAAGAAATTAAAAACCTACAAAAAAATAAAGTAGTACCCCCGAATTCCAAGATAGCTACATTGTCTCCCTTCTTGGACAAGGATGGTTTAATTCGAGTTGGAGGTAGAATAGAAAACAGTTTGCTTCCTTTTGAAGCAAAGCATCCTATTTTACTTCCATACGGAGATGAGCACACAGAATTGATGATAAAATGTCTTCACAGTAAACATCTACATGTAGGACCTCAAGGACTACTTGCAATTGTGAGACAAAAATTCTGGCCATTGCGGGGTAAACAATTAACAACAAAAATCGTAAAGCAATGCTATAGGTGTTTTAAAGTAAATCCACGACCATTACATCAACTGATGGGTAACCTGCCAGAAGATAGAGTCACAAAGACTAGGCCATTCTTAAATGTAGGTATTGACTTTTTAGGTCCGATAAATATTCACCATAAAATAAAAGGGAAAAGAATTGATAAAGCGTATGTGTGCGTTTTTGTGTGTTTTGCAACAAAAGCTGTACATTTAGAAGTTGTATCGGACCTCACCTCAGCAGCATTTATAGGATCCCTAAAAAGGTTTATAGCTAGACGCAGTTGTCCAATAAAGATTTATTCCGATAACGGAACCAATTTCATAGGAGCAGCGAATAGCTTGAACGAAATTTATAAATTGTTTCAAAATAAAACCCACAATGATAGTTTAGAAAAATTTTGCGCAGAAAGACAAATTAACTGGATCAATATACCAGCAAAATCGCCACACATGGGAGGATTATGGGAGGCAGCAGTAAAAAGTGTCAAAAAACACTTCTTCAGAGTAACTGAAGGAACAATGACCTTTGAAGAAATCAGTACCTTAATGGCACAAATCGAAGCAATTTTAAATTCACGACCCCTAATACCCTGTTCCAATGATCCGAACGCTTTAAATATAATAACTCCTGGTCATTTCATTATAGGCGAACCAATGGTAACAATTATTGATAATAATGACAATAAATGCTATCATGGGTTACGTGACCACTGGAAGGCAGTAGAAAAGAATACTCAAGAATTTTGGAAAATATGGTCCAATGAGTATTTATGTGAATTGCAAAAAAGGTTTAAGTGGAAAAACCAAGCAGAAAATATTAAAAAAGACACACTTGTACTTCTAAAAGAAGAAAACGTTTCTCCAATGAATTGGAGGAGGGGAAGAATCGAGAAGGCGATTCTCGGTAAAGACGGAAAATGTAGAGTAGTAGACGTACGTACCAGCAATGGCATATCGACCAGAGCGATACACAATGTTTGTCCGTTTCCTACAGAAGAAAAAATTATTAAAGAAGAAACCGTAAATTTTAAGGAAAAAGATGTACAAAATAAAAATAGACAATCACATAGAATAAAAAATAAAAATTGTTTGTTAACAATTCTCTCTTTTTTGTTAATTTTGCCCAGTATTAGCACACAAAATATTTTTGTAGAAAAATTTAAAGATAAGTCAGGAATTTTATTTGAGTCGCGGGGAACAATCGGATTAACCAAGACATCGTGGGATATAATAGTCCACGTAAATTTGAATGACTATTGGCGATACAAAAACACCGTTGATGAAGCTAAGGCAGCGTTGCAGAAAGTGAAGCGCCCCGCAGATGAATTCTACTATTCGGACACCATTAGACAATTAGAAGCGAAGTTTATAAGGATAGAAAGAAGGGATAAAATTATCCTACTAAATAAATCAGCGGCGTTTAAAAAACTGAGAAGATCAGCTCCGTTATCATTTATGGGAAGCCTGATGCATGCCCTGTATGGAGTAATGGATGAAGAACATGCTGAGGAACTATCAGAGAAGGTTGAAAGAAGCTACCAAAATGAAAAATACTTGGCTGAACTTTTTAAAAACCAGTCTTCGATTGAAGATATGACTGTAGATGTAATGAGGCATCAAAATGAAATTATTTGGAACAATTTCAAATTATTGAACAATTCCATTTATATGTTCAAAGATGCAATTAATAAGAACACACATCAAAATATAATGGCAAATGTGGTAACATCGGCCTTAGTGGCTATGTCATCATATGAAGAGCTGCAACAAGATATTATAGGAATGATTTGGAATTCAAAAGGAAAATTCCTAGAAAATTTATTACCGCTACATAAATTTCAAGAGCAGATTAAGTTAATTAAAACTCACCTCAATCAGCATTTAATGCTTCCAGATATCGACCCAATCGAACTGGCCAAAATAGCAAAAATAACAACTCGTACAACGGAAGAGATGTTAATATTTGAAATAAAAATTCCGTTAATGAACAAAAATAACTTGCAATTATACTCTGTATTGACATACCCAATTAGTCATTCAGAATATTTTGTAAAAATCCAAACTACGTTCAAGCACATTATAATCGACGACAAGAAATCAATGTACTATGGTCTTGCTGATAACAATTTCGACCATTGTGAAAAAATGAAAAAATTAATTTTATGTTCACAAATACATCCACTGTACAACATCGGAAAGGATGCGGAGTGTGAAATACAGCTATTCATAAACAAAAAAGAATTATCTGCAGATTGCGCACTAACCATCTTACCTCGAACCAATTATTGGAGTCAGATGCATTCGGAAAATACATGGTTATTTTCAATTGCTGACAAAGTTTCGGCTGACATCATTTGCGACAACCAAACATCAAGCGTAAACTTACATGAGCAAGGTATTTTACGTTTAAAACCGAATTGCCATTTGAAAGCGGAGCATGTCAATATATGGGCTTACAATACGTACACAACAATTGCAGACTACCGAATACCAAAAGTGAACTTGACCCAACAATTACCAGTTTTTGAGAAACTACAAATAAAAGGGGAAATGCAGACGTTTAAAATAGGAAACATTCCAAAGCCGCGAGGTCTAATGGGGTTTCCGATCGATTTTGAATTTCATCATCTAATGCACTACACATCAAACGCCGGATCCTGGGCAATAATCAGCATAATCATCATAGTCATCATACTGATAGCAAGGAAAATGTGGAGAATATCGTTAACACATATACCTAATATGATTGTTCTTCCGCGTTTAGCTTAGAAATAATAACATTATGGTATTTATGTGTCAGGAACTAAATAATGTATAGGATTAAAAAAGGGCACAAATGTACATACATATATAGATATCAATTATTAAAAGAAAAACAAAAAAAAAATAATTTAAATTTAACGGTTTAAAATTATATATAATCAGATACATCTTTAAAAGACTAAGCCTTTTAACGCGGGCAATATGTTTAGTTTTCCGAAACGATAAGCCAGCAATTAAAATGTATGGCCATAAATTCATATGCTGTATGACATTTATAGGCAACAAGGCAATAAAAATTAAAGTACAAACAGATGTCCATATACACATATTCATGATATGAATATTGACACTTGATGCCTTTACAACAACATAAGGGTTGTTGCATATGCATCTATGTATACTAATGTTCTTATCATGAATGTGTAAAGCAATAAAACTAAAACATAAGATAAGATTATCCATTCGTGGGTAATCTTCTAATGTAAAATATTTAACATACTTAAGTACACATATGCATGCATGTAAATTTTCATATTACAAATTTATATAAATAAACGCTCCACAGATTGTGGAGTCAGTTATACTTAAACCTAGTAAAGCGAAGTGTTATTATTTAGTTAATAGTGTTGTTCCCGACTTAACCACCCGATTTTCCTGATATTCGGTACATAGGTAGCTTTTAACTTACATTAACAGGAAGACTCTTCTTGTCTCCGGAAAGTGGACCAAGGACGGAACTATTCGAAAAAAAGTTTATTTCTGGCTCGGTTTACTTGAAATTCGGTACATAGGTAGCTTTTAACTTACATTACTTGGAATACCCTTTTTCTCTCCAGGAGTTGAATCAGAGACTGACCTATTCGAAAAAATTGTACTACTTGTTCGATTTTCCTGAATTTCGGTACAAGGTTACTTTTTGCTTACATTAACAGTAAAACTCTTCTTCTCTCCAGGAGTTGAATCAGGGACTGACCTATTCGAAAAAAATGTATTTTTTCTTGATTTTCCTGAAATTCGGTACAAAGATTACTTTTTGCTTACATTAACAGGAAGACTCTTCTCCTCCCCGGAAACTTGGCCAAGTACGGATCTATACGAAAAAAAGTTTATTTGTGGCTCGGTTTATTTGAAATTTTGTAGTTAGGTTGCTTTGTACATAGATTAACAGGAAGACCCTTCTTCTCTCCAGAAGGTGAATCAAAGGCTGGTTGTTCAAAAAGGTTGTATCTATTACTCGATTTTCCTGATATTCGGTACATAGGTAGCTTTTAGCTTACATTAACAGGAAGACTCTTCTTCTCTCCGGAAACTTGGCCAAGTACGGATCTATACGAAAAAAAGTTTATGTACGGCTCGGTTTATTTCTAATTCGATACATTGGTTGCTTTTGCTTACATTAGAAAGAAGACTTTTCTTCTCTCCGGAAAGTGGACCAAGGACGGAACTATTCGAAAAAAAGTTTATTTGTGGTTCGGTTTATTTGAAACTCGGTAGTTAGGTTGCTCTGTATCTAGATTAACAGGAAGACCCTTCTTCTCTCCAGAGGGTGAATCAGAGACTGACCTATTCGAAAAAAAATTATTTTTTCTTGATTTTCCTGAAATTCGGTACAAAGATTACTTTTTGCTTACATTAACAGGAAGACTCTTCTCCTCCCCGGAAAGCGAACCAGGACGGAACTATTCGAAAATAAGTTTATTTATGGCTCAGTTTACTTGAAATTCGGTACATAGATGGCTTTTAACTTACATTAACAGGAAGACTCTTATTCTCTCCAGGAGTTGAATCAGAGACTGACCTATTCGAAAAAATCGTATTTTTTGTTCGATTTACCTGAAATTCGGAACAAGGAATACTTTTTGCTTACATTAACAGGAAGACTTTACTTCTCCCCGGAAAGTGAACCAAGGACGGAACTATTCGAAAACAAAAATTATATATGGCTCGGTTTACTTGAAATTCAGTAAATAGGTAGCTTTTACCTAACATTAACAGGAAGACTCTTTTTCTCTAAAAGGAGTTGAATAAGAGACTGACCTATTCGAAAAAAATGTATTTTTTGTTGGATTTTCCTGAATTTTGGAACAAAAGATACTTTTTCCTTACATTAACAGGAAGACTCTTCTTCTCTCCGGAAAGTGAACCAAGTATGGAACTACTCGAACAAAAAAATTATTTATGGCTCGGTTTACTTGAAATGCGGTACATAGGTAGCTTTAAACTTACATTAACAGGAAGATTTCTTTTCTCTCCAGGAGTTGAATCAGAGACTGACCTTTTCGAAAAAATTGTAAATCTTGTTCGATTTTCCTGAATTTCGGTACAAGGTTACTTTTTGCTTACATTAACAGGAAAACTCTTCTTCTCTCCGGAAAGTGAACCAAGGAAGGAAATATGCGAAAAAAAGTTTATTTATGGCTCGGTAGCTTTTAACTTACAAACGTTACTTTTTGCTTAAATTAGCAGGAAGACTCTTCTTCTCCCCAGAAAGTGAACCAGGACGGAACTATTCGAAAATAAGTTTATTTATGGCTCAGTTTACTTGAAATTCGGTACATAAGTAGCTTTTAACTTACATTAACAGGAAGACTCTTTTTCTCTCCAGGAGTTGAATCAGAGACTGACCTATTCGAAAAAATTGTATTTTTTGTTCGATTTTCCTGAAATTCGGTACAAAGGTTACTTTTTGCTTAGATTGACAGAAAGACTCTTCTTCTCTCCGTAAAGTTGGCAAAGTACGGATCTATACGAAAAAAAGTTTATTTGTGGCTCGGTTTACTTGAAATTCGGTACATAGGTAGCTTTTAACTTACATTAACAGGAAGACTCTTTTTCTCTCCAGGAGTTGAATCAGACACTGACCTATTCGAAAAAATTGTATTTTTTGCGCGATTAACCTGAAATTCGGTACATATGTAGCTTTTTGCTTAAATTAAAAGAAGACTCTTCTTCTTTCCGTAAAATTTGCCCAAGTGCTGATCTATTCGAAAAAATGTTTATGTATATGTATGGCTCGGTTTACTTGTAATTCGGTACATAGGTTGTTTTTTGCTTACATTAGCAAGAAGACTTTTTTTCTCTCCGGAAAGTGAACCAAGGACGGAACTATTCGAAAAAAAGTTTATTTGTGGCTCGGTTTACTTGAAATTCGGAAGCTAGATAGCTTTTAACTTACTTTAACCAGAAGACTCTTTTTTCTCTCTAGGAGGTGAATCAGAGACTGACCTATTCACAAAATTTTAACTAATTGCTCGATTTACCTGATATACGATCCATAGGTAACTTTTTGCGTACACTAACAGGAAGACTCTTCTTCTCTCCGGATAGTTGGCCAAGGACGGAACTATTCGAAAAAAAGTTTATTTGTGGCTCGGTTTATTTGAAATTTTGTAGTTAGGTTGCTTTGTACCTAGCTTAAAAGGAAGACCCTTCTTCTCTCCAGAAGATGAATCAAAGACTGGTTGTTCAAAAAGGTTGTATCTATTGCTCGATTTTCCTGATATTCGGTGCATAGGTAGCTTTTAGCTTACATTAACAGGAAGACTCTTCTTCTCTCCGGAAAGTGAACCAAGTATGGAACTACTCGAAAAAAAAAATTATTTATGGCTCGGTTTACTTGAAATGCGGTACATAGGTAGCTTTAAACTTACATTAACAGGAAGACTCTTTTTCTCTCCAGGAGTTGAATCAGAGACTGACCTATTCGAAAAAATTGTATTTTTTATTCGATTTTCCTGAAATTCGGAACAAACGTTACCTTTTGCTTAAATTAGCAGGAAGACTCTTCTTCTCTCCAGAAAGTGAACCAGGACGGAACTATTCGAAAATAAGTTTATTTATGGCTCAGTTTACTTGAAATTCGGTACATAAGTAGCTTTTAACTTACATTAACAGGAAGACTCTTTTTCTCTCCAGGAGTTGAATCAGAGACTGACCTATTCGAAAAAATTGTATTTTTTATTCGATTTTCCTGAAATTCGGAACAAACGTTACTTTTTGCTTAAATTAGCAGGAAGACTCTTCTTCTCTCCAGAAAGTGAACCAGGACGGAACTATTCGAAAATAAGTTTATTTATGGCTCAGTTTACTTGAAATTCGGTACATAAGTAGCTTTTAACTTACATTAACAGGAAGACTCTTTTTCTCTCCAGGAGTTGAATCAGAGACTGACCTATTCGAAAAAATTGTATTTTTTATTCGATTTTCCTGAAATTCGGAACAAACGTTACTTTTTGCTTAAATTAGCAGGAAGACTCTTCTTCTCTCCGGAAAGTGAACCAAGTATGGAACTACTCGAAAAAAAAAATTATTTATGGCTCGGTTTACTTGAAATGCGGTACATAGGTAGCTTTAAACTTACATTAACAGGAAGACTCTTTTTCTCTCCAGGAGTTGAATCAGAGACTGACCTATTCGAAAAAATAGTATTTTTTGTTCGATTTTCCTGAAATTCGGAACAAAGGTTACTTTTTGCTTACATTAACAGGAAGACACTACTTCTCCCCGGAAAGTGAACCAAGGACGGAACTATTCGAAAAAAAAAATTATATATGGCTCGGTTTACTTGAAATTCAGTACATAGGTAGCTTTTACCTTACATTAACAGGAAGACTCTTATTCTCTCCAGGAGTTGAATCAGAGACTGACCTATTCGAAAAAATCGTATTTTTTGTTCGGTTTACCTGAAATTCGGAACAAGGAATACTTTTTGCTTACATTAACAGGAAGACTTTACTTCTCCCCGGAAAGTGAACCAAGGACGGATCTATTCGAAAAAAAAAATTATATATGGCTCGGTTTACTTGAAATTCAGTAAATAGGTAGCTTTTACCTAACATTAACAGGAAGACTCTTTTTCTCTAAAAGGAGTTTAATAAGAGACTGAGCTATTCGAAAAAAATGTATTTTTTCTTGATTTTCCTGAAATTCGGTACAAAGATTACTTTTTGCTTACATTAACAGGAAGACTCTTCTTCTCTCCGGAAACTTGGCCAAGTACGGATCTATACGAAAAAAAGTTTATGTATGGCTCCGTTTATTTCTAATTCGATACATTGGGTGCTTTTGCTTACATTAGAAAGAAGACTTTTCTTCTCTCCGGAAAGTGGACCAAGGACGGAACTATTCGAAAAAAAGTTTATTCGTGGCTCGGTTTATTTGAAATTCGGTAGTTAGGTTGCTCTGTACCTAGATTAACAGGAAGACCCTTCTTCTCTCCAGAAGGTGAATCAAAGACTGACCTATTCGAAAAAATTGTATTTTTTGTTCGATTTTCCTGAATTTTGGAACAAAGGATACTTTTTCCTTACATTAACAGGAAGACTCTTCTTCTCTCCGGAAAGTGAACCAAGGACGGAAATATGCGAAAAAAAGTTTATTTATGGCTCGGTAGCTTTTAACTTACAAACGTTACTTTTTGCTTAAGTTAGCAGGAAGACTCTTCTTCTCCCCAGAAAGTGAACCAGGACGGAACTATTCGAAAATAAGTTTATTTATGGCTCAGTTTACTTGAAATTCGGTACATAAGTAGCTTTTAACTTACATTAACGGGAAGACTCTTATTCTCTCCAGGAGTTGAATCAGAGACTGACCTATTCGAAAAAATCGTATTTTTTGTTCGATTTACCTGAAATTCGGAACAAGGAATACTTTTTGCTTACATTAACAGGAAGACTTTACTTCTCCCCGGAAAGTGAACCAAGGACGGAACTATTCGAAGAAAAAAATTATTTATGGCTCGGTTTACTTGAAATTCGGTACACAGGTGGCTTTTAACTAACATTAACAGGAAGACTCTTTTTTTCTCAAGGAGTTGAATCAGAGACTGACCTTTTCGAAAAAATTGTAAATCTTGTTCGATTTTCCTGAATTTCGGTACAAGGTTGCTTTTTGCTTACATTAACAGGAAAACTCTTCTTCTCTCCGGAAAGTGAACCAAGGACGGAAATATGCGAAAAAAAGTTTATTTATGGCTCGGTAGCTTTTAACTTACAAACGTTACTTTTTGCTTAAATTAGCAGGAAGACTCTTCTTCTCCCCAGAAAGTGAACCAGGACGGAACTATTCGAAAATAAGTTTATTTATGGCTCAGTTTACTTGAAATTCGGTACATAAGTAGCTTGTAACTTACATTAACAGGAAGACTCTTTTTCTCTCCAGAAGTTGAATCAGAGACTGACCTATTCGAAAAAATTGTATTTTTTGTTCGATTTTCCTGAAATTCGGTACAAAGGTTACTTTTTGCTTAGATTGACAGAAAGACTCTTCTTCTCTCCGTAAAGTTGGCAAAGTACGGATCTATACGAAAAAAAGTTTATTTGTGGCTCGGTTTACTTGAAATTCGGTACATAGGTAGCTTTTAACTTACATTAACAGGAAGACTCTTTTTCTCTCCAGGAGTTGAATCAGACACTGACCTATTCGAAAAAATTGTATTTTTTGCGCGATTAACCTGAAATTCGGTACATATGTAGCTTTTTGCTTAAATTAAAAGAAGACTCTTCTTCTTTCCGTAAAATTTGTCCAAGTGCTGATCTATTCGAAAAAATGTTTATGTATATGTATGGCTCGGTTTACTTGTAATTCGGTACATAGGTTGTTTTTTGCTTACATTAGCAAGAAGACTTTTTTTCTCTCCGGAAAGTGAACCAAGGACGGAACTATTCGAAAGAAAGTTTATTTGTGGCTCGGTTTACTTAAAATTCGGAAGCTAGATAGCTTTTAACTTACTTTAACAAGAAGACTCTTTTTTCTCTCTAGGAGGTGAATCAGAGACTGACCTATTCACAAAATTTTAACTAATTGCTCGATTTACCTGATATACGATCCATAGGTAACTTTTTGCGTACACTAACAGGAAGACTCTTCTTCTCTCCGGATAGTTGGCCAAGGACGGAACTATTCGAAAAAAAGTTTATTTGTGGCTCGGTTTATTTGAAATTTTGTAGTTAGGTTGCTTTGTACCTAGATTAAAAGGAAGACCCTTCTTCTCTCCAGAAGATGAATCAAAGACTGGTTGTTCAAAAAGGTTGTATCTATTGCTCGATTTTCCTGATATTCGGTACATAGGTAGCTTTTAGCTTACATTAACAGGAAGACTCTTCTTCTCTCCGGAAAGTGGACCAAGGACGGAACTATTCGAAAAAAAGTTTATTTATGGCTCGGTTTACTTGAAATGCGGTACATAGGTAGCTTTCAACTTACATTACTTGGAATACTCTTTTTCTCTCCAGGAGTTGAATCAGGGACTGACCTATTCGAAAAAAAATATATTTTTTCTTGATTTTCCTGAAATTCGGTACAAAGATTACTTTTAGGAACTATTCGAAAATAATTTTATTTATGGCTCAGTTTACTTGAAATTCGGTACATAGGTAGCTCTTAACTTACATTAACAGGAAGACTCTTATTCTCTCCAGGAGTGGAATCAGAGACTGACCTATTCGAAAAAATCGTATTTTTTGTTCCATTTTCCTGAAATTCGGAACAAGGAATACTTTTTGCTTACATTAACAGGAAGACTCTACTTCTCCCCGGAAAGTGAACCAAGGACGGAACTATTCGAAAAAAAAAATTAAATATGGCTCGGTTTACTTGAAATTCAGTACATAGGTAGCTTTTACCTTACATTAACAGGAAGACTCTTATTCTCTCCAGGAGTTGAATCAGAGACTGACCTATTCGAAAAAATCGCATTTTTTGTTCGATTTACCTGAAATTCGGAACAAGGAATACTTTTTGCTTACATTAACAGGAAGACTTTACTTCTCCCCGGAAAGTGAACCAAGGACGGAACTATTCGAAAAAAAAAATTATATATGGCTCGGTTTACTTGAAATTCAGTAAATAGGTAGCTTTTACCTAACATTAACAGGAAGACTCTTTTTCTCTAAAAGGAGTTTAATAAGAGACTGACCTATTCGAGAAAAATGTATTTTTTCTTGATTTTCCTGAAATTCGGTACAAAGATTACTTTTTGCTTACATTACAGGAAGACTCTTCTTCTCTCCGGAAACTTGGCCAAGTACGGATCTATACGAAAAAAAGTTTATGTATGGCTCGGTTTATCTCTAATTCGATACATTGGTTGCTTTTGCTTACATTAGAAAGAAGACTTTTCTTCTCTCCGGAAAGTGGACCAAGGACGGAACTATTCGAAAAAAAGTTTATTTGTGGCTCGGTTTATTTGAAATTCGGTAGTTAGGTTGCTCTGTACCTAGATTAACAGGAAGACCCTTCTTCTCTCCAGAAGGTGAATCAAAGACTGACCTATTCGAAAAAAATGTATTTTTTGTTCGATTTTCCTGAATTTTGGAACAAAGGATACTTTTTCCTTACATTAACAGGAAGACTCTTCTTCTCTCCGGAAAGTGAACCAAGGACGGAAATATGCGAAAAAAAGTTTATTTATGGCTCGGTAGCTTTTAACTTACAAACGTTACTTTTTGCTTAAATTAGCAGGAAGACTCTTCTTCTCCCCAGAAAGTGAACCAGGACGGAACTATTCGAAAATAAGTTTATTTATGGCTCAGTTTACTTGAAATTCGGTACATAAGTAGCTTTTACCTCACATTAACAGGAAGACTCTTATTCTCTCCAGGAGTTGAATCAGAGACTGACCTATTCGAAAAAATCGTATTTTTTGTTCGATTTACCTGAAATTCGGAACAAGGAATACTTTTTGCTTACATTAACAGGAAGACTTTACTTGTCCCCGGAAAGTGAACGAAGTATGGAACTACTCGAAAAAAAAAATTATTTATGGCTCGGTTTACTTGAAATGCGGTACATAGGTAGCTTTAAACTTACATTAACAGGAAGACTCTTTTTCTCTCCAGGAGTTGAATAAGAGACTGACCTTTTCGAAAAAATTGTAAATCTTGTTCGATTTTCCTGAATTTCGGTACAAGGTTACTTTTTGCTTACATTAACAGGAAAACTCTTCTTCTCTCCGGAAAGTGAACCAAGGACGGAAATATGCGAAAAAAAGTTTTTTTTATGGCTCGGTAGCTTTTAACTTACAAACGTTACTTTTTGCTTAAATTAGCAGGAAGACTCTTCTCCTCCCCAGAAAGTGAACCAGGACGGAACTATTCGAAAATAAGTTTATTTATGGCTCAGTTTACTTGAAATTCGGTACATAAGTAGCTTTTAACTTACATTAACAGGAAGACTCTTTTTCTCTCCAGGAGTTGAATCAGAGACTGACCTATTCGAAAAAATTGTATTTTTTGTTCGATTTTCCTGAAATTCGGTACAAAGGTTACTTTTTGCTTAGATTGACAGAAAGACTCTTCTTCTCTCCGTAAAGTTGGAAAAGTACGGATCTATACGAAAAAAAGTTTATTTGTGGCTCGGTTTACTTGAAATTCGGTACATAGGTAGCTTTTAACTTACATTAACAGGAAGACTCTTTTTCTCTCCAGGAGTTGAATCAGACACTGACCTATTCGAAAAAATTGTATTTTTTGCGCGATTAACCTGAAATTCGGTACATATGTAGGAAAGTGAACCAAGGACGGAACTATTCGAAAAAAAGTTTATTTGTGGCTCGGTTTACTTGAAATTCGGAAGCTAGATAGCTTTTAACTTACTTTAACAAGAAGACTCTTTTTTCTCTCTAGGAGGTGAATCAGAGACTGACCTATTCACAAAATTTTAACTAATTGCTCGATTTACCTGATATACGATCCATAGGTAACTTTTTGCGTACACTAACAGGAAGACTCTTCTTCTCTCCGGAAAGTTGGCCAAGGACGGAACTATTCGAAAAAAAGTTTATTTGTGGCTCGGTTTATTTGAAATTTTGTAGTTAGGTTGATTTGTACCTAGATTAACAGGAAGACCCTTCTTCTCTCCAGAAGATGAATCAAAGACTGGTTGTTCAAAAAGGTTGTATCTATTGCTCGATTTTCCTGATATTCGGTACATAGGTAGCTTTTAGCTTACATTAACAGGAAGACTCTTCTTCTCTCCGGAAAGTGGACCAAGGACGGAACTATTCGCAAAAAGTTTATTTCTGGCTCGGCTTACTTGAAATTCGGTACATAGGAAGCTCTTAACTTACATTAACAGGAAGACTCTTTTTATCTCCAGGAGTTGAATCAGGGACTGACCTATTCGAAAAAAATGTATTTTTTCTTGATTTTCCTGAAATTCGGTACAAAGATTACTTTTAGGAACTATTCGAAAATAAGTTTATTTATGGCTCAGGTTACTTGAAATTCGGTACATAGATGGCTTTTAACTTACATTAACAGGAAGACTCTTATTCTCTCCAGGAGTTGAATCAGAGACTGACCTATTCGAAAAAATCGTATTTTTTGTTCCATTTTCCTGAAATTCGGAACAAGGAATACTTTTTGCTTACATTAACAGGAAGACTCTACTTCTCCCCAGAAAGTGAACCAAGGACGGAACTATTCGAAAAAAAAAATTATATATGGCTCGGTTTACTTGAAATTCAGTACATAGGTAGCTTTTACCTTACATTAACAGGAAGACTCTTTTTCTCTCCACGAGTTGAATCAGAGACTGACCTATTCGAAAAAAATGTATTTATTCTTGATTTTCCTGAAATTCGGTACAGAGATTACTTTTTGCTTACATTAACAGGAAGACTCTTCTTTTCTCCGGAAACTTGGCCAAGTACGGATCTATACGAAAAAAAGCTTATGTATGGCTCAGTTTATTTCTAATTCGGTAAATTGGTTGCCTTTTGCTTACATTAGAAAGAAGACTTTTCCCCTCCGGAAAGTGGACCAAGGACGGAACTATTCGAAAAAAAGTTTATTTGTGGCTCGGTTTATTTGAAATTCGGTAGTTAGGTTGCTCTGTACCTAGATTAACAGGAAGACCCTTCTTCTCTCCAGAAGGTGAATCAAAGGCTGACCTATTCAAAAAGATTGCATTTATTGCTCGATTTTCCTGATATTCGGTACATAGGTAGCTTTTAGCTTACATTAACAGGAAGACCCTTCTTGTCTCCGGAAAGTGGACCAAGGACGGAACTATTCGAAAAAAAGTTTATTTCTGGCTCGGTTTACTTGAAATTCGGTACATAGGTAGCTTTTAACTTACATTACTTGGAATACCCTTTTTCTCTCCAGGAGTTGAATCAGAGACTGACCTATTCGAAAAAATTGTACTACTTGTTCGATTTTCCTGAATTTCGGTACAAGGTTAATTTTTGCTTACATTAACAGGAAAACTCTTCTTCTCTCCAGGAGTTGAATCAGGGACTGACCTATTCGAAAAAATTGTACTACTTGTTCGATTTTCCTGAAATTCGGTACAAAGATTACTTTTTGCTTACATTAACAGGAAGACTTTTCTCCTCCCCGGAAAGTGAACCAGGACGGAACTATTCGAAAATAAGTTTATTTGTGGCTCAGTTTACTTGAAATTCGGTACATAGACGGCTTTTAACTTACATTAACAGGAAGACTCTTATTCTCTCCACGAGTTGAATCAGAGACTGACCTATTCGAAAAAATCGTAGTTTTTGTTCGATTTACCTGAAATTCGGAACAAGGAATACTTTTTGCTTACATTAACAGGAAGACTTTACTTCTCCCCGGAAAGTGAACCAAGGACGGAACTATTCGAAAAAAAAAATTATATATGGCTCGGTTTACTTGAAATTCAGTACATAGGTAGCTTTTAACTTACATTAACAGGAAGACTCTTTTTCTCTCCAGGAGTTGAATCAGACACTGACCTATTCGAAAAAATTTTATTTTTTGCGCGATTAAGCTGAAATTCGGTACATATGTAGCTTTTTGCTTAAGTTAAAAGAAGACTCTTCTTCTTTCCGTAAAATTTGCCCAAGTGCTGATCTATTTGAAAAAATGTTTATGTATATGTATGGCTCGGTTTACTTGTAATTCGGTACATAGGTTGTTTTTTGCTTACATTAGCAAGAAGACTTTTTTTCTCTCCGGAAAGTGAACCAAGGACGGAACTATTCGAAAAAAAGTTTATTTGTGGCTCGGTTTACTTGAAATTCGGAAGCTAGATAGCTTTTAACTTACTTTAACAAGAAGACTCTTTTTTCTCTCTAGGAGGTGAATCAGAGACTGACCTATTCACAAAATTTTAACTAATTGCTCAATTTACCTGATATACGATCCATAGGTAACTTTTTGCGTACACTAACAGGAAGACTCTTCTTCTCTCCGGAAAGTTGGCCAAGGACGGAACTATTCGAAAAAAATTTTATTTGTGGCTCGGTTTATTTGAAATTTTGTAGTTAGGTTGCTTTGTACCTAGATTAACAGGAAGACCCTTCTTCTCTCCAGAAGATGAATCAAAGACTGGTTGTTCAAAAAGGTTGTATCTATTGCTCGATTTTCCTGATATTCGGTACATAGGTAGCTTTTAGCTTACATTAACAGGAAGACTCTTCTTCTCTCCGGAAAGTTGGCCAAGGACGGAACTATTCGAAAAAAATTTTATTTGTGGCTCGGTTTATTTGAAATTTTGTAGTTAGGTTGCTTTGTACCTAGATTAACAGGAAGACCCTTCTTCTCTCCAGAAGATGAATCAAAGACTGGTTGTTCAAAAAGGTTGTATCTATTGCTCGATTTTCCTGATATTCGGTACATAGGTAGCTTTTAGCTTACATTAGCAGGAAGACTCTTCTTCTCCCCAGAAAGTGAACCAGGACGGATCTATACGAAAAAAAGCTTATGTATGGCTCAGTTTATTTCTAATTCGGTACATTGGTTGCCTTTTGCTTACATTAGAAAGAAGACTTTTCCCCTCCGGAAAGTGGACCAAGGACGGAACTATTCGAAAGAAAGTTTATTTGTGGCTCGGTTTATTTGAAATTCGGTAGTTAGGTTGCTCTGTACCTAGATTAACAGGAAGACCCTTCTTCTCTCCAGAAGGTGAATCAAAGACTGTCCTATTCAAAAAGATTGTATTTATTGCTCGATTTTCCTGATATTCGGTACATAGGTAGCTTTTAGCTTACATTAACAGGAAGACTCTTCTTGTCTCCGGAAAGTGGACCAAGGACGGAACTATTCGAAAAAAAGTTTATTTCTGGCTCGGCTTACTTGAAATTCGGTACATAGGTAGCTTTTAACTTACATTACTTGGAAGACTCTTTTTCTCTAAAAGGAGTTGAATAAGAGACTGACCTATTCGAAAAAAATGTATTTTTTCTTGATTTTCCCGAAATTCGGTACAAAGATTACTTTTTGCTTACATTAACAGGAAGACTCTTCTCCTCCCCGCAAAGTGAACCAGGACGGAACTATTCGAAAATAAGTTTATTTATGGCTCAGTTTACTTGAAATTCGGTACATAGATGGCTTTTGACTTACATTAACAGGAAGACTCTTATTCTCTCCAGGAGTTGAATCAGAGACTGACCTATTCGAAAAAATCGTATTTTTTGTTCGATTTACCTGAAATTTTACTTCTCCCCGGAAAGTGAACCAAGGACGGAACTATTCGAAAAAAAAATTATATATGGCTCGGTTTACTTGAAATTCAGTACATAGGTAGCTTGTACCTTACATTAACAGGAAGACTCTCTTTCTCTCCAGGAGTTGAATCAGAGACTGACCTATTCGAAAAAAATGTATTTTTTCTTGATTTTCCTGAAATTCGGTACAAAGATTACTTTTTGCTTACATTAACAGGAAGACTCTTCTCCTCCCCGCAAAGTGAACCAGGACGGAACTATTCGAAAATAAGTTTATTTATGGCTCAGTTTACTTGAAATTCGGTACATAGATGGCTTTTGACTTACATTAACAGGAAGACTCTTATTCTCTCCAGGAGTTGAATCAGAGACTGACCTATTCGAAAAAATCGTATTTTTTGTTCGATTTACCTGAAATTTTACTTCTCCCCGGAAAGTGAACCAAGGACGGAACTATTCGAAAAAAAAAAATTATATATGGCTCGGTTTACTTGAAATTCAGTACATAGGTAGCTTGTACCTTACATTAACAGGAAGACTCTCTTTCTCTCCAGGAGTTGAATCAGAGACTGACCTATTCGAAAAAAATGTATTTTTTCTTGATTTTCCTGAAATTCGGTACAAAGATTACTTTTTGCTTACATTAACAGGAAGACTCTTCTCCTCCCCGCAAAGTGAACCAAGACGGAACTATTCGAAAATAAGTTTATTTATGGCTCAGTTTACTTGAAATTCGGTACATAGATGGCTTTTGACTTACATTAACAGGAAGACTCTTATTCTCTCCAGGAGTTGAATCAGAGACTGACCTATTCGAAAAAATCGTATTTTTTGTTCGATTTACCTGAAATTTTACTTCTCCCCGGAAAGTGAACCAAGGACGGAACTATTCGAAAAAAAAAATTATATATGGCTCGGTTTACTTGAAATTCAGTAAATAGGTAGCTTTTACCTAACATTAACAGGAAGACTCTTTTTCTCTAAAAGGAGTTGAATAAGAGACTGACCTATTCGAAAAAAATGTATTTTTTCTTGATTTTCCCGAAATTCGGTACAAAGATTACTTTTTGCTTACATTAACAGGAAGACTCTTCTTCTTTCCGGAAACTTGGCCAAGTACGGATTTATACGAAAAAAAGTTTATGTATGGCTCGGTTTATTTCTAATTCGATACATTGGTTGCTTTTGCTTACATTAGAAAGAAGACTTTTCTTCTCTCCGGAAAGTGGACCAAGGACGGAACTATTCGAAAAAAAGTTTATTTGTGGCTCGGTTTATTTGAAATTCGGTAGTTAGATTGCTCTGTACCTAGATTAACAGGAAGACCCTTCTTCTCTCCAGAAGGTGAATCAAAGACTGACCTATTCGAAAAAATTGTATTTTTTGTTCGATTTTCCTGAAATTCGGAACAAAGGTTACTTTTTGCTTACATTAACAGGAAGACTCTTCTTCTCTCCGGAAAGTGAACCAAGTATGGAACTACTCGAAAAAAAAATTATTTACGGCTTGGTTTACTTGAAATGCGGTACATAGGTAGCTTTAAACTTACATTAACAGGAAGACTCTTTTTCTCTCCAGGAGTTGAATCAGAGACTGACCTTTTCGAAAAACTTGTAAATCTTGTTCGATTTTCCTGAATTTCGGTACAAGGTTACTTTTTGCTTACATTAACAGGAAAACTCTTCTTCTCTCCGGAAAGTGAACCAAGGACGGAAATATGCGAAAAAAAGTTTATTTATGGCTCGGTAGCTTTTAACTTACAAACGTTACTTTTTGCTTAAATTAGCAGGAAGACTTTTCTTCTCCCCAGAAAGTGAACCAGGACGGAACTATTCGAAAATAAGTTTATTTATGGCTCAGTTTACTTGAAATTCGGTACATAAGTAGCTTTTAACTTACATTAACAGGAAGACTCTTTTTCTCTCCAGGAGTTGAATCAGAGACTGACCTATTCGAAAAAATTGTATTTTTTGTTCGATTTTCCTGAAATTCGGTACAAAGGTTACTTTTTGCTTAGATTGACAGAAAGACTCTTCTTCTCTCCGTAAAGTTGGCAAAGTACGGATCTATACGAAAAAAAGTTTATTTGTGGCTCGGTTTACTTGAAATTCGGTACATAGGTAGCTTTTAACTTACATTAACAGGAAGACTCTTTTTCTCTCCAGGAGTTGAATCAGACACTGACCTATTCGAAAAAATTGTATTTTTTGCGCGATTAACCTGAAATTCGGTACATATGTAGCTTTTTGCTTAAATTAAAAGAAGACTCTTCTTCTTTCCGTAAAATTTGCCCAAGTGCTGATCTATTCGAAAAAATGTTTATGTATATGTATGGCTCGGTTTACTTGTAATTCGGTACATAGGTTGTTTTTTGCTTACATTAGCAAGAAGACTTTTTTTCTCTCCGGAAAGTGAACCAAGGACGGAACTATTCGAAAAAAAGTTTATTTGTGGCTCGGTTTACTTGAAATTCGGAAGCTAGATAGCTTTTAACTTACTTTAACAAGAAGACCCTTTTTTCTCTCTAGGAGGTGAATCAGAGACTGACCTATTCACAAAATTTTAACTAATTGCTCGATTTACCTGAAATACGATCCATAGGTAACTTTTTGCGTACACTAACAGGAAGACTCTTCTTCTCTCCGGAAAGTTGGCCACGGACAGAACTATTCGAAAAAAAGTTTATTTGTGGCTCGGTTTATTTGAAATTTTGTAGTTAGGTTGCTTTGTACCTAGATTAACAGGAAGACCCTTCTTCTCTCCAGAAGGTGAATCAAAGACTGGTTGTTCAAAAAGGTTGTATCTATTGCTCGATTTTCCTGATATTCGGTACATAGGTAGCTTTTAGCTTACATTAACAGGAAGACTCTGCTTCTCTCCGGAAAGTGTACCAAGAACGAAACTATTCGAAAAGATGTTTATTTATTGCTCGGTTTACTTGAAATTCGGTAGTTAGGTGGCTTTTTACTTAAAATAACGCGGAGACTCTTCTTCTCTCCGAAAAGTTGACCAAGGCTGAGCTATTCGAATTTTTTTTTTTATGGCTTGATTAATTTCAAATTCGGTACATAGCTGGCGTTTTGCTTAGACGGATGGGATTGGGCCATGTGCAGAAGTTCACGCAAGTGAGGAAAGTTTTTGACTGAGAAACTATTATTTTGCATATGGTTTAAGCAGCTCACGACTTCCGGTCTTAGACCACATATCCCGTGGGTAGCCAACAATCATCCGTTACATCCGGCGAGCTAAAGTGAGAAGGCGAAGCCCAGGCGGTTGTTCGTAGGGTTTCAAACCCAATGAAAAACCTATTTCAGCCTCGGAAGAGAGACTTCCCTTTTGATGGCGACCCCTAGAATGTTCGGTAACTTAATTGGGAAAGTTCCGCTGCCCAGAGGGAAGCAAGATGCATCTGCAGACAAAAAAAGGAAAGATACCAAGATGCGTGAGTATGAAGAGCTTGAGAAGCTGGCCCACAAGAGTAACGCTTGAAAATTCTACGAAAAGATACGACGACTTACCGAAGGTTTCAAGACCGGAGCAAAATCTTGTAGGACCAAGGGAGGTGAGCTAGTGACAGATGCCCAGAGTATACTCGATTTATGGAGGGAGCACTTCTCCAGCCTGCTGAATGGCAGTGAAGAGGAAACACGCGGAGATGGTGAACCCGAAACTCCAATTGATGACGATGGAAAAGTTGTTCCGTTATCCGATTATGAAGAAGTCCGAATAGTACTCGTCCGCTTAAAAAACCAAAAAAGCGGCAGGGATTGATGGATTAACGGACGAGCTATTCAAATACGGCGGTGAAGAACTGATCAGGTGCATGCATCTGTTACTTTGCAAAATATGGTCGGATGAAAGCATGCCCGACTATTGGAACCTAAGTGTGCTCTGCCAAATCAAAAAAAAGGCGATCCCACAGTCTGCGCCAATTACCGCGGAATAAGCCTTCTTAATATCGCATATAAGCTCCTATCAAGCGTATTGTGTGAAAGACTAAAGCCCACCGTTAACAAGCTGATTGGATCTTATCAGTGTGACTTTAGACCTGGTTAATCAACTACTGACCAGATATTCACCATGCCCCAAATCTTGGAAAAGACCCGTGAAAAGAGAATCAACACACACCACCTTTTCGTTGATTTTAAAGCCGTCTTTGACAGCACGAAAAGGAACTGCCTCTATGCCGCTATGTCGGAATTTGATAACCCCGCAAAACTTATACGGCTAAGTAAACTGACCTTAAGCAGCACAAAAGCTCCGTCAGAATCGGGAAGGACCTCTTCAAGCCGTTCGATACCAAACGAGGTTTTAGACAAGGCGACTTTTTATCGTGTGACTTTTTTAACTTATTGCTGGAAAAAATAATACGAGCTGCAGAGCTGAATAGAGAGGGTACAATATTTTACAAGAGTGTACAGCTGCTGGTGTACGCCGATGATATCGATATTTTTGGCCTCAACAACCGCGCCGTGAGTTCTGCTTTCTCCAGACTTGATAAAGAAGCGAAGCGAATGGGTCTGGTAGTGAATGAGGGCAAGACGAAATATCTCCTGTCATCACACAAACAGTCAACGCATTCGTAACTCGGCTCCCACGCCACTGTTGACAGTCATAACTTCGAGGTCGTAGATAATTTCATCTATCTAGGGACCAGCATAAACACCAACAACAATGTCAGCCTGAAAATCCAACGCAGAATCACTCTTGCCAAAAGGTGCTACTTTGGACTGAGTAGGCAATTGTATAAATCATCTACTTGCTGTATTTATTTACTTTATGTTTTTCCGTGTTTAATTAAAACACCTTGTCGCGTACTGGCCGCAACAAAAACTTATTTTGTGTTTGTTTGTTCATTTCCTTTGTTTTGCCTAATATTCCTTTCACTCCAAACGTTGGCAGTGGCATCTGTCGGCAAATAATTGCATAATTCAAAGCCATGAATTGTTGGCACGGTTGCACTCGGTGTGTGCCTACCCAGTGGTATAAGTCTCCAAAAGAGGGATGTTCGCCAAAACGGTTCCTCCACTAACAAATATTAGGGAAACGGAATGCTTTGCGCGAGTATTCCGTAAAAAGGGGTGTCGGCTTTCTTTTATACGGCGAGGGGAAAATTATCCCAGTGTACTTGGTGTGCCATGGTGGCGTGCGCTATATAACGCTGTCCCTTTGGGAAATGGGGGCGGCGCCAAATGATTGGGCACCAATACACACTCGCCTGAGAATTCTGACGGCCGACGCGTAGCTTGCGGCCTGGCTCGTAAGTGCGTGCCGGATCAGATTCTAGCAATCTACGAAAGCGCCAACACCTTTTTTGACGCAGACGTGCGAGTGTTTTGAAGAAAAGATAAAAATAAGATTGTATTTAAGATTTTTTTAATAGTGCCAGTCGAGGCAAATATTTGTTGGCAGTTGAAGCCAAGTAAGGGCAGTCGAAGCCCATAGTGTTTATTTATAGTTATTCGCGGAATAGTGTTGTTTTTAGTGGTTTCGAGTGGCGGAACCGAAGTTTGGCGGCATCACCGGAGGAGCACCGAAGTTGGGTACTCACACCCGACCGAGAAACCGATAAGTATCATTTTGTTGATTTACTGTTTTCGTACGTTTTTTTTGTCGTGCCGACAGTGTCGTTCCTTCGTCTTTCCCATACCCATCCTTTTAGCATCCCGCACCCAGAGCCCAGTCATACAGGCGGGTTAAAGTTACCTCCGGCAGCACGGAAGTAGTGCGAGTGGGTTCGTAACCAGTTTGGTTGGACCACACCTCGGGTGCACCCCAAAAACATATTTTGTTTACATATAGTTGATCTGTTGTTCAATTACTGTCGTCGTGTGATCTTCTGTTGGTAATAGCGTTGATCATTTCACTCGGTTTGTTTTTGCCCATAGTTTTGTTATTGTGCGTAGATAGCGACCCACGCCGTCTTCACTAAGCTGGCCGGTCGCTTTGTTAGTTTTGTCATCTCCTTTTTGTGCGGTAGTTTGTTTTGTTGACGTGTGTGGTTGTTGGTAGGCGCTTGACCAACAGCCACTGTAGGTATACATATGTATGTACGTATGTACATACGCACATACATATTGTAAATTGAAAAAGTGGAGGTGACAACCTTTTTTTTCTTTAAATATGGTTCACCAAAAATTATTTTATTTAGGTTCTTTTTTTATATTATATTTTTTCGGGACACAACCGTCAAGTTATAATAAAGTTAAAATCACATACATATTTTTATACATTATTCCTTTGTTTTCTCTTTTAGAGTAGTAACGGAAACAGGGTTGCTGGTATGTTTGGAATGGGAGTAAAATCAGTATAGTTAATATGTGGATATGTATTGGAAAGTAATAGGGTAAGTATAATTCATTATTTCATTATTAGGTTGATGGATTTTCTACATATATTTTTTAAATTTAAAATTCGATGAGGTCTTCGCTCATATCTTCTACATGCCGGGGGGCCTGCGGGGTCGTAACATGCACCAAGTCCAGTGAGTCGATGTTGGAGGGCCGAGGTAGCATGACTTCGGGATTTTGGGGCGTCAACTTTTCGGTGACCTGCTCTTTTTGCGCCTCGTAAGAAGTGGCCTGGGGTTAACACCTTCAAGTCTTTGGGATCTGGAGACATAGGAGAGAGTGGTCTGGAGTTGAGTACCGCTTCGATGCGTATTAAGAGAGTGGTAAACTCCTCGAAGGTGAACTTTTGATTTTCAGCGATTTTAGTGAAGGGTTTCACTGCCGCTTCCCAAAGTCCTCCCATATTTGGGGCGTTGTGGTTTTGTCCGAAACTTCCTCAAGAAAGGAGGATAGTTCTCTTTGTAGGCTTCGCTGTGCTCCGCGTACCTAGATCAACTGGGTTGTCAGCGCTGGAGACATGTCGCCACGTAGCATTGTGCAAGAGTTCGAGGGTCCGAGATGTCCTGTTCGTATGTTTTCCACGTCCATGGGGGTTTTTCCAGCCATGCTAATACAATTGAGGAGTCTGCCCACAAAATAAGTTCATGAGATGGCAGATTTAGGGAGGATCGGATCTGCTTCACTAATTTTGCTAGTAAAACTGCTGGCTGCGAGTAAGTGGGATGTACCAGCATCACCTTGCTGGAGAATCCGTGTAGCTGAATGGAACTGTTTGAGCTGAATTGCACCCATCGAGGTATCCTTATCTCTTCGATTGTGGCGAGATTTTTCCTGAAGGTGTTCCATTTGTGGAGTGAGATCGGCTTCACGGTTTCGTCCCAGTCTGTTCCTTCCATCCATAGTTGTTGAAGACTTCTTCGCTGCCATCATTATGGGCGATAGCCATCCTGCTGGGTCGAAAAGTTTCGCGACAGATGAGAGGATCTGTCGTTTCGTGGCAGTGTCTGAGGATAACGGGAGGTCAACTGAGTACGAAAATGTATCAATGAGAACATTCCAATTTATTCCAAGGGCTTTTGTAGAACTTGCCTCTTGGAATTGGAGAAATTATTCATCTAAAAGATCAGACTGGGGGATGTCTTTCAGCAGTGACTTGTGGTTTGCTGTGTTTTTTTTTTTTTAACGGGAATCCGGCTGACTTGAGTACTTCGATAACTTGATGTATCGATTCGCCAGCTGAGTCTAGATTGTGTCCGCCTGAGAGGATGTCATCTAAGTATGTCTCTCCTCTTAATATTTTTGATACGTGGAGGTATGTCTCCTTAGAGTCGTCGGCTAATTGGTAGAGTGTCCTCATTGCCAAGTATGGAGCGCAATTGTCATCGAATAAGACCGTTTTTAGTTTAAAGTCTTCTATCGGACTATTGCGGGTTCTACGGAAGAGAACGCGTTGGAAGTCTTGGTCTTCCTTATGGACGTATATTTGGCGGTATATTTTTCCAATGTCGCCGTTAAATAATGAGCATTAAGTCATTTTGGAGAGCGGGACCAGTATGTAATACACGGACCTTAGTAGTTTTACTTCCAGGTTGAATCACCGCGTGATGGGGTAGGTAAGAGGAGAAATATATACCGTCGCGTATGATTTCTCGTGAATGGGTTAGTTCCATGTGATCTAACGTTAGGTATTCCTCTAGGACTTCTGAATAGGTGTTCCGAAGTTCATCTTTCTTTTCGTTAGTTCGTTCCACGCTGAGGTATTGCTGCTGTGCGGCAGGTCTGGAGTGCCCGAGTGCAATGGAGTCCGGGAATGCTGACTGGACTGGCAGCTTTACTACATAGCGACCATCTTCTCGTCGATAAGTGGTTTTTTTGTAGAGCGCTTCACAATATTCATCATCGTCTGTGTATGTGGGGGCAGGTGGTACCTCTTCTTGTTCCCACAATTTCCTGAGTAATTCTCCTAGTGATTCTGAAGGGATTTCAATCACCTGAGTAGAGAATGATGAGATTTCTTCCACAACTGATCCATTTAATATCCACCCGAATATTGTGTTTTGGGCTATTAAGCCGCCTACATTAATTTTGAGGCCTGGGGTAAGTTGTTTTGGGATTATCTCGCTACCAATGACCATGTCTATTCTAGCTGGTGTAAAGCAGTTGAGGTCTGCTAATGGTAGCGAAAGATATTCCGTTAGATCTAATTCTTTTATTTTGAAGGAAGGGAAAGTGTGCGTCAATTGAGGCAGTATTATCGCTTGAGCCGCGATTTTTACTGTTAGATTAGCTGAGCATATCGTAATAGAGCATATTCTATTCGAGTTTTGGACTGTGTTACCGCCCATGCCAAGAATTTGGTAGTTGGATTTTGTGGTGGCGAGACCAAGTAACTTTTGTATACGGGATGTTACAAAAGCTTTTTGAGAGCCTTGGTCAATGAGAGCTTTGATGTGAGTTACTTCTCCTTTGTGGAGAATGGGAATATTAGCTGTGGGAAGCAATGTCCTTTCTTAGTTACTAGAATAGTGGGATAGAGTTTTTGTTCTACCGTTTTCATTTGCCTTTGAGTTTTTTGATGCCTGCTTAGAGGTGCAGGGCTGTTCTTCCTCGACTGTCACTTGAGAAGTAGTGAAGTTTCTTTGAGGTTTTGGGGGGTAAGGCGTGTGGTTGCTCGCAGTGTAATGGAGGAGGGAGTGGTGACGTCTCTGACAATAAACGCACGTAAAGTTGCTTTTGCAATCTTTCTCCAAATGCGAGTACGCCAGGCAATTTTTGCGGTAGTTGTTGTCTTTAATAAACTTGTACCGGTCTGAGACGGATAGTTCTCGAAATTTGACGCACGTTGTCATCGAGTGGTTTGATTGGCATAGTTTACATGAAAGTTGCCTTTTGTTTTGAGTATGGAACGATTGGGTTTTGTTCTGATAATTGAATGTTGGGTAGGGACCGCTGGTGTCCGTTGGGGGTAGCTGGGCTGACTGATCTTCGGCATATTGGGTCTTTATGTGCTGAGCCGCTCCACGACCTCGTACCGAGCTGTCAGAAATTGGTCCATTTCTGACCATCGAGGTAACTCCTTCCTTGAGTTGAGTGATTGCTCCCAGAGAGCTGGTGTCTCATCCGGCAGTTTTGACGAGCAGAGGTAGACAAGCATTGGGTCCCAGCTTTCTGTTGATACTCCATTTGCCTGTAGGGTAGAAAGACAATTATTTATTGTCGTCTGGATCTGTTGAATCCTTTCTCCGTTCTCTGAGTGGGCAGGTTGGATGTTGAATAACGTTTTTATTTGGCCATCCACTACTATTCTTCTATTTTCGTAGTGTGCTTTGAGTGCATCCCATGCTAACGAGAAATTGTGGCCACTGAGAGGGTAATTTTTAATGAGGAGTGCAGCTTTACCTCTTGTTTTCTGTCTCAAGTGGTATAGTTTCTGAACTTCGGATAATTGGGGGTGGTTGATGTACACTGCTGTGAACATGTCCCTAAATGAGGGCCAATCTTCATATCCTCCATAGAAGATTTCTGTGTCACATGCAGGTACCTTGAGAAAGCGGAGTGAGTCAGCTTGTGTTGGGGGCATCTTTGTGATGGGGGTGTTTAAATGGGAGGAATCCATACTTTGTTGGATTTGGCCAAGTAACTCACTTATCCTGATTTTCGTGAGCATTGCGTTGTCATATGTGGTCTCGTAGGCCTTTATTATACCTTCTTTGTATACTGGGTGCTTAGCTTAGCTTACACGAGTATGTACGTATGTATACTTATGTACATACGTGACTTTGCCCGCTTGCTATTGTAAATAGCGAAGAAGTGGAAATTGCCGGAATATGAAAAACCACTTTATGTATATATGTGTATGTATATACATGTACCACGGTTGGGTAGCGGTGACTTGTTATGCGGTGGTGACTTTGGGCAGTGTAATGTGTTTCTTCTTCTTTATTGGCGTTGGCACCGCTTACGCGATTATAGCCGAATCAATTACAGCGCGCCATTCATCTCTTCTTTTCGCTGTTTGGCGCCAGTTGGAAATGCCAAGTGCACCCAGGTCACTCTCCACTTGATCTTTCCAACGGAGTGGAGGTCTTCCTCTTCCTCTGCTTCCACCAGCGGGTACTGCATCAAATACTTTCAAAGCTGGAGTGTTTTCATCCATTCGGACGACATGGCCTAGCCAGCGTAGCCGCTGTCTCTTCATTCGCTGAACTATGTCAATATCGTCGTATAGCTCGTACAGCTCATCGTTCCATCGTCTGCGGTATTCGCCGTTGCCAATGCGCAAAGGACCATAAATCGTTCGCAAAACTTTCCTCTCGAAGACTCCCAGAGCCGACTCATCAGATATTGTTAACGTCCACGCTTCTGCGCCATATAGTAGGACCGGTATAATGAGCGACTTGTAGAGCTTGGTTTTCGTTCGTCGAGAGAGGACTTTACTTTTCAATTGCCTACTCAGCCCAAAGTAGCACCTGTTGGCAAGAGTGATTCTGCGTTGGATTTCAAGGCTGACATTGTTGTTGGTATTAATGCTGGTTCCTAGATAGACAAAATTATCTACGACCTCGAAGTTATGACTGTCAAAAGTGACGTGGGAGCCGAGTCGCGAATGCGATGACTGTTTGTTTGATGACAGGAGATATTTCGTCTTGCCCTCATTCACTACCAGACCCATTCGTTTCGCTTCTTTATCAAGTCTGGAGAAAGCAGAACTCACGGCGCGGTTGTTGAGGCCAGTAATGTCGATATCATCGGCGTACGCCAGCAGCTGTACACTCTTGTAGAAGATTGTACCTTCTCTATTTAGCTCTGCAGCTCGTATTATTTTCTCCAGCATTAAATTAAAAAAGTCACACGATAAGGAATCACCCTGTCTGGAACCTCGTTTGGTATCGAACGGCTCGGAGAGGTCCTTCCCGATCCTGACAGAGCTTTTAGTGTTGCTTAACGTCAGTTTACTTAGCCGTATAAGTTTTGCGGGGATTCCAAATTCAGACATAGCGGCATAAAGGCAGCTCCTATTCGTGCTGTCGAAGGCGGCTTTAAAATCGACGAAAAGGTGGTGGGTGTCGATTCTCTTTTCACGGGTCTTTTCCAAGATTTGGCGTATGGTGAATATCTGGTCAATGGTTGACTTACCAGGTCTAAAGCCACACTGATAAGGTCCAATCAGATTGTTGACGGTGGGCTTTAGCCTTTCACACAATACGCTTGATAGGACCTTATATGCGATATTAAGAAGGCTTATTCCACGATAATTGGCGCAGACTGTGGGATCGCCTTTTTTGTGGATCGGGCAGAGCACACATAAATTCCAATCGTCGGGCATGCTTTCATCCGACCATATTTTACAAAGAAGCTGATGCATGCACCTGATCAGTTCTTCGCCGCCGCATTTGAATAGCTCGGCCGGTAATCCATCGGCCCCTGCCGCTTTGTTGTTTTTTAAGCGGACGATTGCTATTCGCACTTCTTCATAGTCGGGTAATGGAACAACTTTTCCATCGTCATCAATTGGAGTTTCGGGTTCACCATCTCCGCGTGTTTCCTGATCACTGCCATTCAGCAGGCTGGAGAAGTGATCCCTCCATAAATCGAGTATACTCTGGGCATCTGTCACTAGCTCACCTCCCTGGGTCCTACAAGAGTTCGCTCCGGTCTTGAAACCTTCTGTAAGTCGCCGTATCTTTTCATAGAATTTTCGAGCGTTACCCTTGTCGGCCAGCTTCTCAAGCTCCTCGTACTCGCGCATCTCGGCCTCTTTCTTTTTTTCTCTGCAGACGCGCCTTGCTTCCCTCTTCAGTTCTCGGTATCTATCCCACCCCGCACGTGTTGTGGTTGATCGCAAGGTTGCGAGGTAGGCAGTCTGTTTTCTCTCCGCTGCGGCACGGCAATCCTCATCGTACCAGCTGTTTTTGCGACCTTTCCGAAATCCTATGGTTTCGTTTGCAGCTGTACGCAGGGAGTTTGCAATGCCGTCCCACAGTTCCCTTATACCGGGTTGCTGATGAGTGCTCTCAGAGAGCAGGTGTGCAAGTCGAGTAGAAAATCGCTCGGCAGTCTGTTGTGATTGCAGCTTTTCAACGTCGAACCTTCCTTGTGTTTGTTGATGGACGTTCTTCGATACACAGAGGCGCGTGCGTATCTTCGCTGCGACAAGATAGTGATCCGAGTCAATGTTGGGACCTCGGAACGTACGCACATCTAAAACACTGGATACATGTCTTCCGTCTATCACAACATGATCGATCTGGTTGGAAGTTTTCCGATCTGGAGACAGCCAAGTAGCTTGGTGAATTTTTTTGTGCTGGAATCTAGTGCTACAGACAACCATATTTCGGGCCCCGGCGAAGTCGATCAGCCTCAGACCATTTGGAGATGTTTCGTCGTGGAGACTGAATTTTCCGACAGTCGTACCAAAGATACCTTCTTTGCCCACCCTAGCGTTGAAGTCGCCAAGCACAATTTTGACGTCGTGTCGGGGGCAGCGCTCATAAGTGTGTTCGAGGCGCTCGTAAAAGGCATCTTTGGTCAAGTCATCCTTCTCTTCCGTCGGGGCGTGGGCACAAATTAGGGTGGTGTTGAAAAATTTTGTCTTGATGCGAATTGTGGCTAGACGTTCATCCACCGGAGTGAATGCCAGTACTCTGCGACGGAGTCTCTCTCCCACCACGAATCCGACACCAAATTTGCGCTCCTTTATATGGCCGCTGTAGTAAATCTCACAAGGACCCACCTTCTTCCGTCCTTGTCCCGTCCATCGCAATTCTTGGACGGCAGTGATGTCAGCCTTTAACTTTATGAGGACATCAACCAGCTGGGCAGCGGCACCTTCCCAATTAAGGGACCGGACATTCCAGGTGCATGCCCTAAAATCGTAATCCTTAAAACATTTGCGGGGGTCGTCATCAAAAGGGGGGTCTCTCATCCGAGGCTTATGTTGCTTTTTCATTGGGTTGTTTTTTCATGTGGTGGGTTCCAAACCCTACGCACAACCGCATGGGATTCGCCTTCTCACTTTAGCTCGCCTCCAAACGGATGTTCGTTGGCTACCCAGGGGATACGTGGTCTAAGACCGGACGTCGTGAGCTGCTTGAACCATATGCACAAGAATCGTTTCTGGCCACTCCCAGGTGAATGGCAGTCAAAAACTTTCCTCACTTGCGTGAACTTCTACACATGGCCCCATAATGTGTTTACCGAGAATATATATATACTTGGGAGGGTGTATGAGAGTGGAAATTGGTCCGATCTTGAAGGTGTTTTTGGGCCAGTTGGTGTATATAAAGGGGGAGTTTATATACGTGAGGGGATATTTAATAAACGGTTTTTTGTATTAAATATATATTATACCTATATTGATGGGGGAAGCGCGCGTTTTTCATATATACATATTAATATATTATATATGAGCGCTGTTATATTCGGTAAATGAAAAGTAGAGGATTTTCATTTACCAACTTTTGGGACCCGCTATGTATATTATATATTGTGAAAATGAAAAAGTTTAGCGGATTTTGTAATTTTGCGCAAACGTAATAAAACTTTTTATTTTATTATTATTCTTTTTTGAGATCTGTATGTATATGTATGATGAAGAGGTATCATACACCGTTTGACAAAATCCGCTAAACTTAATCCAATATGCAATCGAGTGAGAGAGTGGGACTTACTTTGACATCCGGACTTATTACAAACCACTTATGAATGTTCTGGGGACGAGACGGGGGAGTGTTGTCTTCTATGTAGTGCTGGTGTTCCTGTGTTGTTGAAGTTTTGATTGTGTCCTCTGTGGCTTATGAACGTAAACGTGTGTATTTTGTTTCGTTCTTAATTTTATTTATTTTTTGCATATACCATATATATATATTTTAAAATTTTATTTAATTCTTTTTCTTCTTTCCTTTTTTATGGATGTAACTATGTATTTTATTTTCCACGCACGTATGTAGTTGTATATGTATATAAAATATATTTTTTCTTCGTTTATATTTTCACCGCTTTTATGTATGTAACTATGTATTTTATTTTCCACTACTTTTTTTTATGGTGTTTTTTTTTTTTTTTGTCACCGCATGTATGTAATTGTATATGTATGTATGTACATATATAATATATGTATATATATATGAAATATATTTTTTCTTCGTTTATATTTTCACCGCTTTTTATGTTCACCGGTTTCCCTCTTTTTATGTTTTCTGTCACTGCATGTACATATGTATTTATACATGTATATATTTTTATGTTTGTTTTATAAGTACATATACGAGTATATCTATATATATAAAAATGAATTGCTGTTCGTTAGTCTCGCTAAAACTCGAGAACGGCTGAACGGAATTATCTTATCGTGATCTTTAATTATTCGTGGAGGTCTTGTAACGGAGTTTTTCACTTGGGGTAAGCTCAGCATTGCCAAGGGTTTGCTAAAGTAAAACACGCTGTATACGTTACAACAAATTTATTAGTTTAACAATCTCTATCTACACGGTTTCTAATACGTTACTCGCTGTTTCTATGACAAGTAAATAAGTGTTCGTGAGGTGAAAACCCTCAGGTACACTACATTTGCCGGTGGTGTTGAACCCACGGGCAAGTATGCTTAATAATAACACAGATAGTACTTCTTTCGGATGGCGCTGTAGAGGTGTAAACCCTCTAACAGCACTCGTTCCAGTGAGGTGTAAACCCTCAGTAGAACATAGATAAATGCTCGTGAAGTGTAAACCCTCAGGTGCACTACGTTTGCCGGTGGTATTGATCCCACGGGCAAGTATACCTATCGACAACACAAAGGCTACTTAATTTCCTTTGCGTTTTCGTCGCCTTTTATACTATTCTGCACGCAGGCAGAATGTTATTTTATAATAACAATTCATTGCTGCGTACAGTTTCTCACTTATTCTATGTGTACGTATGTATGTATTTACATACGAATAAATTCATGTTCGAACATGCTTATAGGCTTCAGCGTATCTAACGTATCTTCGTATTTCAATAATTTATGTACGCATGTTTGGATAATAAATATATATGTATATATATGTACTGTTTGATGATTTCATGTATATAAATTCAATTATTATTATTATTTATGTATATATATAAATATGCAAAATGTATATAAAAATGTATTGTTGTGAGGACTCCAAAAGCCTCGGATTTTGGGGTCCTTACAGTCAAGGGAAGGTTTAAAAGGTGAGAAAAATTCGAATAATTGCCGGGAAAATCCTCAAAACAGCATTTTTCTATTTCCCATACAAACGTTTTCTAAATAAAATGGAGAGTCCATTTGTAATCCGCTGCATAAAGTACAAATTCGCGTGCGCGTTGGAGGATCTAATACCGCGTTCCGAAACTCAACAAAAGTGAAAGTTAATCGCGAACGCGACAAAATTGCATAGTCACAAAATACATAGTACATAAATAGTTGTCGGCTTCGAGAAACTTAATTTTAGCTAACTTCAGTTGTTAATCTGTCCGATTATTTTTTTAGTAAGACTATATAGAAATCGAAAGATAAATCTTAAGTTTTGTCACAAATTAAATTATAAATTATAAATCTTACCATCTGTTAGCCATAATATTATTATTCGAGCTGACGAAACACCTGCCGGTGAACACACAAGGAGGTTCAATTCACCTACCATTGATGAAGTGGCTGTTTTGTCATTGTGGGAGAAAACTTACAATCTAGAGATATTGTGCTTCATCGTCGGAATAGTGATTTAAAACGTGTATCTGAAACACACAGGAGTTATGATGCACTACAATATCCTTTGATCTTCTGGCAGGGGGAAGATGGATACCATTTTAATATCAAAATAGTAAATCAAGTAACAGGTAAATGAATTGAACAAGATTAAATAATATTTTTAAATTCAATTCATCTAAGTAACAATTTAAACATTTATCATTTTTAATTGCAGGTGCTGAAACCAACAAAAATGTTAGTGCTATGAATTTCTATTCATACAGACTCATGATCCGTCAAGGTGAAGTAAATCATATTTTGATGTGTCAACGACTTTTTCATCAGTTTTCAGTTGACATGTTTGTCAAAATTGATTGATATACATCCGTTTGAACCAACGACGGCTACGGGCAGAAGAATACATTCATTTCCGCGATGCTATAAATGCTGATGGCAATGTGAATAATGTAGGAAGAATGACAGTTTTTCCAGCTACTTATATAGGAAGCCCACGCCACATGCATAAATATGCTCAGGATGCTATGTCAAATGTTAGGCATTATGGCCACCCAGACTTATTTGTTACATTCACATGTAACCTAAAATGGTCCGAAATCGAGAAGAAATTACTACATAGCCATACACCAGTTGCTAGACATGACATAACTGCCAGAGTTTTTAAACAAAAATTAAAATCTCTCATGAATTTCTTAATAAAGCATTGTGTGTATGGCCGAGTCCGTTGTTGGATGTACTTAGTAGAATGGCAAAAGCGTGGATTGCCACATGCGCACATTTTAGTCTGTTTAGTGGACAAAATAAGGCCAGATGAGATTGATTCCATAATTTCAGCTGAAATTCCAGATGAAATAGTTGACCCAAAATTGCATGCAGTAGTTACCAAACACATGATACATGGACCTTGCGGACATTTCAACTACAACTCACCCTGTATGGTCGACGGTAGGTGTTCCAAGCGATACCCAAGAGACCTGCTTGCTGAAACCATAACGGGAAATGATGTATACCCATTGTATCGTCGGCGATCAGTTGCGGACAGTGGGCGATCGGTAGTTGTGAAGGTAAGAGGACAAAATGTTGCTGTAGACAATCGTTGGATTGTGCCATACTCGCCAATATTGTCCAAAGCTTCTGAGACTCACATCAATGTGGAATATTGTAATTCTGTGAAGTCGATAAAGTACATATGTAAATATGTTAATAAAGGTAGTGATATGGCTGTCTTCGGTGTAACCAATGCAAATGATGAAATATCACAGTACCAGATGGGTCGCTATGTAAGTAGCAACGAAGCTATCTGGCGTATCTTTTCATTTGCGATACATGAAAGACACCCTACAGTAGTCCATCTTTCAGTTCATTTAGAAAATGGTCAACGAGTTTATTTTAATGAATCTAACGCAGCAGACAGGGCGGCACATCCACCGTCGACAACATTAACAATTTCTTCACAGTCTGTCAAACTGATGATTTTGCTCGCACTTTGCTATATGCTGACATGCCACGCTATTACACATGGAACGCATCATCGAAATCGTTTCAGCGTCGAAAACAAGGAACACCATCCAAATGTATTTGCTTCAGATGCTCAGGGTCGCATCTGCACAGTACATCCAAATAACGATGAATGTTATTATTTGCGGTTGTTGTTGGTGAATGTTCGTGGTCCGACATCGTTTAAACACAGCTGTGTGCGACTTACCGTGAGGCATGTCAACTATTACATTTACTTTAGAACGATTCGCACTGGGATGATACGCTCAAGGATTCCGTAATATCTTCATCGACGCATCAAATTCGTACATTGTTTGCGATTATCATATCGACATGTTTCCCCTCGAATCCAAAAGATTTGTGGGTTAAGTATAGAGATGACATGTCTGAGGATGTTTTGCATCGTGTGCGCCGTCAAACTTTGAATCCTACACTACAAATGACTGAAGAAATTTACAATGACACATTGATTATGATAGAAGATATGTGTTTATTGATGGCAAATAAAGTATTGTCGTGTTTGGGAATGACAGCACCCAATCGTCATATGCACGATGCAATAAACCACGAGTTGCAAAGAGAACATCAGTACGACATTGAAGCATTGGCCGAAACAGCTCGTACAAATGTTTCACAATTAAATCAACAACAAAGAATTGCGTACGACACTTTGATAGAAGCTGTGAACAGTGGATCTGGTGGAATTTATTTCCTTGATGTTCCCGGAGGAACCGGAAAAACGTTTTTAATTTCATTGCTTTTGGCGAGGATCAGATCGCGAAATGATGTTGCTCTTGCGTTGGCTTCATCTAGAATAGCTGCGACTCTGCTAGAAGGCGGGCGAACTGCACATTCTGCCTTGAAATTACCACTAAACATGCAAATCACCGAAACACCAATTTGCAACATCGCCAAAAATAGCGCAATGGCCAAGATCCTACAGGTATGCAAATTGATTGTTTGGGATGAATGCACAATGGCCCATAAGAGGTCACTGAAGGCACTGGACAGAACGTTGAAAGATCTTCGTGACAACCAAAATATTTTTGATGGGGCTATGATTCTGTTGTCAGGTGATTTTCGTCAGACTCTTCCAGTTATTCCCCGATCAACTGTTGCTGATGAACTAAATGCATGCCTAAAATCATCAAATTTGTGGCAGTACGTAAAGACACTCCACTTAACAACTAACATGCGAGTATTTTTGCAACAAGATGAAACTGCAAATGTGTTTGCGAAGCAGTTGTTAGACATTGGAAATAATAAAGTTGCAGTGGATACCTCGACCGGATTCATTACATTACCTACAGATTTCTGTCACATCACAGACTCAAAAGTGGAGCTTATTCAGCGAGTTTTCCCAGATATAGCGCAAAAGTTCAATATCCATAATTGGCTGGGTGAACGAGCAAGCGAAAAATAAAGATGTCGAGGATCTTAATGCGACCATTCAGAATTTTCTTCCAGGACAGTTGGTTTCCTTCAAATCAGTCGACACCGTAATTAACCAGGATGACGTAGTCAACTATCCCACTGAGTTTTTAAATTCACTGGAATTGCCTGGATTACCACCTCACAATTTGCAGTTAAAAGTAGGATCAGTTGTCATCATGCTGCGTAATATTAATCAACCTCGACTATGCAATGGAACAAGACTGGCTGTGAAAAGACTGATGAATAACGTCATTGAGGCGACAACATAAAAGGAAAATACAAAGGAGAGGGTGTCTTGATCCCGCGGATACCGATGATTCCAACGGACTTACCATTCGATTTTAAACGCTTACAATTTCCAGTACGTTTGGCCTTTGCGATGACCATAAATAAATCGTAAGGGCAGTCGTTAGAAGTTTGTGGAATCAACTTGGAGTTTCCCTGTTTCGCGCATGGACAATTATACGTCGCGTGTTCGCGCGTCGGAAAACCGTCTTCTGTGTTTATTTACGCACAACAAAACAAAACAAAAAATAAAGTTTATGAGAAAGCTTTAAATTAATTAACAGACTGTATTTTTACAGTGTGTGTCTGGGAATATCAAATTTAAACCTTATAAATAGCCAGTATTTCAGGAAAACTCTGTTTTGTAAGTAAGCAACATGATGTATCGAAAATAATAATAAAACTTCATGCTTTATTCAATAAATGCTTTTTTATTAAATACGGATTCGATTTGTTTGTTTTAAAATCATTTTATACAAAAGATTAGGTCTTTTATTTATCGATGAGGCAGTACGGAGTCTGCCGGGTCAGCTAGTATATACATATATATATCTATATATACATATAAATTTTGTATCTTTTTTTTGTTTTAATTTTCTATTTAATTGTTTATGTGTTGTTTTAATTTTGTTATTTTGTAGCACAGAGCACTTTCAATATGTGTATGTATTTTTTTTTGCCTCCACTTATGTAAGTGCTTCGAATACTTTTCCACTTTTTTATATATATATATTTTTTTTTGGTCACAGCACTTACTTTTTCCAACGTCCGAGTTATGACACACGACTTTTTGCTCGCTTTACGTTTTTTTATTCGCCGATCGCGTTAAATTTTGTTAAAATTTATTTAACTTTTTTTTTATATAAAATATCTTTTTCTTTTTTTTTGCACAGTTCGGTCCGAAAAGCGGGTTTCGGCACCATGTATAAATCAGCTACTTGCTGTATTTATTTACTTTATGTTGAATTAAAACAGCGGTTAACAAAAGCGGCGAACGAAAACCAAACTCTACAAGTCGCTCAGCATACCGGTCCTAATATATGGGGCAGAAGCGTGGACCATGTCAACATCTGATGAGTCGGCTCTAGGAGTCTTCGAGAGAAAAGTTTTGCGAACGATTTATGGTCCTTTGCGCATTGGCAACGGCGAATACCGCAGACGATGGAACGATGAGCTGTACGAGATATACGATAATATTGACATAGTTCACCGAACGAAGAGACAGCAGCTACGCTGGCTAGGCCTAGTAGTCCGAATGGATAAAAGCACTCCAGCTTTGAAAGTATTCGAAGCAGTACCCGCTGGTGGAAGCAGAGGAACAGGAAGACATCCACTCCGTTGAAAGGATCAATTGGAGAGTGATCTGGGTTCACTTGGCCTTTCAAACTGGCGCCAGGCAGCAAAAAGAAGAGAAGAATGGCGCTCTTATATTGATTCGGTTATAATCGCGTAAACGGTGCCAACGCCAACAAAGAAGAAGAAGAGAGACAGAAATACTGCTCTTCTCTTCGGAAAATTAGTCAGAAACTGACCTTTTCAAAAAATTTTACTTATTACTCGATTTACCTGAAATAAGGTGCATAGGTAGCTCTTTGCTTACGTTAGGAAGACCCTTCTTCTCTCCGGAACGTGGACCAAGAACGGATCTATTCGAAAATATTTTATTTATGGCTCGGTTTACTTGAAAATCGCTAGTTAGGTGTCTTTTTGCTTAGATTAACAAGAAGACTCTTCTTATCTCCAGGAGTTGAAATTCCGTACAAAAGTAGCTTTTGCTTACAATAAGAGGAAGACCCTTCTTTTCTCCGGAAAGTGGACCAAGGACGGATCTATTCGAAAAAAGTTAATTTATGGCTCGGTTTACTTCAGATTCGGTACATAGGTGGCTTTTTGCTTAGATTGACAGAAAGACTGTTTTTCTCTCCGGTAAATGAGCTAGAAACTGATCTATTCACAACATTTTAACTTATTGCTCGATTTACCTGAAATACGGTACATGAATAGCTTTTTGCGTACACTAACAGGAATACTCTTCTTGTCCCCAGAAAGTGGACCAAGGACGGAACTAATCGAAAAAAGTTTACTTGTGGCTCGGTTTACTTGAAATTCGGTACATAAAAAGCTTTTTGCTTAGATTTAAAGGAATAATAAACTTCTCTCCGGTAGGCTAACTAGAGACTTTTCGAAAATAGTGTATTTGTTTACGATTTACTTGAAATTCGGTACCAGAAAGTGGACGGAACTATTGGAAGAAAAGTTTATTTGTGGCCCGGTTTACTTGAAAATCGGTAGTCAGATGTCTTTTTGCTTAGATTAACAAGAAGAATCTTCTCCTCTTCGGGAGGTGAATCAGAGACTGACCTATTCGAAAAAATTTTATTTACTGCTCGATTTTCCTGAAATTCGGTACAAAGGTAGCTTTTTGCTTGCATTAACAGGTAGACTCTTCTTCTCACCGGAAAGTTGGAAAAGGACGTTTTATTAGAAATTCGATACATAGGAAGCTTGTTGCGTACACTAACAGGAAGACTCTTCTTCTCTCCGGAAAGTTGGAGAAGGACGGATCCATTCGAAAAAAAGTTTATGTATGGCTCGGTTTATTTGTAATTAGATACATAGGTTGCTTTTTGCTAACATTAGCAAGAAGACTTTACTTCTATGCGGAAAGTGGACCAGGGCTGATCTATTCGAAATATTTTTATCAATGCCTGGATTTACTTCAAATTCGGTATAAACGTGGTTTTTTGAATAGCTTACCAGGAAAACTGTTCTTCTCTCCGGAAGGGGAACCAGAGACTGACCTGTTCGAAAAAATTGCATTTATTGCTTGATTTTCCAGAAATTTGTTACATACATGTAGGTAGCTTTTTGCTTACATTAACAGGTGGACTCCTCTCCGGTAGGTTAACCAGAGACTATTCGAAAATAGTGTTTTTAATTACGTTTCACATGAAAATCGGTACATAGAAAACTTTTTGCTTACATTTACTGGGAGACTCTTTTTCTCTCCAGTAAGTTGACGGAACTATTTGGAAAAAAGTTTATTTGTGGCTCGGTTTACTTGAAATTCGGTAGTTAGGTGGCTTTTTCCTGAGATTTACAAGAAGTCTGAACTATTCACAAATTTTTAACTTTTTGCTCGATTTACCTGAAATACGGTACATAGGTAGCTTTTTGCGTACACTAACAGGAAGACTCTTCTTCTCTCCAGAAAGTGGAACAAGGGCGCAACTATTCGAAACGGGGTTTGTATGAAATTCGGTAGTTAGGTGGCTTTTTTCTGATATTAGCAAGAAGACTTTCCTTCTCTCTGGACCAAGGCTGATGTACATTTTTTTATTTATGGCTGGATTTACTTCATATTCGGTTCATAGGTGGCTTTTTGCTTAGATTGACAGAAAGACTGTTCTTCTCTCCGGAAAATCAGCCAGAAACTGACCTATTCAAAAAATTTTAACTTATTGCCCGATTTACCTGAAATACGTGCCGATATGTAAACTATGTATTCGTTCACTATTCCAATAAAATAACGGAATGTAATATTTAGATGATAAAAAGGAAACTTAGTATTAAATGAATTGTTCTATCGCTAACATCGTGTTTTTTCTTTCGTAAAACTCCGCATATTATTCGCTAAAACCCGCTTTAAAATCGAATACAATCCGCGATTATATCAATCGCTTTCGTTTAACCCGCTTAATATTTACGTACAAATCAATTCTCGCAATTTCGCTTTTGTACGCAACAACTGGTCCTTCGAGCCGGATCGCTTGTTCATATTTTGCAATATTCGGTCTGTTAACATTAGTGAAATATATTCGCATAGCTTTAAAAAGGCTACAATAAAACATTCAAAAACAATTTCAAAACTTCCGCTTGTGAAAATCGCATTTTGTAATCGTTTGTAACGTCTGTGACATAACCTCACGTATACACATCACACCGTGTCCAAAGTGAAGGTTCGTGACTCGGCATTAAACGCTATTAAAAGATATTTACTAGTGAGTAAAAACGGTGAACTAGCTATAGACAAAGAAGCCGTCGAAACTTATCATCAACTTCTTGAGGAACAATGGCTTCGTTTTAGTGATGCTCAACTAGAAGTAGAGTCCTTGTGCGGTGAGGAAAATGCACCAGTTGAAGAGCAATCTCGCATCCAAGCCGAGGAATGATACACCGCAGCGAAGGCCAACTTTAAACGCCTCCTGAAAGGTCATGAGCAGCCGCGTCTTTCTACGTCAGCAAGTTTTACGCCACAGGCAATTCAGTTTCCAAAGTTGCAGCTACCGACTTTCATTGGGGCCATACAAAGTGGCTAGCTTTCTTCGATGCTTTTCAATCACTTGTACACAACAACACGAGTTTATAGGATGGTCAGAAACTGCAGTATTTACGCAACTGTATGCAGGGTGAGGCGCTCCAACTCGTAAGTAGTTTACAAATTTGTGATGGCAATTACAACGCTGCGTGGGATTTGCTCACGACGCGTTATAAAGTTTTACGTGTCATGATTGATAGCCATTTCAAAGCAATTTTCGCTATTGAAAAGGCACCTAGAGATTCAGGACATGCTATTAAGCAATTAATAAACGCTACCATGCAGCATATTGGTTCCTTGCGCGCTTTAATTAGACCCGTAGAATTTTGGGATGACTGGTTGGTTCACATCACGGCTTCTAAATTGGCTTACGAAACCAGAAAGCAATGGGAGTTATCATTAGTAAAAGATGTTTTACCCACATTTGAAGAGCTGGTTGAGTTTTTGCTTTTTCGCTGTCGACGTCAACGCGAGCAGCGCGACAGTTTAGTAAAGCAGCATCGAAAACAGCAACAAACGTACTTCATGCTATTGGTGATCAAAGCAAGCTTCAATCCCATTCCGATGATTCAGCCTTTTTATCATGCTTTCATTGCAACGGTAACCATGAAATTTATGTTTGCCCATCTTTTCGAAAATTAAATGTTGCTGCCAGATTCACTTTGGTTAAGAAACACAATGCTTGTCTTAATTGTTTGAGTAAACGTCATTTTCTAGCAAAATGTCGCAGTTGAGCTACTTGTAATACATGCCGGCGTCGTCATCATACATTACTACATGGCAGCCGAGACGACGATCGCACCAACGGTTCATCAGATGGTGGTAGAGTTAAAGGTGAAACAATTCTTTCGCTTGCGCCTCGATCACTTGATCAGCGCTACACAATCACTTCGCTTATTTTGTCAAAGATCACAAATGATTTCCCTACGGTGGACGTACAGAAGTCATCGTGGCCGCATTTACGAAATCTCGTTCTCGCTTTTCGGCACTATGCCAAGCCTGGTCCTATCGACGTGCTAATTGGGATGGATGAAATGGATAAATTTTTGCTTACTGGCCTTTGTAAAGGACCAACCGGTACTCCCATGGCGCAAAAAACAGTTTTTGGTTGGGTGCTTTTCGGCAAAGCGATGCGTTCATCAAACTCAAGTACGAATCTTCTGTATCTACACTGTAATGTTCAACTCCTCAAAATGGTGAGTAAGTTTTGGGAACTTGAGGAGTTTCCATCCAAGCGCTACTTAACTGCCGAAGAAGAATTCTGCGAAAATCATTTGCGTGAGCACTACAGCCGCGCTGAAGATGGACGTTACGTCGTATGCCTTCCACTAAAGGAGTCCGTTCCTCTAGGTGAATCGAGGTCCATAGCTGTAATAAGTTTGCTTAGAGGGAAAAACGTTTCGCTGTCAATAAGGAGTTACGTCGTCAATACGCTCAATTTATGCAAGAACTCTTAAGTCATGGCCACATGGAAATTGTAGATAATGCTCAAGTACATACTAGTTTTTACATGCCCCACCACGCTGTCGTAAAGAGTACTAGTTCCACTACCAAGCTTAGAGTCGTTTTCAATGCGTCGTTAAAAACTTCAACGGGGTACTCACTCAACGACGCACTCATGATAGGTCCACAGTTGCAAGAGGACCTGTTCTCTATACTTGTACGATTCCGATTGCACCGCTACGCTATCATGGACGACGTCGAAAAAATGTACCGACAGGTATGTATCCAAGTTAGACACCGATTATCAACGCATAGTTTGGCGGGATACCCCAGCGGAACCTATTCGAGACTACCGTATGCTTCGTGTTACATACGGCGTTGCTGCTGCATCTCACTTGGCCGTACGATCTCTTCGTCAAACCGCGTTAGATGCCCATGAAGTATACAAAGCAGCGTCTATGGTCATCGTGCGGGATTTCTATATGGACGATTTATTAACGGGATCATTCTCATTAAATGAAGTTTTCAAATTGCAAGCTGACGTAACTAAAGTTTTGTGGTTTTGAGTTACGCAAATGGGCGACGAATTGCAAGGAGTTTCTTAAAAAAATTCCGCATGTGTCGAAACAGATTTCACACTTGTTAGCCGACAGTGATGAAGTACGTACTCAAGGTACTATTTGGAACACAATCGACGATTATTTATCAGTTGCAGTGAATTTGACATCATTGCCCGCTATACTTACGAAGAGAGTTTTTCTCTCAGACTCCAGTAAAATCCAAAGATCCACTTGGCTTAAGCTCGCCTTGTACTATTCTTTCGAAAATTTGGCTCCAGCGAATTTGGCGTGCTGATGTTCATTGGGATGAGCCTGTACCCTCGGATGTTGCTGAAGAATGGATTTCTTATCGTGAACAACTGCCTAAACTTACTACACTAAAGCATAATCGATGGATTGGTACTAGTAGTATAGGTGAAAATACTGAATATCATGTGCTTACGGATGCGTCACAACACGCTTACGCTGCCGTACTCCATTGTCGCACGCGATTCAGCGACGGAAAGTTTAACATCGTTCTTGTCGCCGCACGTTCGAAAGTAGCAGCACTAAAAAGTACCACTATTCCACGACTGGAATTACCATATGCGCAACGCATTTGGGTTCCAAACTAGTCAAGCAGGTCCAGCTAAGTTTTGGTTACAATTTTAAAAAGTTATATGCGTGGACTGACTCTACTATAACGTTAGCCTGATTACAAAGCCATCTAAGCCGATGGTCAGTTTTTGTTGCCAATCGCGTAGCTGCTACACAAGAAGTTCTACCTCCAGAGTGCTGGAGACACGTCCGTTCCGAACACAATCCAGCTAACTACGCATCGAGAGGCCTAACTCCGTCGTTTCTGTTCACTCACACTCTCTGGTGGCAAGGGCTAAGCTGGCTAGCTGAAGATGAAAGCCAGTGGCAACAAGAAACAACAGATGACTTAGAGTCATCGACGAACCGCGAATCTAATATTAAAGCCGAACAAAGAACTAATAAAACCTTACCGGCCAAGAACTACACCAAGCTGAAATCGTATTGGTAAAGTATGTCCAAAATAATGCCTTTCCATAAGAAATTGCTTCTTGCAGGTCACGAAAACACATACCGATACGAAATCATCTAATCCGTCTTCAACCATTTTTGGACACTGATGGTGTACTCCGCGTTGGAGGGCGAATACAACATGCCTCGATCTCTACTGATGCTAAACATCCAATAATCTTACCGAAGAACTCGACACTAGCCAAAATCATTTTGTTGGACATTCACCACAGAACGCTGCACGCTGGGACACAAATCATGCAAACAATTCTACAACGTCGCTTCTGGGTGCTTGGTTCTCGTAATCTAGTACGTGCAACCTACCACAAATGCATCAAATGTAAACGCATAAACCGGCAGCCGTTGGGTCAAGTAATGTCAGATATTCTCAGGAGTCGTCTAACGAGTTCTCGATGTTTTCTGCACAGTGTCGTCGACTTTGCAGGTCCATAATTTGTAAAGTTTTCCCAAGGCAGAGGCGCGAAATCATGCAAGGCATATATGTCCAGTTTTATCTGTATGAGTACTGCGGCAATGCACCTCGAACTCGTTGGCGACCTCTCGCCACCCTCGTTTATCGCTGCTCTTTCAAGATTTGTGAACAGGAGAGGCTATTGCCAGCTCATATTCGTATATTCAGATAACGGCACGAAGGTGTATGCTGCATATCAACGCTGTTTGAAAGATGAAAAGCTCTCCACATATTTGGCTGTTGAAGACATGAGCGAAGAACTCATCGAATTATAAATCTTAGAAATATATATATAAAATTCCCCAAACTAATAATGAAACACTGAATTACTTACCCTTATACTTACCCACCATGAATTTACTCCTATTTAAAATACTTACCAGCAAACCTACTTCCGTTACTACTCTAAAGGAGAAACCAAAACAAAATGTATAAATATGTATGTATGTATTGGTAATTTGAAGTATTAGTCAAATCATAATTTACGCTCGCATACGCAAAAGAACCTAGTGTTAAATTAATCGTCATAAATAAATATATACATAAATATATATCTATATTAAAATAAAACGGTTGTGATATTAAACTTATCTACCTATATATATAAAAATGAATTGCTGTTCGTTAGTCTCGCTAAAACTCGAGAACGGCTGAACGGATTTATCTTATCTTGGTCTTTAATTATTCGTGGAGGTCTAGGGAAGGTTTAAAAGGTGAGAAAAAATCGAATAATTGCCGGGAAAATCCTCAAAACAGCATTTTTCTATTTCCCATACAAACGTTTTCAAAATAAAATGGAGAGTCAATTTGTAATCCGCTGCATAAAGTTCAAATTGCTGTAAGTAGTATATAAACGAGCAATTTGAATATTTAACTATGCATATTTACATATAGATAACTAAAATGTTCTAAACAAAAACTAATATTAATAATTTCATCACTTTTTCAAAATTTAAAATTTGTCGTTTTTTGTTGCGGTAAATTTAAATTACATCAAGCATGCAAATCACCGAAACACCAATTTGCAACATCGCCAAAAATAGCGCAATGGCCAAGATCCTACAGGTATGCAAATTGATTGTTTGGGATGAATGCACAATGGCCCATAAGAGGTCACTGGAGGCACTGGACAGAACGTTGAAAGATCTTCGTGACAACCAAAATATTTTTGATGGGGCTATGATTCTGTTGTCAGGTGATTTTCGTCAGACTCTTCCAGTTATTCCCCGATCAACTGTTGCTGATGAACTAAATGCATGCCTAAAATCATCAAATTTGTGGCAGTACGTAAAGACACTCCACTTAACAACTAACATGCGAGTATTTTTGCAACAAGATGAAACTGCAAATGTGTTTGCGAAGCAGTTGTTAGACATTGGAAATAATAAAGTTGCAGTGGATACCTCGACCGGATTCATTACATTACCTACAGATTTCTGTCACATCACAGACTCAAAAGTGGAGCTTATTCAACGAGTTTTCCCAGATATAGCGCAAAAGTTCAATATCCATAATTGGCTGGGTGAACGAGCAAGCGAAAAATAAAGATGTCGAGGATCTTAATGCGACCATTCAGAATTTTCTTCCAGGACAGTTGGTTTCCTTCAAATCAGTCGACACCGTAATTAACCAGGATGACGTAGTCAACTATCCCACTGAGTTTTTAAATTCACTGGAATTGCCTGGATTACCACCTCACAATTTGCAGTTAAAAGTAGGATCAGTTGTCATCATGCTGCGTAATATTAATCAACCTCGACTATGCAATGGAACAAGACTGGCTGTGAAAAGACTGATGAATAACGTCATTGAGGCGACAATCATAAAAGGAAAATACAAAGGAGAGGATGTCTTGATCCCGCGGATACCGATGATTCCAACGGACTTACCATTCGATTTTAAACGCTTACAATTTCCAGTACGTCTGGCCTTTGCGATGACCATAAATAAATCGCAAGGACAGTCGTTAGAAGTTTGTGGAATCAACTTGGAGTTTCCCTGTTTCGCGCATGGACAATTATACGTCGCATCTTCGCGCGTCGGAAAACCGTCTTCTGTGTTTATTTACGCACCACAAAACAAAACAAAAAATAAAGTTTATGAGAAAGCTTTAAATTAATTAACAGACTGTACCTTAACAGTGTGTGTCTGTGAATATCAAATTTAAACCTTATCAATAGCCAGTATTTCAGGAAAACTCTGTTTTGTAAGTAAGCAACATGATGTATCGAAAATAATAATAAAACTTCATGCTTTATTCAATAAATGCTTTTTTATTAAATACGGATGCGATTTGTTTGTTTTAAAATCATTTTATACAAAAGATTAGGTATTTTGTTTATCGATGAGGCAGTACGGAGTCTGCCGGGTCAGCTAGTAAAATATAATAATTAAACGCGATCCTTAGCGTTAAACAAAGGCAAGCGAAAAGTCGCGACTTCAAATCTGTGCGAAAACAAAGTGCAATATATAATAAAAAAGCAACAGTATGCTAAAAATATATAGTTATATAGAAGCAATACATAAATAATCGCCCAAATATGCGGTAAAAATAAAAACAGAAAAATCCAAAAAATATTTAAAAAATACTTATCTATAACATAAAAATGAATCGCAAAATGTGTTGGTAAGCGCATAACTCAAAAACGCCTGGACCAATTTGGCCAAATCTTTTTTTAAAATGTTCGTTGAAGTTCAAGGATGGTTTTTACGGCGAGAAAAATTAGAATTATTGCTGGAAAAAACCCTAAAAATAGCCCTTTTCTTTTTCCCATACAAATGATTTGTAACTAAAACGTAGTCAATTTGAGCTTTATTGCTATGGTATAAAGTTCATATTAAATTACAAGCACTCACTGTTGTCTAAGCAATGCAGGTGTGTTCCTAACGTCAAAGATCATATCTATCAAAACAATGTGCGTGTGTGCGTTGGAGCACAGAATACAAAGTTGGAGGAGTTTAATGTCGCGTTCCGAAACTCGTGTTTCTTTTGTATTATTTTCGGCACGCGATATAAAATGCATCAGTTTCCACGTCATTCATCAGTCAAACAAAAATCGCGTTACCAACAGTGTTTTATTATTTTTAATATCCAAATTTTAAGTAAGGCTTAAAAGGATTTGACTTCAAGTCATATCAAATTTAAAAAAAAAAATTTTATCGCAATTTTCGACGACAGGCCTCCCGACGCGTGGTGCATCTTTGACATCGAAATTACCGGAACGGAACCTAGAAAACCACTTTTGTGCTACACGTTCATTTACAGTGTCGGGCCCATAAACTAAATTAATTTTTTCTGCCGTTTTGGGTACTTTTTCGCCTTGATCGAAGCATGATGTTTTTTTAATAAGACGATATTTGAATACCGGTGTTGATTTTTTTGACAGCTTTTCCTTTTTTGGTTTGCCATTCATAATTAAGAGAGTTACTGCGGAACAACGTTTGCAATTGCTGATGTTCGAGGACCGAAATGCTGTTGCTGCTGTGCAGAAGAATAGGGAAGCAGAAGGCCCGAATGAGTCCATTCGCCATTTCGCGTATCAATTGGAGCTGTGCCCACCCACTTTATGGAAGTTCTTGCGGACGGTCTTGGTTAGCGGGCATACAAAATTCAACTCGTGCAAGAATTAGAGTCGAATGACTATTAAGCACTTCGTACATTAGGTCTCGGTTTTCATAAGAAAATTTTCTTCAGTGATTAAGCTAACTTTGGGTAATATGGATACGCCGGCCATAATTTTGAAGTCAATGGGTAGCAATGATTAATGTGCGTGTCTGAAGTAGAGGATATTGATGTGGACTACCTTTGGTGCCAACAAGACGGCATCCAAGATTGTGTGATTTAACACCGCTGGACCATTTTTTGTGGAGATATGTGAAGTCAAATGCCTTGGGAGAGAATATTCGGCGCGTGATCTATTCAAAATGCGGTCGAAAATTGGGCCTCTCGGCTTGATTTTTCGAGGCAGTTGCAGCGGTCACTTACCCAAAATCATTTTTAAAACATAATGGCAAGCCCTTATTTCTATAATATAAAAATGAATCGCAAAATGTGTTGGTAAGCGCATAACTCAAAAACGCCTGGACCAATTTGGCCAAATCTTTTTTTAAAATGTTCGTTGAAGTTCAAGGATGGTTTTTACGGCGAGAAAAATTAGAATTATTGCTGGAAAAAACCCTAAAAATAGCCCTTTTCTTTTTCCCATACAAATGATTTGTAACTAAAACGTAGTCAATTTGAGCTTTATTGCTATGGTATAAAGTTCATATTAAATTACAAGCACTCACTGTTGTCTAAGCAATGCAGGTGTGTTCCTAACGTCAAAGATCATATCTATCAAAACAATGTGCGTGTGTGCGTTGGAGCACAGAATACAAAGTTGGAGGAGTTTAATGTCGCGTTCCGAAACTCGTGATTCTTTTGTATTATTTTCGGCACGCGATATAAAATGCATCAGTTTCCACGTCATTCATCAGTCAAACAAAAATCGCGTTACCAACAGTGTTTTATTATTTTTAATATCCAAATTTTAAGTAAGGCTTAAAAGGATTTGACTTCAAGTCATATCAAATTTAAAAAAAAAAATTTTATCGCAATTTTCGACGACAGGCCTCCCGACGCGTGGTGCATCTTTGACATCGAAATTACCGGAACGGAACCTAGAAAACCACTTTTGTGCTACACGTTCATTTACAGTGTCGGGCCCATAAACTAAATTAATTTTTTCTGCCGTTTTGGGTACTTTTTCGCCTTGATCGAAGCATGATGTTTTTTTAATAAGACGATATTTGAATACCGGTGTTGATTTTTTTGACAGCTTTTCCTTTTTTGGTTTGCCATTCATAATTAAGAGAGTTACTGCGGAACAACGTTTGCAATTGCTGATGTTCGAGGACCGAAATGCTGTTGCTGCTGTGCAGAAGAATAGGGAAGCAGAAGGCCCGAATGAGTCCATTCGCCATTTCGCGTATCAATTGGAGCTGTGCCCACCCACTTTATGGAAGTTCTTGCGGACGGTCTTGGTTAGCGGGCATACAAAATTCAACTCGTGCAAGAATTAGAGTCGAATGACTATTAAGCACTTCGAACATTAGGTCTCGGTTTTCATAAGAAAATTTTCTTCAGTGATTAAGCTAACTTTGGGTAATATGGATACGCCGGCCATAATTTTGAAGTCAATGGGTAGCAATGATTAATGTGCGTGTCTGAAGTAGAGGATATTGATGTGGACTACCTTTGGTGCCAACAAGACGGCATCCAAGATTGTGTGATTTAACACCGCTGGACCATTTTTTGTGGAGATAAGTGAAGTCAAATGCCTTGGGAGAGAATATTCGGCGCGTGATCTATTCAAAATGCGGTCGAAAATTGGGCCTCTCGGCTTGATTTTTCGAGGCAGCTGCAGCGGTCACTTACCCAAAATCATTTTTAAAACATAATGGCAAGCCCTTATCTTTATAATAATTCTAAACTTTTAACCATAATATAAAATATATAATAATATTAATGTGACGCGATTACCAATACAATTTCCAAGCGCCTTTAAGCAGAACTTTTTCTTTATTGTCCCCCTCCATACCAGTGTTCTGCAAGTTACTCGAAATAAGGTCACACTTGGAAATAGTATTAGAATGAAAGTGATCTTGGATGCTCGATGTGGAGAATAGAGCGAAGAAGACATCAGCAGCTCTTTACACATATGAAAGATGGTGGGGCCTTTACTAACTCTTTCGCATTGGATCTTCATTGCTTAACACCTCACAAGAATAGGCTATGTTGTCTTACGCTTGACTTTCGGGAAGCTACTGACAACTACAATAAAGCCAATCAGATGGAGTGAGGGACTTAAGTTTTCAGACAAAGCAGTTCATGTATTTACAGATGATTCTAAAATCAAGAGAATAATGGAGGCTACACTCTACGGCGAACAAACGGTGATAGGAAAGTCATTCGGACTGTCAAGCGTGTTGATGTTTTATAACAAATTGAGGGACTTATAGTTTATTCTAAGCCGCATCCTAACGGCCCATCGATTTTTATGAGGCTTGACATTCCCCGCTGAGGGGAAAAAAATTAATCTCTGACTATTATTATCCCCGGGAATCGGACCAAGGACTGATCTGTATGAAAAATTTGTAGTTATCTTTCGATTTATTTGAAATGAAGCATAGGTGGCTTTTTGCCTAGATTAACAGAAAGACCGAAAGTGTAGTCTCCAAAGTTGATCAGGGACTAACCTATTCGAAAATTATTAGTTATGGTTCGATTTACTTGGAATTCCCTACAAAGGTGGCGTTTTGCTTAGATTAGTAGGAAGACTCTTCTTCTCTTCGAGAAGTGGACCGTGGACTGATCTATTCAAAAAGTCGTGCTATTCCACTTTCCGCGAAGTGAACCAACATCAATGGTAAAACCAAAAATGTTGTTTTCCTATAAGTATTGAGTAAATAAAGATATGATAAAAAGATATCCCATGATTAATTTTTCATATATTCAATGTATGTGCAACAGAGAAGCGTTGCAGGGTACAGCTAGTCTTTATAATAATTCTAAACTTTTAACCATAATATAAAATATATAATAATATTAATGTGACGCGATTACCAATACAATTTCCAAGCGCCTTTAAGCAGAACTTTTTCTTTATTGTCCCCCTCCATACCAGTGTTCTGCAAGTTACTCGAAATAAGGTCACACTTGGAAATAGTATTAGAATGAAAGTGGTCTTGGATGCTCGATGTGGAGAATAGAGCGAAGAAGACATCAGCAGCTCTTTACACATATGAAAGATGGTGGGGCCTTTACTAACTCTTTCGCATTGGATCTTCATTGCTTAACACCTCACAAGAATAGGCTATGTTGTCTTACGCTTGACTTTCGGGAAGCTACTGACAACTACAATAAAGCCAATCAGATGGAGTGAGGGACTTAAGTTTTCAGACAAAGCAGTTCATGTATTTACAGATGATTCTAAAATCAAGAGAATAATGGAGGCTACACTCTACGGCGAACAAACGGTGATAGGAAAGTCATTCGGACTGTCAAGCGTGTTGATGTTTTATAACAAATTGAGGGACTTATAGTTTATTCTAAGCCGCATCCTAACGGCCCATCGATTTTTATGAGGCTTGACATTCCCCGCTGAGGGGAAAAAAATTAATCTCTGACTATTATTATCCCCGGGAATCGGACCAAGGACTGATCTGTATGAAAAATTTGTAGTTATCTTTCGATTTATTTGAAATGAAGCATAGGTGGCTTTTTGCCTAGATTAACAGAAAGACCGAAAGTGTAGTCTCCAAAGTTGATCAGGGACTAACCTATTCGAAAATTATTAGTTATGGTTCGATTTACTTGGAATTCCCTACAAAGGTGGCGTTTTGCTTAGATTAGTAGGAAGACTCTTCTTCTCTTCGAGAAGTGGACCGTGGACTGATCTATTCAAAAAGTCGTGCTATTCCACTTTCCGCGAAGTGAACCAACATCAATGGTAAAACCAAAAATGTTGTTTTCCTATAAGTATTGAGTAAATAAAGATATGATAAAAAGATATCCCATGATTAATTTTTCATATATTCAATGTATGTGCAACAGAGAAGCGTTGCAGGGTACAGCTAGTAAATAATAAAACGTTAATGGTGGCAGTAAATATATAAAAAAAAGAATCTAAAACAAATGTAAAATATCTATAAAACGTATTTGCATTTAGTGTTTAAGAAAAATAGAAATAAAAAATTGTACACAATTACAAAAAAAAAGAACTAAAAATATTGTGTTACGAGTTACGATATCTATGAGTGCATCCTTCTATCTTTGTGGCTATGTGCGAGTTAAGGACATAGCCGCACACCGCGTACATATGTACATACATACAAACATACACATGTTCATACATACATATATATCATAAATACTTATATAAGTTAAGAAATTTCAAAGTGGAATTTCTAAAAAAAAATATTTTATTTTAACTTCATTTGTGAGTTACAGAACTAAGACTAATTTTACAATTTAATTTTACTTAAAAGCTAAGCTATGTTGCACTGGCCGTTTTATTGGTTGTTGTTGCAAATTCCCTGAATTTTCTTATTTTGGGCTGCGCGTGTTGGGCTTCCGTTCCACACCGAAATTAGCTTTTATGCTGATGGTGCGTCTGGCTTTTGCTGTGAGAAAAGTTGTGCAATTAAAGGTGCACTTCCGCTGTACTTTACTTATTATTGCTGATTAGCAATTATTGCATTATTTAGCAATCGTTAACATATGCCATGTTAACACTTCCCCTCTTAAAAGCGATCGTCCCGAGAGCCTATCAAAAATAGGGTAGATCGTTAAAATGTATGTAAGTATTTTGATCATTGGAAGGATCCTTTATTTTCTTAAGATCAATGTGTACTGGGGGCGTCTGGTTAGGGTCCAGGTTTGAAGATATGATTATTTTGTTTTGGTGCTTTCTCCAAAATTTTCGAAAAATTATTATACCGATAATGGTAGTTGCAACGGCTCCAAGTGAAAGGGAGCTATTGGATATTGTTGCTGTCTTGAGAAGATTTATTTTGCGTATGTTTTCAATATGAAATTCCTTTAAAGCTTCGAGAGAAAGTAATTCAATTCGATCTTTTTCGATTGGTGCTGGTTGCAGGACTGCTGGGATTGCTGGCAGTGGAACCAAATCGTAATTAATGTAAAATTGATGATTTATTTTTAACGTTGAGTTATGAAAATTAATAAGATGTGTTCCCGATAGATTTTTTTGGATTCCGTCAGCATCTATTATTCCTTGAAAGCCATTGAGCAATATGGTGCCAGGTTTTATTTCTTCTATTTGTTGGATATTTTGGCCGTTTGTCAAAGTGCATGATGAATTTAAACTATTTACTACTCTAGGTATGCAACTACTATTACTTTTGTTTACTAGTTGAGTTTGTTTACAAATTTCAATTTCCTTATAACTATTACAAAATCCTTTGATTCCATAGGTATCTTTTGTACCTTTTAATATTTTATCAAATTTGACATTTATTATATTTTTGTTTTGCTTAACAACTGGTCTTATAATAATTTTTTGAAAATTTTCTTTAATAGTTAATGGTATTTTTACCAAGTAGAATATTGTCATATTTTGACTAATTACATTTACATTCGATATTTCTAATGCTTCCTCTGCATTTTTAAATGGTATTTCATCATTTTCTAATTTTCCTAGCGCAATTTCAATTTCATTTTTATTTAACAATAATGTATTTAGAATATCTTTCTTTGCCCACTGTATGGCATATTTAATGTTTATCAATTCTTCTTTTATTAGTCTTATCCTATTTTGCAAATTTATAATTGTTTCGTTTTCTATATAGGTATCTTTTGTTATGTTATTAAAAAGATTATTTATTATCATACTAATGTTATTAATTTTTTCGTTAAAAATATTATTAATTAGAACTTGTTGATTATTATTATTATTTATTTCATTAAGGTTTTTGCTTATTATTTCTAGATCTTCATGATCGGGGCTACCGGCTATGAATTTCCAAGCCGTTCCTAAGCTATTTATCGATCTTTTCTGCTTTCTTTGGACAGGTTTTATTGTATCTAAAATTTGCAGAAATTGGGTTAATTCGTGGTTAAGGATGGGGTAAAGGATTATGTTCTTGGGTATGTTTGAAGAGGTGAATCTGTACATGTCCGTCAGGAATTGTTCGTATTTCCTAAGGTCGATTATATGTATTAGCCTGAAGGCTCCGTTCTGAATTTTTGCTTGTCCGTCATTTATCGTGATTATTTGTGCCGCGGAGTATTCATAAATGTCTATTGATGCGAGTATCGGGTAAATAAGGAGAAGTCTGGAAATGAAGAATTTAATTTTGATTTTTTATATTGCTTTTATGAACTATTTTTCCTGATTTTGTCAAAACGGTTGAATTTTTGTCTTCCCTCACTATTTCTTTTCTAAATTTTGGGGATATTTTGGTTCCTAGTCGTTTGTGGATCCTAACGTAAATTATTTCTCCTGGGTTAAATGTTTTAATTGGATGACGGGCTTTATTATGGTAGGAAAGGTCTTTTAGTTGTTTATTTTTTAGTTCGGAGATATTTTCTTCCCTAGCTTTTTCAAATTGACCTGGGTCTGTGGAAACTTTTCTCCCGAAAAATACCTCTATTGGTTTTTTCTTTATTGTAGAGTGAACTGAATAATTGTACTCATAGATAGAGTTATCAAGGAGTTCGGCGAATGAAGTGAAGCTTCGCTCTGCTTTTAAACAGCGCATTATTTCTGTGAGGGTTGAGTGAAATCGTTCTACTTGACCGTTCACAGAACTCGCATAAGGCGGTGTTTTGAAAATTTGTATATTTAGAGTATCTTCCAATAAAAATCGAATGGAAGCTGAATTCAAGGACGTTTCATTGTCTATTACTACCGTTTCTGGTACGCCGAATTGAAACAGTAGCTCGCGGAGAGGTTCCTTAACATGTTCTACGGCTCTAGAACGAAGGATTTTTGTTTGCGCATACTTTGAGAATTTGTCTATGGCTGTAAGGACGATATTTTTTTCGGTTATGTAAATATCAATGTGTAAGATTTGTCCCGGGAACTGTGGAATAGGGGTTTCTCCTAGTTTCGGTTTGATAGGGTGGCGGTCGTACTTATTTTCTTTGCAAACTGAGCATTGTTGAATAATTCTTTTTATAGTTTTGGTCATGGAGGGAAAATAATAATTTTCTAAAATTTGAAGCTTGTTTTCACGGGAATTCCTATGTGCTCTTTTGTGTGTGTTTATGACTATTTCTTCTTGTTGTTGCTCATCTGTCACATCCTGGACTTGAAGTTGAGAAAACCTGGTTTTATAGTTATTAAAGTGAATCGGATATATTTCTTGAATTTTTCCCATAGTTCTTTCGTCGGTTTTAATACAATTTATTACGGAAGGATTTAGGTATCTTTTTAGGAGATTTATTAGTATTTCTGAGTTATATTCTGGCTCTTCAATGACGTGTCTATGGTATGTGGGGAATACTATCTTGAATTGATAGGTAGAAACTGGTCCTGAATTTAGAAAAATTTGATTTTTAAAAACGTTAATTGGGGATTCTACGTGCCAAATTAGGTTATCGGATGAGCTCTCGTCACTATGCTGGGTTACTGACAAGGCGTTAATTGGTTCGGGAGGCATTCTTGATAATGCATCAGCTACAACATTAGTTGTACCTGGTTTGTAGTGGAGTTCATGATTGTATTCTTCCAGTGTGGCTTTCCATCGTTGCATTTTAGAATTATTATTTTTATTGCCAGTCATAGACTGATATTCGTTGCGTACGGTTGTGTCGACTGTGATTTGAGTGACCTTCTTTCGTTTCTCTTTTTCGTTCGCATTTAGTGCACTATATACCATTTCTATTTATCTTGTGATAAAAAATAGACTTTTACTGGTGTTAAAAAAAGAAAATAAACAATGCCTCCCAGGCGCCCCCCTCTTGGGGATAACAGGTTTGCCCTGCTATCTTCAAATTCAAAACCTAAAAAAAAAAAAAGAAAAAACTAAACACATTTTATTAGAAGATTTTCCAAACTTAAAAACAGTGAAAAAAGGCAACCCCAAATATTTGGTAGTTAGTGCGGTAAATACAACTAAGCCCTTGAGTAAATTCTCTTGTTTTGCGGTACATAAAGCGCTAAAAAACATAAGCTCGGAAATCATTAATATATCTGAACTGAGAGATGGCAGTTTGTTGCTTTTCGTAAAAAATACTCATATTGCCGAAAAGTTCATAGCAACAAAATCATTATTCGGAATCACCGAAATAAAATGTGAATACCACAAAAATCTTAATTATGTAAAAGGTACAGTTTACGCACCATGCCTAAACGAAGTACCAGATAAAGAAATCATAGATAATTTGAAAGAACAGGGTGTTGTATCAATTTTTAAATTCCCTAAATATAATAACAATATACCAACTCCAAGCGGTGTTATTCTTCTTACGTTTGACATGTACCGTCTACCCGGAAAAATTGAAATCTCATGGTATACTACAAAGGTAAGACCATATTATGACAATCCTATGAGATGTAAGTCTTGTCAACTTCTTGTACACACGACCAAACGATGCAATAAAAATGTCCCTGTTTGTGACGAATGTGCACTCCCACCCCACTCTCCTTCGCCTTGTTCACGAAAATTTTGCGCAAATTGCTCAGGTAGTCATCCAGCGTCCAGCAAGTCATGTCCCAAGTATATACAAATGAAAGAAATAATTACAATAAAAACAAACAACAAATGTTCTATGCGTGAAGCAATGCGAATGTACAAAATGCAAATCCCTCCCACCCTTAAAGAAACTTCAACCACTACTTCTTATGCTAACATAACAAAACAAAAAACTAACAACATTCAAGAAAACAACAACCTTAACAACGCCGATCAAACTAACTACAACAATAACAATATACCAGTCAAACAAACAAATGAAAACGAAAAAGGAAACGAAGAAAGCAACACCACAGTGCCTATACTCAACGCAACAATGTCAACATCAGTCGACGACTCATCTACACATACAATGTTGTCCGCACTACTCTCTCACCTTACTTCTACAGCATTAGACCCCTCCCAACTTACAGCTCCTTCAACGGAGTCCCCAATGATGGAGTGAATAATGCAAATTTTGCAATGGAATATGAACGGTCTATTCAATAATTACCCAGATTTAAATATACTAATTAACGAATATTTTCCTGAAATTGTAGCAATACAAGAAACTCATCTACCCTTTAATAAAACCTTTTACCCTCATAATAAATATTATAGTTACTTCCACAACAATAGACAAAATACTTCGTGTAAGCAAGGGATAGCTCTCTTTATTAAAAAAACAATAAGCCACAAACGTATCCAAATCAGCTCAAACATCTCATGTTTAGCTCTCGAGATAGACATTGGTTTAAAGATTACAATTATTAATTGCTACATTCCCCCCCACCAAAACTTTAATGTCAGAGATATTTCGAATATATTAAACTGCATCGTCACCCCTATCCTAGTAGTAGGTGACTTTAATGCATGGAGTCCCTTATGGGGTTCCACAAATACAAACAGACGAGGTGAAATATTGGAAGACGTGATACTATTACATGACCTTATTGTACTTAGCGATGGTGCGCCAACGCATTTTTCGACCCATGGAACATTCACTCATCCCGATCTTGTTCTAGCTTCAGCTACATTAGCCCCTAAACTTTCCACTCATACCATCGATGATCTCCACAACAGTGACCACTTCCCCATCATAACTACCCTTTCTATCCTTAAAGCCTATAATGTGAAACCCAGACCCAAGTTCCTTACAGATAAGGCAGATTGGTCAACCTTTTCATCCCTTTCCACATCTCTGTCTAATAAAAAACCAACTTCCCAAAATGTAAATGCCGAAACTTCTGCGATAAAATCGATTATTCTCTCTGCCGCGCACTTATCTATTCCCCAGTCTAGCTCCAAAAAATTTTCCGCAAAACTTCCTTATTGGTCCAACAACCTAAATTATCTAAGAAACAACAAAAAGCACCTGTGGTCTAAATTTAAACAAAATATGACTGATACCAACCTAATAAATTATAAAAAAGCCAATGCCGTATTTAGAAAGGAGCTAAAATCAGCTAAACGTAAATCCTTCGAAAAAATCACGGAGAATATAAATCCGTCCTCGAGTCCCAAGAAAATATGGTCAGATATAAAATATCTGACATCCGGTACCCAGCGATTTAGTATACATCATATCCAGACAGTATAAGGTCCAATTTACTCGCAAAAAGATATTTCTGAAAAGTTTGGCCAAACATGGTCATCCCTTTCAAATGATCAAAATTTTCATAACAGATTTACCCTTAAAAAAGAAAATGTTTTAAATGAAAATTATACCAACCCTTACCCACCTCCAAAAGCCCTTATGGTTAACTCACCGATTACTGCAATAGAATTTGATACCACAATTGCATCGCTTTCAGGAAAAACGCCTGGAGCTGATAGAATATCGTATCCCATTTTAAAACATATCCCACTAGTTCTTAAAAATAGACTCGTTAACCTGTATAATAGCATCTTTGATTCCGGAATTTATCCGCAACAATGGAAAATTGCCACTATTATACCCGTCCTCATACCTAACAAATCCCCCCATCTTATCGAAAATTACAGACCAATCTCCCTTCTCCCCTGTATGTCCAAAGTTATAGAAAAAATTATATCACTTCGAATCATGTGGTATGCAAAAGCGAGTGGCCTTATGGACCCCCATCAATTCGGTTTCCAAAAAGGCTTAGGGGTAATGGACCCTCTACTTTATTTTGAACACTTTGTCTCTACAGCTATGTCAACTCGTAATCACATTTCCGTATTAAGCTTAGACTTCGAAAAGGCCTTCGATAAAATTGGAGTGCATGTAGTACTTGATGAACTAAAGCGTTGGCAAGTTGGTACCAAAATCTATAACATTGTAAAATCTTTTTTGACTCATCGCAAATTTTTTATTTCTGCTAATAAACATCATTCACAAATATATCACCTATATAATGGTATACCCCAAGGCTCACCATTATCGGTCACTCTTTTTATAATAGCTTTTAACAAAGTGACCTCCTTAATCCCTTCCAGTCCGACCATTCACCATTTTGCTTATGCTGATGATGTAATTATCTTTACCAAAAATAAAGACTTACAACAAGTGAAGCAAATATTTCTTAAAGTTCTAAACGCAATCAGCAGATGGTCTGAAGAATCTGGAGCCAGTATCTCCACAAGCAAATGTACCACCTTTCACATCTGCAGAAAACACCAATGCTCCTTTCCATCCCTATCCTTTCGTAACATTGAAATCCCTCACACTAATTGCTTAAAAATATTAGGTTTAGTATTTGATAAAAGTATGTCATTTAAAGAACATTGTAAATATATTAGACTAAGCTTATGTACTAGACTTAACATTATAAAATTTATGTCTTCTAAGTACTCCTTATGTCATACAAATACACTTGTAAATATAACCAAGGCATTACTACTGTCAAAAATAGACTATGGACTTTCAATATACGGGCATTGCGCAAAAAGCCATATCAAACTTCTTTATGCACCTTATCATGCGGCTGCTAGAAGCTGTATTCGAGCCTTCGCAACTTCACCAATCATACCTATCTTATCGGAAGCCGGTTTACCTAATATTGCCCAAAGAACTGCCAGAAATACGATGGCGCTTATACCTAAGTTACTAAATATCCGGAACAATTTGTTGTTCGCACAAGTAAAGAACGCTCTTAGTATCTTAAACACTAACAAAAGACGATCTACCATAATCCGCGCTCTAACGATAGCAAAAGAACTACATATCATTGCAACTCCAACATTGGTCGAAACAGCGGCATTTCCATCCTGCTTTAAGCTTACATCATCGTTTATTAATACTTTGCAACATCACCTTAAGAATGCAACCAGCAATAGTGAATATCACCAACTACATAACGAAATTCTAGATCACCACAAAATAGGTTGGGAGGTACTATATACAGACGGATCTAAATCAGACACCGGTACTGCATTTGCTGTGACAAACATACTAGGTGCTACCATCGCTGCATACTCTCTTCCATCATACTGCTCTGCATTTACAGCCGAAGCCGCTGCCCTACTAGAAGCAGTACTTTTTTCATCACAACATAATAGGAAAACCCTTATTTGCTCTGACAGCAAATCTGCCATTGAAGCTGTCCTCAACCAATCAAACGAAACCCCCATTATAATAAAGATCAGAAACGTTCTGTTCCAAAACTCCAATGAAATAAAAATAATGTGGGTACCAGCGCACATAGGAATTCAAGGCAATGAAATAGCTGATAAAAGAGCTAAACAAGCTTGCTCTGAACCACTATACGTATCGGGACACTTCACCGATAACGATATTAAAAATTTAGCTAACCAAGTTCTCAGTGACAAATTCATTAACGAGTGGAGTAGCTACAACCATCATTACAAATATTTTAATACGTCGGGGACAAGGCCAGTCTACCCTTCATACCCTTTTTCCAAGGATATAAGAACATTTATGCGTCTTCGCATTGGGCATACACTAGCTACTCATGAACATCTTTTGAAAGGCCTACCTAAACCAAGCTGTCCGCATTGTAGTTGTACTGAATTCAATGTTATCCATATCCTCGACAACTGCCCAAACTCACAAGTAATAAGAAGTGGAATATTCAACAACTCCAAGCCATCTGATCATCTTAAAATCCCTAGTGACCGTAATATTAAACTAAATTGCAAAATTTGTATCTCTTTGTAAAATAACCATATGATAAAAAAAAAAAAAAAAAAAAAAATCATTATCAAATATAAAATATTATTAATATTTTTGTAGTATTTTTATTATTATCACATAAGCTAGAAATAATTTATAATATTTATACTTTAATAACCTTACATGGTATAACACTTTAACATTAGTTTAAAAATAAGCCGAAGGCCCTGGCAGCCAGTGCTTTAGTTTGTAAGTGGAATAATTATTAATAATTGTTTCTCTTTTAAATAAATAAAAAAATAAATAAATATTTTTATTGCTGAGGGCTTGTGTAAGGGGTTGATGGTCTGTATAAATTTTTACTTTTGCTGAACCGTATAGATAATTCCTGAAATTATTTAGAGCCAAAATAATTGCTAAGAACTCTTTTTCGTTCGTAGCGTAGGCTTCTTCTGTTTTGGTTAGTGTTCGGGAGATGAAGGCGATGGGGTGTTTGTCTTGCGAAAGGACTGCACCAATTGCGTAGTTTGACGCGTCGGTCGTCAAATGGAATTCTTTGTTAAAGTCAGGATAGGAAAGTGTGACGTCGTCGGATATGAGAGAATTTTTAATTTTGTTGAAGGCATCCTTTGCGTCTTCATTCAATTCAATGTTGATTTTACTGGACTAGTTTTTAGATATGCGTCCTTCTTCCCCTCTTAGGAGTATGGTTAGGGGTTTAGCGAGCATCGGATAATCTTTTATAAAGCGACGATAGTAGCCGGAAAGGCCTAAGAATGAGCGAAGTTGCTTAATATTTTTGGGGTAAGGTATTTTAGCTATTGCTTCAACCTTTGAGGGATTCTTTGTTATTCCTTTTGAGGAAATAATGAATCCTAGAAACTCTACTGAGTCCCTGAAAAAATGGCACTTGTCCAATTGTATCTTCATGTTTGCGTCATTGAGGGTTTTGAAAATTTGGCTTAAGTGGAGGGTGTGCTCTTCTTCAGAGTTGCTGAAGACGACTATATCATCGATATAGACATAGCAAATTTTTCCAATGTGATGACGAAGAATGTCATCTAAGGCTCGCTGGAATATTGAGGGGGCATTTTTGAGTCCGAATGGTAGTCTCGTGAACTCGTATTTGCCATTGTTTATTGAGAAAGCTGTTTTCTCGATATCGGATTCTTTGAGAGGGATTTGGTGGAATCCACTTTTTAAATCTAGGACGGAAAAATATTTGTTTTTCCCAAGTTGGGATAATACCTCGTTAATCTGGGGTATTGGATAGCGGTCTGCTACGGTAATCGCGTTAAGCTTTCGATAGTCAATAACGATTCGATATTGCTTATTGCCCTGGGAATCGGGTTTTATGGCTACGACCCAAACGGGTGAATTATAAGGTGATCTCGATGGTCGAATGATGCCATCGTCTAACATTTTGTTGATCTGAGTCTCAACTTCACCTTTCAATGACATTGGGTATGGGTAATATCTTGTATAAAGGAGGGTGTCCTTGTGCGTTCTAATGTCTGCTATCACTTTTGTGGTATAGGTAAGTTTATCGTTTGGTTCCGAAAAGAGGTTAGAAAAATTTCTGACTAAGTTATTAATTTCTTTCTGTTGATTTTGTGACAAGCTAACTTCCTTTATATCAATTTGGTTAATAGATCTTGAAGCTAACTGTTTGATTTTAATTTTGGTATTGCCTTTTAACTCCATGAGGTTATCCTTTACGTGGATGACTGCGTCGAGCTCTTTGAGGCTATCATTGCCGAGGATACCATGGAACGATTTCAGAGTTGGGAGGAGGTAGAATTTCAATTTTTTGTCTGAGTTAAATAGGTTGAGGAAGGTATGCTGTTTGATTTCGATGTTTCCTGCTATTGATTTTGCAAAAAAAAATGCTATCGTTACTTATTGGATTGGGCACGATAGAGGGTTGTATATAATTTTTTGTAGATCCTGTGTCTATTAAAATTTTAACAATGTCTCCACTCTTCAATCTGCATTCGAAATAGGGCAGCGAAGAGTGACTCATTCTAAAAAATGTAAGTCAGTCGTGTCAATGTAGCTGTCGTCCTGACCTGCATCGTTTCTGTCGTTATAATACTCGTTGTCGTAATGGCTAGAGTTGTCGTTGGTTTGTTCGTCATCTGTCGTGGTAGGATAGTAAGCTTGAGGTTGCTCGGAATCTATGTGGTAGTTCCGTTGGATGTTATTTGGGGCACAGGAGCTGGAGGGTTGCCGGTAGGAGGTCTTTTGTTAGTGGGGTCATTATTACGTGGCCTATTCATGTAGTTGATATTTCTAGTTCGTAGTGATGGGTCTATGTCCATTGGTTCTGGACGTGGATGTGGCTTATACAAAGGTCGTGGTGGAGGATTGTATTGCTGTTGTGCATATTGGGATGCCTGTTGCTGGCGTTGAACTTGATAGTTCATTTGGGGCTGTCTATGTGGAGTGGCTGCGTACAACCTAGGTTGGGGCATGTATGCCAATTCGGGGTAAAATTCGTTATTCATCCTTCTGGGAGGTAGGGGTGGACGAAACTCTTGTGGTTTCCTGTTTATGTTGTTATTATTGCTCAAAGCATAATGTGACCTGTAGCTTTGATTCTCAAGTTTGAGACATAAATGGAGTGCCTGAGGGAGATCTGCTGGTTCCCTCATTCCGAGGAGTCTTGGTAGATCTCCTTTGAGTCCACGAACGAATGTGTCTAGGGCTTTATCACTATAAGTACGGGTTAACAGGTGCATGGCTTCTGCGCGGACTTCCATGCATCCCAGTTTGTTCAGGATTAGCGATAGGTGAGAATATACCTTTTGGTAGAATTCTTGGATTGTACGACTACCCTGTACAAGAGAAGTCATTTGGTACTCAAGAGTACCGAGGTCACGTTTATCCGCGTAATGGAGTGTTAGGCACCTGGAAATCGCCTTCCAATCCAGTGGAGTGTTATAGGACTCCAAGGCAATGTCGGCATTGCCAACGATTTTATTCCTTATGACATTGAGGATGCCATAATACTTGGGGGTACCTCTTTGAGGCTCGTATATCTGGAGGATCCTATCTACGCTTTTCCTCCAGGATGTGAATTCTCCAGGGTTTCCGGAGAACTCCCGAAGACATCGTACCACATCTGGTATTTTGTCCAGTTCAGAGATATTACCGGGTATACTTGAATCTATGGTGATATCCGTGAAGTTTGAGAAGTTCGAATTGGGATTAAGGGCTGCTTGAACTATGTTTCGCCCTTCAGTCTTTAAAACATTATTCACAATCCCTGTGATCACGGAAGTTAACTCATCCATAGAGAATGAGCTAGAAGAGGCAGGGAGCTGACCATGGGGTGCTGGTAGTCCCTGGGGTGCGTTTAGCACTGGTGGCCGAATGAGGTTGGCAGGATTAACTGGCATGGTCGATATATTTTATTTATTCTATTTTTAATTTAAAAATTTTTTAAATTTATTTTATTCACTTATCTAACCTAGGGATATTATTTTGATTTTAATTAAACTTTTCTTTTCTAGATTTTTTTTTCACTTCTAGTTGGCTTATTTTGTTTTTAATAGAATTGTATCTCTTCTACTTGATTATTTTAATTCTGTTTTACACTTTCTTTCTTAAATTTGCTCACGCTTTGCGTTTATTTTTGCATTAACATTTTGCTTAAACTAAATTCGTTTTATATAAACAATTTTACTTTTTCACTTTTCTTTGATTTTTTTAACAAATTCTTTTAAATAACTTAAATAACTAATTCTTACTCTAGTAGCAGGAACATTCTCCTGGGCAGGCGGCTAACGTCTTGCGTTTCCTGTTGACTATTATGTGTAGTTACTAAGGGGCCTCGTTTCCTGCGCTTGTTGATGAGTCCTAGCCCAAGCCTTCGCCGTCTATAGGGTCACCAAACCGTCAAACGTTGATTATCGCAAACGTTGATTATCGCAAACGTTGAATATCACAAACGTTGAATATCGCGAACGTTGAATATCACAAACGTTAAATATCGCGAATAGCGCTTTTGGTTTCACCCGCGAATTGTTCGATTAACTAAAACGCGACTGGCGAAGGCCCCACGTTGGGCGCCAGTTAAGAAATTTCAAAGTGGAATTTCTAAAAAAAAATATTTTATTTTAACTTCATTTGTGAGTTACAGAACTAAGACTAATTTTACAATTTAATTTTACTTAAAAGCTAAGCTATGTTGCACTGGCCGTTTTATTGGTTGTTGTTGCAAATTCCCTGAATTTGCTTATTTTGGGCTGCGCGTGTTGGGCTTCCGTTCCACACCGAAATTAGCTTTTATGCTGATGGTGCGTCTGGCTTTTGCTGTGAGAAAAGTTGTGCAATTAAAGGTGCACTTCCGCTGTACTTTACTTATTATTGCTGATTAGCATTTATTGCATTATTTAGCAATTGTTAACATATGCCATGTTAACATATATAAGTGACATTAAACTTATCTATATATATAAAAATGAATTGCTGTTCGTTAGTCTCGCTAAAACTCGAGAACGGCTAAACGGATTTATCTTATCTTGGTCTTTAATTATTCGTGCAGGTCTAGGGAAGGTTTAAAAGGTGAGAAAAAATCGAATAATTGCCGGGAAAATCCTCAAAACAGCATTTTTCTATTTCCCATACAAACGTTTTCAAAATAAAATGGAGAGTCAATTTGTAGTCCGCTGCATAAAGTTCAAATTGCTGTAAGTAGTATATAAACGAGCAATTTGAATATTTAACTATGCATATTTACATATAGATAACTAAAATGTTCTAAACAAAAACTAATATTAATAATTTCATCACTTTTTCAAAATTTAAAATTTGTCATTTTTTGTTGCGGTAAATTTAAATTACATCAAGCATGAAAATCACCGAAACACCAATTTGCAACATCGCCAAAAATAGCGCAATGGCCAAGATCCTACAGGTATGCAAATTGATTGTTTGGGATGAATGCACAATGGCCCATAAGAGGTCACTGAAGGCACTGGACAGAACGTTGAAAGATCTTCGTGACAACCAAAATATTTTTGATGGGGCTATGATTCTGTTGTCAGGTGATTTTCGTCAGACTCTTCCAGTTATTCCCCGATCAACTGTTGCTGATGAACTAAATGCATGCCTAAAATCATCAAATTTGTGGCAGTACGTAAAGACACTCCACTTAACAACTAACATGCGAGTATTTTTGCAACAAGATGAAACTGCAAATGTGTTTGCGAAGCAGTTGTTAGACATTGGAAATAATAAAGTTGCAGTGGATACCTCGACCGGATTCATCACATTACCTACAGATTTCTGTCACATCACAGACTCAAAAGTGGAGCTTATTCAGCGAGTTTTCCCAGATATAACGCAAAAGTTCAATATCCATAATTGGCTGGGTGAACAAGCAAGCGAAAAATAAAGATGTCGAGGATCTTAATGCGACCATTCAGAATTTTCTTCCAGGACAGTTGGTTTCCTTCAAATCAGTCGACACCGTAATTAACCAGGATGACGTAGTCAACTATCCCACTGAGTTTTTAAATTCACTGGAATTGCCTGGATTACCACCTCACAATTTGCAGTTAAAAGTAGGATCAGTTGTCATCATGCTGCGTAATATTAATCAACCTCGACTATGCAATGGAACAAGACTGGCTGTGAAAAGACTGATGAATAACGTCATTGAGGCGACAATCATAAAAGGAAAATACAAAGGAGAGGATGTCTTGATCCCGCGGATACCGATGATTCCAACGGACTTACCATTCGATTTTAAACGCTTACAATTTCCAGTACGTCTGGCCTTTGCGATGACCATAAATAAATCGCAAGGACAGTCGTTAGAAGTTTGTGGAATCAACTTGGAGTTTCCCTGTTTCGCGCATGGACAATTATACGTCGCATCTTCGCGCGTCGGAAAACCGTCTTCTGTGTTTATTTACGCACCACAAAACAAAACAAAAAATAAAGTTTATGAGAAAGCTTTAAATTAATTAACAGACTGTACTTTAACAGTGTGTGTCTGTGAATATCAAATTTAAACCTTATCAATAGCCAGTTTTTCAGGAAAACTCTGTTTTGTAAGTAAGCAACATGATGTATCGAAAATAATAATAAAACTTCATGCTTTATTCAATAAATGCTTTTTTATTAAATACGGATGCGATTTGTTTATTTTAAAATCATTTTATACAAAAGATTAGGTCTTTTGTTTATCGATGAGGCAGTACGGAGTCTGCCGGGTCAGCTAGTAAAATATAATAATTAAACGCGATCCTTAGCGTTAAACAAAGGCAAGCGAAAAGTCGCGACTTCAAATCTGTGCGAAAACAAAGTGCAATAAATAATAAAAAAGCAACAGTATGCTAAAAATATATAGTTATATAGAAGCAATACATAAATAATCGCCCAAATATGCGGTAAAAATAAAAATAGAAAAATCCAAAAAATATTTAAAAAATACTTATAAATAATAAAACGTTAATGGTGGTAGTAAATATATAAAAAAAAGAATCTAAAACAAATGTAAAATATCTATAAAACGTATTTGCATTTAGTGTTTAAGAAAAATAGAAATAAAAAATTGTACACAATTACAAGAAAAAAGAACTAAAAATACATACATATAACAAATAACAACTATTACTATAAATATACATACATACGTATCGAAAGAAACAGAATAACATGAAAAAACACAGCACAGCAACAAATACAATAATAACTTACTATATAAATGTATTAGAAATGAAAATTAAAAGTTAAATAAATTAATTTAAAACAAATAAAAAAAAAGTACCTTCGCATATTGAAAGTGTAATACAAAAGAAGAATAAACATAAAAATATATACATACATATTTATATAAATACATAAAAATTAAAACAAAAAAAAAACCCAAAAAATAAAAATTTTATATACATATACATATACCTATATGAAAATATATACATGTTAATATACAAAAAAAAAACATAAAAAGCAGTGGAAAAAATAAATAAATATAAACGGAAAAAATGTACATATATACATGCATATATTAATGTACATACAACATCCTCTAATTTTCATTTAACGAATATAACAGCGCTCATATATAATATATTACAACTTTCCCCATCAAAAGTATATACATATTTAACTAAAAAAAAACCGCTTATTATATATCCCCTCACGTATATAAACTCCCTTTTTTATACGCCAACTGGTCTAAAAATACATTCGAAAAGGACCATAATCGGACCAGTTGCCCCTCTCATACATCCTCCCAAGTACAGGGTCCGTCATCTAACATTTTTTTTTTGAACCAGTGGTTATTTTGAGTGTGGTAACACTGATGTTACATCTGATTTGACAGAAAGTTAGTTTTAGCCTTCCGCTCAACGAAAATGGTTGTGTATACGATTGAGGAATGGGCAGATGAGCGCTTGGCCGAAGACCCGGAATTTTACCAAAAAATCATCTTTTCCGACGAAGCTCATTTCCATCTTGGCGGCTACGTCAATAAACAAAATTGTCGTATTTGGGAAACGGAAAACCCGTACGTGATCGAAGATGCCAATGCATCCTCAGAGAGTTACTGTTTGGTGCGGATTTTGGGCCGGCGGCTTCATTGGCCCATTCTTCGAAAATGCGGCAGGAGCCGCCGTTACGGTCAATGGCGAACGCTACCGCGCCATGTTAACGGATTGGTTCTTCCCGGGAATCGAAGAGGAGGACTTGGACAACATTTGGTTCCAGCAAGACGGCGCTCCGTGCCACACAGCCAACGCTACGATCGATCTTGTGCGCATTGTTTTAAAAAAAAAAAAGTTACGTGGCGGACCCTGTATATATATACTCTCGATATATACACCCCAACTGGGCCGAAACTCATTCCAACGGGGCCAGAAACGGACTAGTGTAAACCCATTACACTGCACAAAGTCAGCACCGCATAGCAAGTCACCGCTACCCAACCGTGGTACATGTATATACATACACGTATATACATAAAGTGGTTTTTCATATTCCGGCAATTTCCACTTCTTCGCTATTTACAATAGCAAGCGGGCAAAGACACGTATGTACATAAGTATACATACGTACATACTCGTGTAAGCTAGGGTAAGCACCCAGTATACAAGGAAGGTATAATAAAAACCCAGTGTACATTTATACATTGCTGTGCTCAGACACGCTGAGACAGTACAGTACACCACATAAAAGCTGCCCACTGAATATATTAATTAAAAATAATATATATACATACTTATATATAAATATAAATAAATATTTTATATTAACTGGAGGACAAAATGGAGAAACCCCAATCCCTCCACCCCCTTACAGGACCCCGAATTCGCTCGAAATCCCAGGCGGAAGAAGAGGAATTATCCCAGCTGCACAAAAAATTTTTATATGAGCTATCCAGGATGGAAAAATTCTGCGGTAAATGGTGGGACACTAGTGAAGAGACTCACTCCGAAGCAGTCCTTAAAATTTTCAAGGACCATCTGGAAAGGCACATGGAACTAGTGGAGGCAGCCAACCAAAACATACAGATGAGCAACGTGGAAGATGAGAAGACTCGCTCAGCATGCGCAGAGGCCTACGAGACCGCAAATGACAACGCAATGCTCACGAAAATCAGGATAAGTGAGTTATTTGGCCAAATCCAACAAAGTGTGGATTCCTCCCATTTAAACTCCCCCTTCACAAAGATGCCCCCCCTAACACAAGCTGACTCACTCCGCTTTCTCAAGGTACCTGCATGTGACACAGAAATCTTCTTTGGAGGATATGAAGATTGGCCCTCATTTAGGGACATGTTCACAGCAGTGTACATCAACCACCCCCAATTATCTGAAGTGCAGAAACTATACCACTTGAGACAGAAAACAAGAGGTAAAGCTGCACTCCTCATTAAAAATTACCCTTTCAGTGGCCACAATTTCTCGTTAGCATGGGATGCACTCAAGGCACGCTACGAAAATAGAAGAATAGTAGTGGATGGCCTAATAAAGACGTTGTTCAACATCCAACCTACCCACTCAGAGAACGGAGAAAGGATTTAACAGATCCAGACAACAATAAATAATTGTCTTTCTACCTTACAGGCAAATGGAGTATCTACAGAAAGCTGGGACCCAATGCTTGTCTACCTCTGCTCCTCAAAGCTGCCGGATGAAACACTAGCTCTCTGGGAGCAATCACTCAACTCAAGGAAAGAGTTACCTCGATGGTCAGAAACGGACTAATTTCTGGCAGCTCGGTACGAGGTCGTGGAGCGGCTCAGCACATACAGATCCAATAAGCCGAAGATAAGTCAGCCCAGCTACCCCCAACGGACACCAGCAGTTCCTTCCCCCAACATTCAATTATCGGAACAAAACCCAATCGTTCCATGCTCAAAACAAAAGGCAAGTTTCATGTAAACTATTCCAATCAAACCACTCCATGATAACGTGCGTCAAATTTCGAGAACTAACCGTCTCAGATAGGAACAAGTACATTAAAGACAACAACTACTGCAAAAATTTGCTTGGCGTACTCGCATTTAGAGAAAGATTGCAAAAGCAACTTTACGTGCGTTTACTTTCAAAGACATCACCACTCCCTCATCCATTACACTGCGTACAACCACACGCCTTACCCCCCAAAACCTCAAAGAAACTTCACTACTTCTCAAGTGACAGTCGAGGAAGAACAGCCCTGCACCTCTAAGCAGGCATCAAAAAACTCAAAGGCAAATGAAAACGGTAGAACAAAAACTCTATCCCACTATTCTAGTAACTAAGAAAGGACATTGCTTCCCACAGCAAATATTCTCATTCTCCACAAAGGAGAAGTAACTCACATCAGAGCTCTCATTGACCAAGGCTCTCAGAAATCTTTTGTAACATCCCGTATACAAAAGTTACTTGGTCTCCCCACCACAAAAGCCAACTACTAAATTCTTGGCATGGGCGGTAACACAGTCCAAAACTCGAATATTATATGCTCTATTACGATATGCTCAGCTAATCAATCAATAAAAATCACAGCTCAAGCGATAATACTGTCTCAATTGACGCATACTCTCCCATCCTTCAAAATAAAAGAAGTAGATTTAACAGAATATCTCTCACTACCATTAGCAGACCCCAATTGCTTTACACCAGCTAGAATAGACATGGTCATTGGTAGCGATATAATCCCCAAAATATTCACCCCAGGCCTCAAAATTAATGTAGGCGGCAGCTTAATAGCCCAAAACACAATATTTGGGTGGATATTAAGTGGACCAATTGTGGAAGAAATCTCATCATTCTCTACTCAGGTGATTGAAATCCCTTCAGAATCACTAGGAGATTTACTCAGGAAATTCTGGGAACAAGAAGTGGTACCACCGGCCCTCACATACACAGACGATGATGCATATTGTGAAGATCTCTACAACAAAACCACTCATCGACGAGAAGATGGTCGGTATGTATTGTAGTAAAGCTCCCGTTCAAGTCAGCATTTCCGGACTCCATCGCACTCGGGCACTCCAGACCTGCAGCACAGAAGCAATACCTCAGCGTGGAAAGAACTTACGAAAAGAAAGATGAACAGGTCCATAGGTCCCAAGGCAGAGGCGCGAAATCATGCAAGGTATATATATCCAGTTTTATCTGTATGAGTCCTGGAGCAATGCACCTCGAACTCGTTGGCAACCTCTCGTCACCCTCGTTTATCGCTGCTCTTTCAAGATTTGTGAACAGGAGAGGCTATTGCCAGCACATATTCGTATATTCAGATAACGGCACGAATTTTGTAGGTGCCGAAAGCGAGTTATACGCTGCATATCCACGCTGTTTGAAAGATGAAAAGCTCTCCACATATTTGGCTAACACGCAAGTGACATGGCACTTCAACCCACCAAGCGCGCAACATATGGGTAGCTATTGGGAAGCGGTGGTGAAGCGTATAAAATACCATTTAAAACATGCACTTGGCAGTTCCTTACTAACCTACGAAGAACTCTCCACGCTATTAACAGAAATGGAAGCTTGCGTCAACGATGGCAGGCGATTAACGCGATGCGAGAACATTTTTGGTCCTGATGGCGGAAAGAATACCTTGTCAACTTACAAAAACGAGTTAAATGGTTTCGACCCTTATCTAATATTAAAGAAGAAGACTTGGGCGTATAATACAATGTCATCCTGGTGAAAATGGAGTAGTTCGAGTAGTAAGATTGAAGACATCCGATGGTGAATTGGTGCGACCAATAGCGAAGCTACTCTGCTGCCAACACAAAATGATATATTTTCTTTGTAATACAAACTCGTAAATGTAAATTTCGAACCAATATTTTGCAATGTATTTAATCTCTTTATATTATATTTTTGAATTTAATTTTGAACTTAAACTATTCGTTCAAGGCGGCCGGTATGTTCGTGCCGATACGGCAACTATATATTCGTTCACTATTCCAATAGAATAACGGAATGTAATAGATGATAAAAACGAAACTAAGTGTTAAATGAACTGTTCTATCGCTAACATTGTGTTTTTTCTTTCGTAAAACTCCGCATATTATTCGCTAAAACCCGCTTTAAAATCGAATACAATCCGCAAATATATCAATCGCTTTCGTTTAACCCGCTTAATATTTGCGTACAAATCAATTCTCGCAATTTCGCTTTTGTACGCAACAGGTAGCTTTTTGCTTACATTAGCAGGAATACTTTTCTTCTCAGCGGAAAGTGGAGCAGGGCTGTTCTATTCGAAATATTTTCATTAATGTCTGGATTTACTTCAAATTCGGTATATAGGTGGCTTTTTGTATATCTTACCAGGAAAACTTTTCTTCTCTCCGGAAAGTGGACCAAGGATGAAGCTATTCGAAAAAAAGTTTATTTATGGCTCGGTTTACTTGAAATTCGGTATTTAAAAAGCTTTCTGCTTAGATTTACAGGAAGACTTATTTGCTCTCCGGTAGGTTAACCAGAGATTATTCGAAAATAGTGTATTTATTTATGATTTACTTAAAAATCGGTTTATAAAAAGCTTTTTGTCAAGATTTACTGGAAGAATCTTCTTCTCTCCAGAAAGGGGACGGAACTATTCGAAAAAAAGTTTATTCGTGGCTAGGTTTACTTGAAATTCGGAAGCTAGGTGGCTGTTCGCTTAGATTAATGAGAAGATTTTTCTTCTCTCCGCAAATTTAGAAAAGGACGATTTATCTGAAATTCGAAATATATGGTAGGTAGCTCTTTGCGTACACTAACAAGAAGACTCTTCTTCTCTTCGGAAACTTGGAAAAGGACGGATCTATTCGAAAAATAGTTTATGTATGGCTCGGTTTACTTGTAATTAGGCACATAGGTTGCTGTTTGCTTACATTAGCAAGAATACTTTTCTTCTCTCCGAAAAGTGGACCAAGGCTGATCTACTCGAAATTTTTTTTTTATTTATGGCTGGATTTCCTTCAAATTCGGTACATAGGAAGTTTTTTGCTTAGATTAACAGGAAGACTTTTCTTCTCTCCGGAAAATTAGCCAGAAACTGACCTATTCGAAAAATTTGAACTTTTTGCTCGATTTACCTGAACTACGATACATGGTTAGCTTATTGCTTAAATTAGCAGGAAGACTCTTCTTCTCTCCGGAAAGGGGACGGAACTATTCAAAAAAAAGTTTCTTTGTGGCTCAGTTTACTTGAAATTCGGAAGCTAGGTGGCTTTTTGCTTAGATTAATAAGAAAGCTCTTCTTCTCTCCGCAACGTTGGCCAAGGACGGATCTATTCGAAAAAAGTTTATTTATGGCTCGGTTTACTTGAAATTCGGTACATAAAAACCTTTTTGCTTAGATTTAAGGGAATCCTAACCTCCTCTCCGGTAGGTCAACCAGAGACTATTCGAAAATAGTGTATTTATTTCATTTTTGCTTGAAAATCAGTACATAAAAAGCTTTTAGCTTGGATTTAAAGTAATCCTAACCTCCTCTCCGGAAGGTGAACCAGAGAAAAATTTTATTTATTGCTCGATTATCCAGAAACTCGTTACATAGGTAGCTGTTTGCTTACATTTACTAGGAGACTCTTCTTCTCTCCAAAAATTGGAGAGAACTATTCGAAAAAAAGTTTATTTGTGGTTCGGTTAACATGAAATTCATTATTTAGGTGGCTTTTTGCTTAGATTAACAAGAAGGAACTTCTTCTCTCCAGGAGGTGAATCAGGGACTGACCTATTCGAAACAATTTTGACTTATTGTTCGATTTCCCTGAAATTCGGTACATAGGTAGCTTTTAGCTTACATTAACAGGAAGACTTTTCTTCTCTCCGGAAAGTTGGCTATCTACGGATTTATTCGAAAAAAGTTTATGTAATTCGGTACATAGGTTGCTTTTTGCTTACATTAGCAAGAAGACTTTTCTTATTGTTTTTTGCTTAGATTTACTGGAAGACTCGGAGAGAAAGATCGGTTAACCAGAGATTATTCGAAATTAGTGTATTTATTTTTGATTTACTTAATTTAGGTGGCTTTCTCTCTTATATTAACAAGAAGCCTCTTCTTCTCTCCACGAGGTGAATCAGAGACGGACCTATTCACAAAATTTTAACTTATTGCTCGATTTACCTGAAATACGGTATATAAGTAGCTTTTTGCTTACATTATCAAAAAGACTCTTCTTCCCTCCGGAAAGTGTACCAAGGACGCAACTATTCGAAAAAGAGTTTATTTATGGTTCGAGTTACCCGAAATTACATAGGTAGCTCTTTGCTTACATTAGCAGGAAAACTTTTCTTCTCTCCGGAAAATGGACCACAGGCGGTGGTTGGTGGCTTTTTGCATACACTAACAGGAAGACTCTTCTTCTCTCGGAAAAGTGGACCAGGGCTGATTTATTCGAAATATTTTTATTAATGTCTGGATTTACTTCAAATTCGGTTAATAAGTGGGTTTTTGCATATCTTACCAGGAAGACTGTTCTTCTCTCCGGAAAGTGGACCAGAACGAAACTATTCGAAAAAAAGTTTATTTATGGCTCGGTTTACTTGAAATTCGGTACATGAAAAGCTTTCTACTTAGGTTTACAGGAAGACTAAACATCTCTCCGGTAGGTTAACCACAGACTATTCGAAATTAGTGTATTTATTTACGTTTTACTTGAAAATCGGTCCCTCACAAGCAGTTTGCTTAGATTTACTGGAAGATTCTTCTTCTCTCCAGAAAAAGGACGGAACTGTTCAAAAAATTGTGTATGGCTAGGTTTATTTAAAAATCGGTAGTCAGGTGGCTTTTTGCTTAGATTAACAAGGAAAATCTTCTTCTCTTCGGAAGGTGAATAAGATACTGACCTGTTCGAAAAAATTGTATTTATTGCTCGATTTACCTGAAATTTGGTATATTAGGAGCTTCTAGCTACATTAACAGGAAGACTGTTCTTCTCTCCGGAAAGTGGACCAAGAACGGATCTATTCGAAAAAAGTTTATTTATGGCTCGGTTTACTTGAAATTCGGTATATCGGTAGCTTTTTGCTTAGATTGACAGAAAGACTGTTCTTGCTTCCGGAAAGTGGACCAAGGACGCAAATATTCGAAAAAGAGTTTATTTATGGCTCGGTTTATGTGAAATTCGGTATTTAAGCTTTGTTCGTATGTTAGCAAGAAGAATTTTCTTCTCTCCGGAAAGTGAACCAAGGCTGATCTATTCGAACATTTTTTTATTTATGGCTGGATTTACTTCAAATTCGGTACATAGGTGACCTTTTGCATAGATAGAAAGACTGTTCTTTCCTTCGAAAAATCAGCCAGAACCTGACTTATTCACAAAATTTGAACTTATTGCTCGATTTACCTGAAATACGGTACATAGGTAGCCTTTTGATTACATTAGCAGGAATACTTTTCTTTTCTGCGGAAAGTGGACCAGGGCTGATTTATTCGAAATATTTTTATTAATGTCTGGATTTACTTAAAATTCGGTTAATAAGTGGGTTTTTGCATATCTTACCAGGAAGACTGTTCTTCTCTCCGGAAAGTGGACCAGAACGAAACTATTCGAAAAAAAGTTTATTTATGGCTCGGTTTATTTGAAATTCGGTAGTTAAGTGGCTTTTCTTACATTAGCAAGAAAACTTTTATTCACTCTTCTCACCGGAGGGTGAACCAGAGACTGAGCTGTAAAAAAAAATTTTAAGTTATTGCTCGATTTACCTGAAATACGGTCCATAGGTAGCTTTTTGCTTACACTAGCAGGAGGGCTTTTCCCCTCTGCGGAAAGTGGACCAGGGCGGATCTATTCGAAATGTTTTTGTTAATGTCTGGATTTACTTCATATTCGGTATATCGGTGGCTTTTTGCATATCTTACTAGAAAGACTCTTCTGCTCTCCGGAAGGTGAACCAGATACTGACCTGTTCGAAAAAATTGTATTTATTGCTCGATTTATCTGAAATACGGTACATAGCTAGCTTTTTGCATACACAAACAGGAAGCCTCTTCTTCTCTCCAGAAAGTGGACGGCACTATTCGAAAAAGAGTTTAATTATGGCTTGGTTTATTTGGAATTCGGTAGTTAGGTGGCAAAAATACTTTTCTGCTCTCCGGAAAGTGGACCAAGCCTGATCTATTCGAACATTTTTTTATTTATGGTTGGATTTACTTCAAATTCGGTAAATGGGTTTTTTGGGCTTTTTGCTTAGATTGACAGAAAGACTGTTCTTCTCTCCGAAAAATCAGCCAGAAACAAAACAATGCAAAAAATTTTAACTTACTGTTCGATTTGCTTGAAATACGGTACACAGGTAGCTTTTTGCTTACATTAGCAGGAATACATTTCTTCTCTGCGGAAAGTGGACCAGGGCTGATTTATTGGAAGTATTTTTATTAATGTTTTACATCTAATTCGGTATATAAGTGAGTTTTTGCATATCTTAATAGGAATACTGTTCTTCTCTCCGGAAAGTGGACCAAGGACGAAACTATTCGAAAAAAAAGTTTATTTATGGCTCGGCTTACTTGAAATTCGGTACATGAAAAGCTTTCTGCTTACATTAACAGAAAAACTCTTCTTCTCTCCGGCAACTGGACCAAGGACGGAACTATTCGAAAAAGAGTTTATTTATGGCTTTGTTTATTTGGAATTCAGTAGTTAGGTGGCTTTCTTACATTAGCAAGAAAACTTTTATTCACTCTTCCCACCTGAAGGTGAACCAGAGACTGACCTATTAAAAAAATTTAAGTTATTGCTCGATTTACCTGAAATACGGTACATAGCTAGCATTTTGCACACACTAACAGGAAGACTCTTTTTCTCTCCGGAAAGTCGACTAAGAACGAAACTATTCGAAAAAAAGTTTGTTTATGGCTCGGTTTATTTGGAATTCGGTAGTTAGGTGGCTTTTTTCTGATATTAGCACGAATACTTTTCTTCTTTCCGGAAAGTAGACCAAGGACGAAACTATTCGAAAAAAAGTTTATTTATGGCTCGGTTTACTTGAAATTCGGTACATGAAAAGCTTTCTGCTTACATTAACAGGAAGACTCTTCTTCTCTCCGGAAAGTTGGCCAAGTACGGATCTATTCGAAAAAAAGTTTATGTATGGCTCGGTTTACTTGCAATTCGTTACTTATGTTGCTTTTTGCGTACATTAACAAGAAGATTTTTCTTTTCTCCGAAAAGTGGGCCAAGGCCGATCTATTCGAAAATTTTTTTATTTATGGCTGGATTTCCCTCAAATTCGGTATATAAGTGGCTTTTTGCATAGCTTACTAGGAAAACTGTTCTTTTCGCCGGAAGGTAAACCAGGGTGAAAAAATTGTATTTATTGTTCGATTTACCTGAAATTCGGTACATAAGTAGCTCTTTGCTTACATAAGCAGGAAGACTCTTCTTCTCTACGGAAAAAGGACCACGGATGGTAGTTGGTGGTGTTGAGGGCATGGATCTCCTTTCGTTTTCGGAGTGATCCCCCTCAGGTGGCAACGCCGCGATGGGCTGCCCAATGTCGCCCAATGTTGCTAACGTTCCGCACCAGCAACAGCGACACATTCAGTTTTTTTTAATCGCTTTTCAACCCCCAACGAATCGACATCGCGACCACGGACCGCTCTTCATCATTTGAATTCATAATTTTATATTTGCTTATATCTTTTTAATTGTAATTCCATATAACTTTTAAAGACCTAGTCTTGTAATAATTAAATTGAGACCACTAAGACAATTTGTGTCTAAAAACCTATACAACGAATTATAAATCAAAATTATTATTATTTTTCAATAATCCATCTTATAACGCAAGAAATTTAATAAACCTGAATTGTTACCGTTTATAAACCCAAAGACCTAGACTTCTTCATTTCATTTGAAACGGCCCATTTTTTACCCCCACTCAACATTAAACATGGTCCTTCAGTGCCGCCAAAACGAATTCGCACCACTGCTCTACCTAACGGCAACAGCGGCCATCACACAGAATACACAAAATCAAACGGATTCTTGAACCAAGCGGTCGCGTGAAAAAAAATAAAAAGAAGTTTCTTGTCATGCATTTATTAACGAAACCCGAATTAAACTGTGACTAATCTATCCAAGCTAAAGACGTAAAAAATTGTGAAATAAAAGTGTTTTAAAAGTGGTGCTATTAAAAACTACTTGCCCGGTTTTGAATAGTATGTCTTTACTTCTTGTATTGTATACTTTTTGTGACTTTATGTGAGCTAGTTTCAATTGCTTCATTATCTCTTTTCTAAGCAATTGCATTCTGTCCGTGTTTAGATCAATCTGAAAGTCTGCGTCCTTTACTTCACATAGTTTCCGATTTATCTTGTATGCCACGCCATGTTGAATCATGGGTAAGCCAAATATAGCATAGGATGGTAAACAAGTAATTGCGCTATGCTCTACACTTCGAAGCGCGAAGGCTGCATCGCTGATGTGTCTGTCCCATGTCTTTTGATTTTCACCTATATACGAACGCACTATTTGCAACACTGATCGATTAACTCTCTCAGCGGCGTTGCCCTGCGGCGAATAAAATACTGTTTTAATATATTTTTCGAGAAAACTCTTGAATAGTTCGGACACGACTTGCTTCCCATTATCTGAGTGTATATATTCAGGCACGCCGAATACATGGAAGACATCTTTCTCTAGATATTTAATTACTTCGGCTGAGGTGGCTCTTTGCATGGGTTTTAAAAACACAAACTTAGACAAATGGTCGAGATACACAAATACGAAAACATTACCATCACAAGTGCGAGGGTATGTGCCCATGAAGTCGATATAAAGGGTGGTTAAATTGTAAGGGCCGATGTTGAATATGAACCACACCTAAACGCCAAGTTTTTTTCCGAATTTAATTTGACATTTCTCTATTTCAGACTTACTCGATTTGAATCATGGAGAGATACACAATCCAACAACGTGTTAAAGTTATCCAGACTTATTATGAAAATTTTCGAAGAAAATCATCTTCAGTGATGAGGCACATTTTCACCTCAGTGGATTCGTCAATAAACAGAATTGCCGCATTTGGGCGAATGGGAATCCAAGAGTGATTGTCGAAAAACCAATGCGCCCACAAAGAGTGACTGTTTGGTGCGGTTTATGGGCTGGCGGCATCATCGGGCCGTATTTTTTCCAAAATGAGGCCGGTCAGGCAGTTACTGTGAATGGTGTTCGCTATCGTGAGATGATAACGAATTTTTTATGGTCACAATTGGAAGATATGGATGTGGACGATATGTGGTTTCAGCAGGACGGTGCCACTTGCCACACAGCTAACGAAACAATGGCTCTTTTGCGCAACAAATTCAATGGCCGTGTTATCTCACGTAATGGCGATGTCAATTGGCCCCCAAGATCATGTGATTTGACACCGTTGGACTTGGGTTATTTGAAAGAAAAGGTGTACGTCGATAAGCCAGCAACAATTCAAGAGCTAAAGGATGAGATAATTCGGCACATTAACGGCATAGAAACTCCATTATGCCTCAGCGTCATCGAAAATTTGGACCATCGTATGGAGGTGTGCCGCCGAGGTCGCAGCGCTCATTTGGCCGATATTTTGTTACATACATAATTGAGTAATACCAATATATCATAATAAAATAAAATTTCAATAATTTCCTAAATAGTTTGTGTTTTATTCAAAATCAACATCGGCCCTTGAAAATTTAACCACCCTTTATAAGAAAAAAGCCACCTAACTAACGAATTTCAAATAAACCGAGCCATGAATAAACTCTATTTCGAATATTTGCGTCCTTGGTCCATTTTCCGGAGGGAAGAAGAATCTTTTTGCCAATATAAGCAAAAAGCTACCTATGTACCGAATTTCAAGTAAACCGAGCCATAAATAAACTTTGTTCGAATAGGTCAGCCTTGGTATATTTTCCAGAGAGAAGAAAAGTCTTCTTGCTAATATAAGAAAAAAGATACCAAACTACCGAATTTCAAATAAACCGAGCCATAAATGAACTCTTTTTCGAAGAAGGCAAAAAGCTACCTATGTACCGTATTTCAGGTAAATCAAGCATTAAGTTAAAATTTTTTGAATAGGTCAGTTTCTGGCTGATTTTCCGGAGAGAAAAACAGTCTTTCTGTCGATCTGAGCAAAAAGCCACCTATGTACCGAATTTGAAGTAAGTCCAGCCATAATTAAAAAAATGTTCGAATAGATCAGACTTGGTCCACTTTCCGGAGAGATGAAAATTCTTCTTGCTAATGTAAGCAAAACATCAACCTATGTACCGAATTACAAGAAAACCGAGCCATACACTAACTTTTTTTCGAATAGATCCGTACTTGGCCAACTTTCCGGAGAGAAGAAGAGTCTTCCTGTTAGTGTAAGCAAAAAGCTACCTATGTACCGTATTTCAGGTAAATCGAGCTATAAGTTAAAATTTTGTGAATAGGTCAGTCTGTGATTCACCTCCTGGAGAGAAGAAGAGTCTTCTTGTTAATCTAAGGGAAAAGCCACCTGTTGAAGACATGAGTGTCGATCTCATAGAGTTCTAAAAGAAAAATAAAAATTAAATATACATATACCTATATATATATATATATATACCTATAAGAAATTTTATACTCACCTTGAATTGTTTACCCTATGACAATTCGTTACGCACTGCCCACACTCACTTTAAAGGCATTATCATTTATGTATTTCAACCAGCCTCAGCCGGTACAGCCACCTATCGGAAAACGGCGGAAGCAAAGTTGTACACATAATATATTAAAATAAACCGTGTTGAAGCATGAAATATGGTGTATACACTCCAAATACTGAACTCTAAATAATTAAATAAATATATATACAAAAATAAAAAGGTGCGTTTTCTTCAGAAAGTTAAAGAGAATATCTACATATACAATATATACACAAAAAAAAATAATATAATATTCAACCGAGTTGAATCGATATCGTTGAATATTATACCATACATGGTTCCGAAACCCAATTAGTGAACCTAAATAGTGTGTGCAGTGTAAAAGCAAATAATAATTAAAAATATATAAAAGAAATAAACACAGCACTAGCTGATTTATACATGGCTCTATATACGTATATAGTACATACATACAATACATAAAGTTAAAACAAAATTCAACGCGATCACCGTAGCAAAACAAAGCGAGCGAAAAGTCGTGTGTCATAATTCGGGCGTTGAGAAAAGTGCTGTGACCAAAAAATACATACGGAAAATGCTGTGTAAAAACATTAAAAAGTTAAAAAAAACATAAAAAAGTTGAAAGTGCTGTGCTGCAAAATAGCAATTAAAAACCATAAAAAATTATATGGAAAATTAAAACAAAAAAATTTTTAAGTATAAAAATGTATACATATAATAAGTGCATAGTATGTACAGAAAATATAAAAAAGTGAAAAAAAGCGGTGAAACCATAAACGCGGAAAATATATACCTTCTGCTCAAATATAAACGAGACTTTATCCATAACTCGACAAGGACAAGACATATGGCCCTACTTTTTTTTATGCTTAGGTTGGCAGGACTGTTATATGTTTACGTGTCAAATTTGAGCGCGATCTGTCACATAGTTTTTTTTTTACGGCACTATAAACAAGTCAACCTCGAGTGTGTTTTTCGAATTTTACTATGGAAATGAACGTTGAGCAAAGATGTTTGTTTGAAATTTTGTTATTCCAATGGAATAAATGTTGCAGAAGGCATATGAGGAGTCTTGCCTATCACGTGCACGTATTTTTGATTGGTATAAGTCGTTCAAGGACGGCCGCGCATCGCTGGAGAACTTGCCCCATGATCGTCGTCCAGCAACGTCAATAAACGAAGAAAACGTCGAAAAAGTAAAGAAAATTGTGTTGGAAGAGAGATAGCTAGTGAGCTCAACATATCCGCTCATAGCATTATTCACGATGTTTTGGGCATGAGACGTGTGTCTGCTCGACTTGATCCAAAATTGTTGCTCATACGTCTCGTCTTGTACGCGATTATTTGACCAAAAACAACGTAAATATTGTTCCGCAAGCACCGTATTCACCCGACATGGTACCGTGTGACTTTTTTCTTTTCCCTAAACTCAAATTGCCGCTTCGTGGAAAGCATTTTCAGTCGACTGAAGTCATAAAAGAGAATTCGAAGAAGGAACTGAAAGCCATACCTAAAGCGGCCTACCAGAAGTGTTATGAAGATTGGAAAAAAAGGCGATACACACCTCTAATGGTGACTATTTTGAAGGGGATAAAATAAATATTGAAGAATAATAAACCGTTTTTGTTTTATTGAGCCAGTCTCTTTTATATTTGAGCAGAAGATATGTTCGTGCATGCACATACAATTGCATACATGTGACACGAAAAAAAAATCACAAAAAAGGGGTAGTAGAGAATAAAATACACATACACATACACGGTGTGTCCCAAATCATACAACATACAGCGCCATGTATTGAAATTTTGCAACATTAAAAAGATACATTCATCCTCTTTCAAACGCACCTAACTTCATGTAAGTCGGATGACAGTTGTAAAAGTGACAGCCATTTCAATAAAACCAAAAGTGTGCTAATGGTTCCAAAAAAAAAATGGAACAAAGAGCAAATATTTAATTTTGTATCAAACTTGAAAAAAAATTGAAATTGAAGTTTAAAAAATTAAAAAAAAATTGAAAAAAATGAAGCAGCCGTAACCGAGGTACTGAAGAACATTTCTATAAATGACATAAAAAAATCTATGTATGCGCTGGTTGATCGTTCCAAACGTTGTGTTGAGTCAAATGGAACCTATTTTGAATAAATAATAACTTTCAAAGATAATATAATGTGTATTTTACTATTTTATATCCAAGAAGTTCGGTTATTTTTGGGACACACCGTGTACATATATAAAAAAAATTAACCATATACATACATATGTATATAAATAATTGCCCAAAATATGCGGTAAAAATAAAAAAATAGAAATTCAAAAAAATTACTTACATACATACATACGTGTATGCTTAGAAAAGTGTCGTGAAAACATACATAAAACATATTTACAAAAATTTAAATAAAAAATAATAATCATGTATGTACGTACGTTCAAGTTAAAAACTATTATATAAAAATTTTTATAAAAAAAAAAAACAACACGGAACATATACATACAGCAGACCAAGGTGGACATACAGCATACCAAAGCTGCAAAATAAAAGGAGCCTCAGCACGTCGCCCCCTCTCAAAAAAACTGGTTTGTACTCGTCCGTATGCCAAAGTAAGTCCCACCCATTCTTACTCATAACACAATTTTTTTAGCGGATTTTGCTCGTACTGTGTATGAAACTCTTTTGTCATACACATACATAATCTTATAACTTAAATCATAACTTCTTATGGAAAGTTCGAGCAAAATCTCAAAATCCGCTAAACAATAAGATATAATCACAATGTATATAATATACATAGCGGGTCCCAAAAGTCGGTAAATGAAAATCCTCTAACTTTCATTTACAATGGCAACCTGGCAAAGATACGTATGTACATAAATATACATACGTACATACTCGTATAAGCTAAGCAAAGCACCCAGCATACAAACAAGGTATAATAAAACTCAGTATACATTTATACATTGTTGTGCTCAGACGCGCTGAGACAGTACAGTACACAACATAAAAGCTACCCACTAAATAAATTAATTAAAAATAATATATATACATACTTATATATAAATATAAATAAATATTTTATATTAAAATTAAATAAAATCAACATCTCACAATAGAGGACAAACCCCAAACCCTCCACCCCCTTACGGAACCCCGAAATTGCTCGAAATCCTAGGCGAAAGAAGAGGAATTCTCCCAGTTACATAAAAAAAATTATATGAGCTATCCAGAATGGAAAAATTCTGCGGTAAATGGTGGGACACTAGTGAAGAGACTCACTCCGAAGCAGTCCTTAAAATTTTCAAGGACCATCTGGAAAGGCACATGGAACTAGTGGAGGCAGTCAACCAAAACCTACAGATGAGCAACGTGGAAGATGAGAAGACACGCTCAGCATGCACAGAGGCCTACGAGACCACAAATGACAACGCATTGCTCACGAAAATCGGAATAAGTGAGTTACTGGGCCAAATCCAACAAAATATGGATTCTTCCAGGTCAAACATCCCCATCACAAAGGTGCACCCCCCAACACAAGCTGACTCACTCAGCTTTCTCAAGGTACCTGCGTGTGACACAGAAATCTTCTATGGAGGATATGAAGATTGGCCCTCATTTAGGGACATGTTCACAGCAGTGTACATCAACCACCCCCAATTATCCGAAGTTCAGAAACTATACCACTTGAGACAAAAAACAAGAGGCATTCTTCATCAAAAATTACCCACTTAGTGGCCACAATTTCTCGTTAGCCTGGGATGCACTCAAGGCACGCTACGAAAATATAAGAATCGCAGTGGATGGGCAAATAAAGACATTGTTTAACATCCAACCTGCCCACACAGAAAACGGAGAAAGGATTCAACAGATCCAGACAACAATGCATAATTGTCTTTCTACCTTTCAGGCAAATGGAGTATCTACAGAAAGCTGGGACCCAATGCTTGTCTACCTCTGCTCCTCAAAACTGCCGGAGGAAACACTTGCTCTCTGGGAGCAATCACTCAACTCAAGGAAAGAGTTACCTCGATGGTCAGAAACGGACTAATTTCTGACAGCTCGGTACGAGGTCGTGGAGCGGCTTAGCACATACAGACCCAATAAGCCGAAGACCAGTCAGCTCAGCTACCCCCAACGGATACCAGCGGTCCCTCCCCCAACATTCAATTATTAGAACAAAACGCAGTCGTTCCATACTCAAAACAAAAGGCAAGTTTCATGTAAACTATTCCAATCAAACCACTCCATGATAACGTGCGTCAAATTTCGAGAACTAATCATATCAGGCCGGTACAAGTTTATTAAAGACAACAACTACTGCAAAAATTTGCTTGGCGTACTCGCATTTGGAGAAAGATTGCAAAAGCAACTTTACGTGCGTTTACTGTCAAAGACGTCACCACTCCCTCATCCATTACACTGCGAACAACCACATGCCTTACCCCCCAAAACCTCAAAGAAACTTCACAACTTCTCAAGTGACAGTCGAGGAAGAACAGCCCTGCACCTCTAAGCAGGCATCAAAAAACTAAAAGGCAAATGAAAGCGGTAGAACAAAAACTCTATCCCACTATTCGAGTAACAAAGAAAGGACATTGCTTCCCACAGCAAATATTCTCATTCTCCACAAAGGAGAAGTAACTCACATCAGAGCTCTCATTGACCAAGGCTCTCAGAAATCTTTTGTAACATCCCGTATACAAAAGTTACTTGGTCTCCCCACCACAAAAGCCAACTACTAAATTCTTGGCATGGGCGGTAACACAGTCCAAAACTCGAATAGAATATGCTCTATTACGATATGCTCAGCTAATCAATCAATAAAAATCGCAGCTCAAGCGATAATACTGTGTCAATTGACGCACACTTTCCCATCCTTCAAAATAAAAGAATTAGATCTAACAGAATATCTCTCACTACCATTAGCAGACCCCAATTGCTTTACACCAGCTAGAATAGGCATGGTCAATGGTAGCGATATAACCCCAAAAATACTCACCCCAGGCCTCAAAATTAATGTAGGCGGCAGCTTAATAGCCCAAAACACAATATTTGGGTGGATATTAAGTGGACCAGTCGTGGAAGAAATCTCATCATTCTCTACTCAGGTGATTGAAACCCCTTCAGAATCACTAGGAGAATTATTCAGGAAATTCTGGGAACAAGAAGAGGTACCACCAGCCCCCACATACACAGACGATTATGAATATTGTGAAGCGCTCTACATAAAAACCACTCATCGACGAGAAGATGGTCGGCATGTAGTAAAACTGCCATTCAAATCAGCATTCCCGGACTCCATCGCACTCGGGCACTACAGACCTGCAGCACAGCAGCAATACCTCAGCGTGGAACGAACTAACGAAAAGAAAGATGAACTTCGGAACACCTACCCAGAAATCCTAGAGGAATACCTAACGTTAGATCACATGGAACCAACCCATTCACGAGAAATAATACGCGACGGTATATATTTCTCCTTTTACCTACCCCATCACGCGGTGATTAAACCTGGAAGTAAAACTACTAAGGTCCGTTCATTATTTAACGGCGACATTGGAAAAGTGTACCGCCAAATATACGTCCATAAGGAAGACCAAGACTTCCAACGCGTTCCATTCCGTAGAACCCCTAATTGTCCGATAGAAGACTTTAAACTGAAAAGGGTCACATTCGATGTCAACTGCGCTCCATACTTGGCAATAAGGACACTCCCCAATTAGCCGACGACTCTAAGTAGACATACCTCCACGTATCAAAAATATTAAGAGGAGAGACATACGTAGATGTCATCCTCTCAAGCGGATACAATCTAGACTCAGCCGGCGAATCGATACATCAAGTTATCGAAGTACTCAAGTCAGCCGGATTCCCGTTAAAAAAAAAAAAAACACAGCAAACCACAAGTCACTGCTGAAAGACATCCCTCAGTCTGCTCTTTTAGATGAATAATTTCTCCAATTCCAAGAGGAAAGTTCTACAAAAACCCTCGGAATAAAATGGAGTGTTCTCACTGATACATTTTCGTACTCAGTTGACCTCCCGTTATCCTCAGACACTGCCACGAAACGACAGATCCTCTCATCTGTCGCGAAACTTTTCGACCCAGCAGGATGGCTATCGCCCATAATGATGGCAGCGAAGAAGTCTTCAACAACTATGGATGGAAGGAACAGACTGGGACGAAACCGTGAAGCCGATCTCACTCCACAAATGGAACACCTTCAGGAAAAATCTCGCCACAATCGAAGAGATAAGGATACCTCGATGGGTGCAATTCAGCCCAAACAGTTCCATTCAGCTACACGGATTCTCCAGCAAGGTGATGCTGGTACATCCCACTTACTCGCAGCCAGCAGTTTTACTAGCAAAATTAGTGAAGCAGATCCGATCCTCCCTAAATCTGCCATCTCATGAACTAATTTTGTGGGCAGACTCCTCAATTGTATTAGCATGGCTGGAAAAACCCCCATGGACGTGGAAAACATACGAGCAGGACATCTCGGACCCTCGAACTCTTGCACAATGCTACGTGGCGACATGTCTCCAGCGCTGACAACCCAGTTGATCTAGGTACGCGTGGAGCTAAACCCCAAGAACTCGTCAACTGTTCACAATATACAAGCAGAAGATGGGCACGCAATTGATGGCAGCGTTACCCCCTGAACGGTCCACATATACACTCCCATTCCATACTACCGGTGTAGATTTGCCGGCCCATTCCTCGTCAAAACCTCGACTCTGCGCCGAGCATACGTGTGTGTATTCGTATGTTTCTCTACAAAGGCCATTCATTTAGAAGTATGTTCCTACCTAACAACAGAAGCGTTTAAGGCAGCATTCGCACGATTTGTAGGACGAAAAGGCTTTCCCCACAAGCAAAGCTTTCATAGGAGCACAGCGAAGCCTACAAAGAGAACTTTCCTCCTTTCTTGAGGAAGTTTCGGACAAAACCACAACAGAATATGCCATTCACGGACTTAGATAGCAATTTATACCGCCTTACGCTCCAAATATGGGAGGACTTTGGGAAGCGGCAGTGACAAGCTTCAAAACCCACTACACTAAAATCGCTGAAAATCAAAAGTTCACCATCGAGAAGTTTACCACTCTCTTAATACGCATCGAAGCGGTACTCAACTCGAGACCACTCTCTCCCATGTCTCAAGATCCCAAAGACTTGAAGGTGTTAACCCCAGGCCACTTCTTACGAGGCGCACCCTTACTCTTGATCCCTGAGCCAAACTCAGAAAACCTCTCACTCATTAATAAATGGCAAAAATTAAGAGTACTCCATCATCAGTTCAGCAAGCACTGGAGAATTGAATATCTCCACCATCTTCAAAAACGCTATAAATGGAAAGGATCCCAGCGAAATATGAAGAAAGGTGACCTCGTCGTCATCAAAGACGAACTCCTACCCCCAAACGAATGGCGACTAAGTCGCATAACGAAACTGCATCCCGGACCCGACCAAAACGTTCGCATGGTAGACATCCGCATTCAAGGCGGAACGGTCACCCGCAATAACCAAACTCTGCCTTCTTCCACCCGCTTAGCTTATACATCTCCGTCTCTCTCGAAAAGCTAAACTCTGCACACCTCAACTCTCCATCATCACATACTAACATTGCTTTTCGAACGATGTTTCTTCAGATCACAGAACTTCGGCAAGTGTCGGCTGCTGCAGCACTCACATAGCGCGCACCCTATCACAGCCGAAGGCAAGTTAGGTTCACGTTGCCTAAAGAACCACGGGAGAACCATCAAAAGCGCACCACTGAACCGGAACCGAAGCGCAAGGTAATGCGAAGCACAGCCAACGAGAGAACTCGTTGAAACAAAAAATCACCTGCCCTCCAGCAACGAATCCGTGGGTTGGTAAATAAAGCCCGAAAAACTCTGCAACAGTTCGAAGACTTGGTTCTGGTCACGTCGCCGCAGGCCCGCTGGCATGTTGAAGACATGATTGTCGATCTCATAGAGTTCTAAAAGAAAAATAGAAATTAAATATACATATATATATATATATATAAGAAATTTTATACTCGCCTTGAATTGTTTACCCTAATCTGAAATACTCACCCTTTGCCCACTAGAATACCTACCTTACTTTCCAATTTCTGTAAAGCAAAGAAAATTGAAGGGAAAACGGAAACCGAAATTTCTCCTCCTTCCCCGTTAATATAAAACTAAGTATTTTGTATAAATTATAAGCTTACAGTATTTGTAAAGCAATCGCTAGTACTCGCTAGTATTCCGATCGCATTCGCTCGCATTCGCAAAAAAAGCCCTAAAGTGTTAAATTGATCGTTGTAAATAAAAATAAATATATAAATATATATATAAATATATATAGGTATATTAAAATAAACCGTGTTGAAGCATAAAATATGGTGTATACACCCCAAATACTCGGTTGTGAACTCTACATAATTAAATAAATATATTTTTTACGCATTGTACCTAACAAAAAAAAATATATATATTTATACACGAAAAAAAATATAATATAATGATCAACCGAGTTGAATCGATATCGTTGAATATTATACACCACCTAACTACCGAATCTCAAGTAAACCGAGCCACAAATAAACTTTTTTCGAATAGTTCCGTCCCTTCCTGGAGAGAAGAAGAGTCTTCCAGTAAATCGATGCAAAAATCTTTTTATGTACCGAATTTCAAGCGAACCGAGCCATAAAATTTTTTTTTTCGAATAGCTTCGTCCTTGGTCCACTTTCCGGAGAGAAGAACAGTCTTCCTGCAAATGTAAGCAAAAAGCTACCTATGTACCGTATTTCAGGTAAATCGAGATATAAGCTAAAATTTTTTGAATAGGCCAATTTCTGGCTGCTTTTCCGGAGAGAAGAAAAGTCTTCTTGCTAATATCAGATAAAAGCCACCTAACTACCGAATTTCATATTAACCGAGCCATAAATGAACTTTTTTTCGAATAGTTGCGCCCTTGGTCCACTTTCCGGAGAGAAAAAAAAGTCTTCCTCTTAGTGTTTGCAAAAAGCTACCTATGTATCGTATTTCAGATAAATCGAGCAATAAGTTAAAATTTTGTGAATAGGTCAGTCTCTGATTCACCTCCGTATTGTTAATCTAAGCAAAAAGCCACCTAACTACCGAATTTCAAGTAAACCGAGCCACAAATAAACTTTTTTTCCAATAGTTCCGTCCAATAAAACAATTCACGATTAAATGACAAAACGTTCTGAGTGACGTTATGCTAAAAAATGTCAAACTCTTAGTGGAGAGCTGTTTGAGTAAATTAGCTGTAGTGTTCCTGATAGAACCTTCTGCTCTCATTATCCGTTCTACTTAGAACTTAATTAAAGCCAATTATCACAATTACGATCCTATTGTTAGAGCACTCTCTGAATTTTAAAGAATCTCTAGAAGACTTGATCTTGATTTCGCTTTCCGAAGATCTCGTTTTGGCTCTAATTTTATTGCTTTTTGTTGTTATTACATACATATAGTTTTAAGTTTTTAATTAATATGTACATCTAGTCAGTAAGATTTGTAAAATCATTGACTTAATACAAAAAAATATGAATTGTAATTCCTAAACAGGTAACTTTAAGGTACTTAAATCAGATTGGCTGTTAAGAACTGTTTGAACAATGCAAAAAAAGCAACAAAAATAGAAGGAAAAAAACAATAAAGTATAGAATGAAAAACTTCTCCATTTGCGTATAAATCTATATTTTCAAGCATCTACGCAAATGAAAGCAAATCAAAGCAAAATGCAAAAGAAAGCAAAATATTCGCTCGTAAATACCAATAAGTCGTAACAACAACAAAAGCGACAACAACAGCGAGAGAGAGAGGGGTAATAAAGAATGAAGAAAGTATATGTATGTATGTATTGTAGTATAATGGCAAACTTCCACAAAACCAACAGCAGTGGAAGCAATAACAACAGCAGCAACTATGCACCAAAAAATCAAGACTTGCATAAAAGTAAACATTGTAGTTGTAGTGTGTGTGTGAGTGTATGTGTGCAAGCGCGTTGGAAAAACTACTCTTTTTTTTCGAATAGTTTCGTCCGTGATCCATTTTCCGGAGAGAAGAAGAGTCTTCCTCCTAAAGTAAGCAAAGAGCTACCTATGTACCGAATTTCAGGTAAATCGGGCAATAAACAAAAAGCAATGCGAAAAGCCGCTTATACACCGAATTTCAAGTAAGCCGAGCCATAAATGAACTATTTTTCGTGTAGTTTCGTCCGTGGTCCACTTTCCGGAGAGAAGAAGAGTCTACCTGTTAATGTAAGCAAAAAGCTACGTATGTACAGAATTTCAGGTAAATCGAGAGAAGAAGATTCTTCCTGTAAATCTAAGGAAAAAGCCACCTAACTACCGAATTTCAAGTAAACCGATCCACAAATACACTTTTTTCGAATAGCTCCGTCCTCCTTCTGGAAATAAGAAGAGTCCTCCAGCGAATGTAAGCAAAAAGCTTTCTATGTACCGATTTTCAAGTAAAACGTTAATAAATTTACTATTTTCGAATAGTCTCTGCTTAACCTACTGGAGAGAAGTTTAGAATTCCTATAAATCGAAGCAAAAAGCCTTTTATGTACCGAATTTCAAGTAAGCCGAGCCATAAATGAACTATTTTTCCTGCAGTTTCGTCCGTGGTCCACTTTCCGGAGAGAAGAAGAGTCTTCCAGTAAATCGATGCAAAAATCTTTTTATGTACCGAATTTCAGGTAAATCGAGAGAAGAAGATTCTTCCTGTAAATCTAAGGAAAAAGCCACCTAACTACCGAATTTCAAGTAAACCGATCCACAAATACACTTTTTTCGAATAGCTCCGTCCTCCTTCTGGAAAGAAGAAGAGTCCTCCAGCGAATGTAAGCAAAAAGTTTTCTATGTACCGATTTTCAAGTAAAACGTTAATAAATTCACTATTTTCAAATAGCCTCTGCTTAATCTACTGGAGAGAAGATTAGAATTCCTTTAAATCTAAGCAAAAAGCTTTTTATGTACGGAATTTCAAGTAAACCGAGCCATAAATAAACTTTTTTTCGAATAGTTTCGTCCTTGATCCACTTTCCGGAAAGAAGAACAGTCTTCCTGGTAAGATATGCGAAAACCCACTTATATACCGAATTTGAAGTAAATCCAAACATTAACAAAAACATTTCGAATAGATTAGCCCTGGTCCACTTTCCGCAGGAAAGAAAAAACTTACTGCTAATGTAACCAAAAAGTTACATATGTATCGTATTTCAGGTAAATCGAGCAATAAGTTAAAATTTTTTGAATAGGTCAGTTTCTCGCTGATTTTCCGGAGAGAAGAACAGTCTTTCTGTCAATCTAAGCAAAAAGCCACCTATGTAACGATTCTGAAGTAAAGCCGGCCTTAATTAAAAAAATGTTCAAATAGATCAGCCTTGGTCCACTTTATGGAGGGAAGTAAGTCTTCTTGATAATATCAGAAAAAAGCCACCTAACTACCGAATTTCAAGTAAACCGAGCCACAAATAAACCTTTTTTCCAATAGTTCCGTCCTATAAAACAATAATAATTCTGTTTGTATTTGGTTTACCAACCTTGCCAGTAGAACTGCTCCACAGAGCTCTGACGGGGGAGACTTATCGTTTGGAGAGGAGCTATCTTTGTTTTTGGAGCAAGTAAATGTGAGGTGAAGGAGTTGTACCCTCATGTACACACAAGCACAGAATGCCTTCTCTGAGGCATCTGAGAATCCATGGAGTTGAATCGGTTTGTCGGGGGAGCACTGCACCCATCGGGATATTTGGATGTCTTTGATTGCCGGGAGATTCTCATGAAACGGGTTCCATTTATGTAGGGAACCGGATTTTACGTTTTCGTCCCGATCCCAATAATTTTCTTAAGAGGGAGTCCTGCTGAATTTAACGCTTCGATGACTTGGGTGAGTGAGTTGATAGTGGACTATATTTCATTACTGCCTGAAAGAATGTCACCTACATAAATTTCATTAAGTAGGATATTGTTTGCGAGAGGGTATTCGGTTTTGCAATCTTCGGCTAATTGATGTAGGGTTCGAATAGCTAAATATGGAGCACAGTTAACGCCAATTGTAACTGTCTTTAGCTTGAAACTTTCTATTGGAGAGTCGGGGGTTTTGTGAAAGAGTATTCGCTGGAAGTCTTGATCTTCCTGGTTAACGAGTATTTGACGGTACATTTTCTCAATGTCACCGTTAAATACTTCCTTATAGAGTCGCCAATTGAGGATTATTAGCATTACGTCGTTCTGGAGTGTTGGGCCTGTGTGTAGTACGTTGTTTAATGAGTTCCCTGATTGTGATAATCTGGAAGCGTTGAATACGACTCGGACCTTTGTGGATTTACTGTCGGGTTTTATGACAGAGTGATGGGGTAGACAGAAGGAGAAGTACTTCCCTTCCAAGGTCCAAGGTAAAGTATTCTTCCAAGATCTCCTGATATTTTTGCAGCAGCACTGGTTTTCGCTCTAGTGTCCGCTCGTTGCTGATGTACTGTTGCTGTGCTGCTAGTCTGAAATGGCCTAGGGCTGCGTCTCTGGGAAACTCCTTTGTGAATGGTAATTTGACTGTATATTTACCATTTTTTTGACGCGTTGTTGTTTTGCGATACAAATTTTCTGTTGTGCCAACAGGGTTCCATTGTAGAGGTGTTGCACTCCTTGTTTGAGGATTTGGGGTGCTAAGTCGCTGCCGATTACCATGTCAATTTGAGATGGAGTGAGACATTTTGGGTCGGCTAACGCTAATTGGGTTATTTGGTTGATGTCAATGGTTGACACCTGGGTTGTGGATAGTAGGTGTGTGAGCTTGGGTAATATTATTGCTCTAGCTTTTACATGGTGTGATAAGTCTGACGATCATAGAGTTAGTTCGCAGACTTTGGTTGAGTTCTGGACGAAGGTTCCTCCCATTCCTGAGATTTCGTAATGGGTTTCCTCCGTGGGTAGATTGAGTATTTTTTGAATCCGAGAGGTGACAAATCCGAGAGGTGAGAGGTGACCTTGGTATATCATTGCTCGGATTTTGTGGTGTTCTCCTGCTAGATATATCGGAACTATAGCTGTGGGCAAGAGTGTGGTTTCGTTGCTGCTTGCATGGTGTGTTGTTACCTTTACTATCTTCTTCTGAGCCTGGGGGGTGTGGCTGATTCCTGTTGAAGTTGATGGTCTGTCGTCTGCTATTTCCACTGCGGTCGCTGCCTGTGCTGTCGATGAGAGGGGTTTTGAGTATGGGGCTGTGTTTTGATAATGGAGTAGTGAGTGATGACGCCTTTGGCAGTAAACGCAGGTGAATTTGCTTTTACATTGACTTCGCTGGTGTGAACAGGAAAGACAATTTTCGCAGTAATTGTTTTGACGAACGAATTTTTGTTGATCTGGGACGGAAAGTTCCTAAATCGGATGCACATTTTCATACCGTGACTAGAGTTGCATAACTTGCAGGAAACGGGTTTTTGGAACTCTGTGTGATAGGTTTGCGTGCGACTTTTATTCGCAAATGGGGAGCTTTGATTGCCAGCTCTGGGTGTGAATGTATTGATGTGGGGTTTGGGTTTACCTGGGCGGTATGTTCCCAGTCGTTCTACTACCTCGTATCTACTGGTCAGGAATGCGTTCACTTCGGACAAGAGTGGTAGTTCTTTCCTCGAACTGAGAGATTGTTCCCAAAGCGCGATTGTTTCGCTCGGGAGTTTCGAGGAGCATATATTGTATAAATGAGGATGAAGTCCCAATCCTTAGTGGAAATCTTTTGTGATGAGACATTGGAGAGGCAGTTATTTATTGTAGTCTGCAGTTTTTGCCGGTGCTCCCCGTTCTCTGCATAGACGGGTTGTAGATTAAGGAGTGTTTTGAGCTGGTTATCTACAGAATTCTTGGGTTCTCATAGCGAGATTTTTATGCTTCCCAAGTAAGCGGAAAACTTTCATCTGTGAGTGGGTATTGTTTCACAATAATGCCTGCTGGACCTTTTGCCTTGTGACGCAGGTGAAATAATTTTTGGGCGGGTGTTAATTGAGGGTGATTTATATAAACTGCTGTAAATATGTCTCGGAATGTCGGCCAGTCTTCGTAACCTCCGTAATATGCTTCAGTATCGCATGCTGGTACTTTGAGACATACCCCACTGGAAACTAAATTTGTGTTTGTATTTGCTTTGTTAGATTGCTGGGTTGTTTGGGTGGGTGTTGGAGCTGTAAAAAGATGCAATGCTTCTAGCATTTGCGCTTTACAGTTCTGGAAGCTTTCCGAACACTTAGTGTACTTCTGCTCCACTGACTCGCTGACTCTGTTTCTGCCTCATCTTCTGGTATTAATGGAATTTTTGTGATTTGAATTAATGGAGTTTTTGAGAAAATTAAATTGATATAGAGTGGGTTTTATAAAAAAAAATTGGGTTAGTATTGTAAAAAATTGGGTGAGTTTTGTAATAAAATTGGGTTGTTTTTTTTTTTTTTTGTGAACTGCTTTTATTTATTATATATTAACCAGCAGCAAATTTTAATGTGTCTATTTGCCTCAGCGCGTCTGAGGGCAAATATTTGGGTGGGTATGCAAAATTTAAAAAAAATATTTTTTTTTTAGGGAGTAGGGTGTTTAGTGGTCAATTCCTATTAAAAACTATTCACTTTTGTCCCACTGTATAAAAGTGTAGTAATTGCTTGATCGCGGCCCACTGTTGTTTGTGCTACGACTCCATTTGCTTATTTTTCCTCAGCTCGTCTGAGTGCAATGCGTTTGATGTTTGTGAGCGCGTTTGAGTGGGAAACAAATGTGCTTAAGATATGCTGTATAATGTAGTACGAGTATATAGTTTAACTTGTATATAATTTTACGATGGGTATATGTCAACCGTTTTAGAGAGAGAAGGTACTGAGATGTATACTATATATATATTTTTTTAACTACTGCAAATTTGAGGGAGTGGCCAACGGGATTTTTTGGTGTTATACAAGCTTGTTTAGTCTAACTTGTATATGATTTTTTTGATGGGCATATGTCAACCGTTTTAGAAACAAACGGTACTGAGATGTATAGTATATATTTTTTAGCTACTGCAAATTTGATGGAATGGCCAACGGGATTTTTTGGTGTTATACAAGCTTGTACAGTTGACGCCAATAATTAAATAATTTTTGAGGGCTTGAGAAAATTTATTATATGCGAGTATATACCTATGTATGTATGTATTGGGTGAAGATTAGGTTTCACTTACTCCGCCATGGGTTATACCTAGCCTTGGCGGTTGTTGTTGTTGGTGGTGCGACTCGGTTGCTGCTATTGTTCCCAACGCGAGCGATTTTGATAAAGAAAGGGTAATTTCGCTGATTGGAGAAGATGACCCGTTGAAATTCCTTAAGGGGTTATATACAGTTAATGGGCAAAAAAAAGCGATTTTTAAGAATTTTTTTTGAGAAGTCTTTAGAATTTATTGATTCAAAAAGTTTACATACTTATTATGGCATTAATCAACAATATTTTAATCCTTATAACTAGTAAAAATATTTCTCTGGGGAAGAGCTACAGCTGATCTCCAGGAGGTCCTCTGAAAAAAAAACGTCTTGCGGTGACCACTCTATCTCTGAACTGCATCATCTGAAATTAAAAAACGAAGCTGATTTCATTAAAGTAATGCTAAATCTAGTGATTAATCATGAAGCAATAAGCAAAAAGAATTTTTTGTCAAAATGGTGCCTTCTCAAAGAAAAAAGTCGATTTTTCAGCGAAATTTCGATTTTAAATTGTTTATAAAAAAAGTATTTATCGGAAAAATAAAACCTTATATTAATCACTGAAAAATATATTCAAGACACTGGTACTAAAATTTTAGACAAATCGGTTCAGCAGTTTTCGAGTTATAGTGGTCACCGGCTTCGAAAACACCATTCTGAGAAAAACGCGTTTAAAGTTATACTTATACTTCCGAGCGCTCCGAAACGTCTTTACAAATGTACGTGTAACTTCGAAAATATTTGCCGGATCGATTTGAAATTTCTTGTGTGTATTCTTAAATATATGAAGATACAGAAAAAAACATAAAACACAGATAGCTAAAATTTTTCGTTTTTTTTTTTTTTTTTGAAGAGTTGTCACTGTATGAGGCGCTTAGAACACATACCTAGGTTCGCACACTATTTATTTAATATTTTCACTACGCGATTTTGGGTTTAATTGATTGTTTGTTAATTTTTTGTTTTGTGTGTTTGTTGTTATTTAATACACTTTTCGATGTTATCAAGCGCAATGTCATGCATACAACACATTTCGTTCCAAAGAATAAAAACTTATTTCAAAATCACTTAATGATATGCATATATGAATGCAGTTGTACTTTTGTTTAAATAATTACTGTACATGCAGATTTTAAGACTGCATTTCTATACACTTTTTGAAAATTATTTTCAACTTAAAAAGTTTTTCACGTATTTTTGTATCGCGTGCAAAGTCAATAACACCTTTGAAATTCTTAAGTGCTTTTATACTCTTCTTCAAAAAAGTAATCGTAAAATCTTATCAAACGCACTTGGCTCTTTATTGAATGTGTGCTTTATGTAAACATGAGAATTAATATCCTTTTCACTTCCCTGATAATAACTACGCACACACAATAATGGAAATATAATCACACAGTTTTGCAAACTATAAATCATATTCCGGTTTATAAATTTTTTTTTTTCTGCACGCACGTCCACTCGCTTCAACATTCCGTTTTATTTCTTTATTAAACTTTTTACCGTTTTTTTTTTTTTTTGTAAGTCTAGAGTATGTTTTTTTTTTGTATCAACTCTTTTGTTTTCAATTTATTTTATTTTTTTTCCACACAGCGGGCAGCCCACACAATATTTCAATTTTATTTGGTATTTTGCGCTTTTCACATTACTTTCCACCGTTTTTTTTTCTTTTTATATTAGTTTTAACAGCAAAGTTTGTTATAATATGTTTTTTGTTCACACACGTCCGCTCGCTTCAACATTCCGTTTTATTTGTCTATTGTCTGTGATGGCCGCTGGTGCCAATTCGTTTTGGCGGCACCGAAGGACCATGTATAATGTTGAGTGGGGGTAAAAAATGGACCGTTTAAAGTGAACTGAAGAAGTCTAGGTCTTTTGGTTTATAAACGGTATCAATTCAAGTTTATTCAATTTCTTACGTTATAATATGTATTATTGCAAAAATAATAATTTAGATTTAAAATTCGTTGAACAGGTTTTTAGACACAAATTGTCTTAGTGTCTTTGAGAACATTTAATTTTTACAAGACTATAACCCGATGTTGGGTCTTTAAAAATTATTTGAAATTACAGGATATAAAGAGAGATAAGTAAATATAAAGTTCAAATTCAAAAGACGATGAGCGGTCCGTGAGTCGCGATGTCGATGCGTTGAGGGTTGAAAAGCGAATAACATGAAAATGTCGCTGTTGGCTACTTATGCCGGTTAATTAATTCAAAAGGTGTTGCTGGTGCGGAATGTTAGCAACATTGGGCGACATTAGGCAGCACATCGCGGCGTTGCCACCTGTGGGGGATCATTCCGAAAACGAAAGGAGATCCATGTCCTCAACAAATAGAATGAACTGATTTAAAGAGCTTGACATCATCTGCGTACATGAGTATATTAGAATGAAGCCAATTACAAGCCATTCTGAAATCTTTTTTTTACCAGAAACTCTGGTCCAGTGAACCAAATCGTATTCATCAGATTTTCGGCGCTGGAGCCACGAAAAACGATATCGGCCGGGTTATCTCGACTTTGGATATGTTTCAGGTTATATTTGCTGAATTTCAGAAAAACAGTTTAATGTAGATGTAGCACTATCTCTGAGCCAAACCAGAAATATATTTTAGAACTGAACTGAAGCACGTAGTTCTGTATTTTTTGCCAAGTTCTACTTAACAGAGGCGCTGCACAAAGTTTTAAGCGTGGGATGGCTGAGCTTGAATCGGTGCTACTTTAGATTTTGCAATAAGTAAAGTTGTTTTGAATACCTCATTTACGAAAGAACGAGCGTCCGTATGCTCGTGTTGAGACGTCTGAAAATCCATGGAATTCACAATCAAACTTGGCTGTTGTGTGCACGTACCGAGATAATTCTATTTTGTTAATATAATTTAAACCGGATTTGATCTGCAGATGATAGAGGTTCATCCCTATCTAATCGATGGATCCAGATTTCTTGAATTAATATTGTGCCACGTACAATGACAGGGCAACAGTCCAAGGATATCAAATATTTTGGATGTTATTGACAGAACAGATCACTTGGTAACTAATTACAACTCTGGCAGATCATATTGGTAACCATAAGTGTCAGAAGGAGGTTTCCAGACATCCCTAATGTTTTGGTAAAGTTTTCTTCATTTGTTTTGATTCATACTTCAAGATACATCAGCTAACTGGGCAGAATTCGAATGCCATTTTGTAAGTGTAAGACCATGAGCACGAATAACATCGATAAGTTCAAATTTTATATGTTGTATAGTTTCAATGCTTTCTGCGCCAGTTAACAAATCGTCAACGCAAAAGTTTTTACGAATTGCAGACGTAGCTAATGGATACCTATCCTGATTTATATCGGAAATTATTTAAGGACGATAAAAAATGCTGAATGAAAACGTTGTCTTCCAAATCGAAAGGTAATTTTTTTCTTGCAAACTTCCTAACATGTGCCTTCTTGCAGTTTTTTCTTCATCTTCAATTAGTTCTAGACGTAAAATATTCAGTGTTTGCTTTGCGCCTCTTCGCAAATTTAGTTTAGCTGTGCAAATTGAATGAATCTATTTTTTTCGTTATAAGTTTTTTTTTGTGAGCTAAAGGCCTGATTTGTTTGTATGAATTGAATATTTTTTGTTATACAACAAAGAAAAATGGAAGAAATTTTAAGCTGTTTCGGAGATAACATAACATAACATCTCCTCATCAGTTTTCTTATGGCAGGAATCGAACCAACGGATCCTGATTTAACAGGCGAGTGCTCTACCACAGCGCCAACATCAGCTGTGTAATTTATTGTTATATTATTCAATTCATTATTAAGCAACAACTATTAAGGGCGCTAATTTAGTCGCTATTTTTCTTAATAGTATGGTTAGTGTGTTACTTTTGAATCCTGTATGCTTTCAGACGTTAATTGACTGAAAAATGTAGGTATAAGCAGGATTAAGTGTCGAGTTCAACTTATATATATATATTCATAATTGTTTTTTTACGGCCATACTATTATTTTTTTTCTAATAAGTTTTTTTTAGTAAGTTAAAGGTCTGGTTTGTATGAATTGAATATTTTTTATTATACAACAAAAAAAAAAGGTAGAAGTCACAGCTGTTCCGGAGATAACCACATCTCCTCGTCATTATTTCGTTTTAAGTAATACCTGTCAGTTTGCATTTGTCATTGCTGCCGTAGTCGAATTCATTGTCAACTGGATTTTTGGCATATTGAAATGTGTGTTAAAAATTTAGACAAAATTTGTTAGATTCTTTGTTGTTACGTATATTTTATTTGTATATGCCCGGAGGAGGTTAACTGCTGGGCCTGTCATTGTTGTTTGCAGGTCTATAATTATTGAAGCGGCTATTTATGCTGTGGGTTTGTGTGAAATAGTTGGGTCTTTATCCAAATTTATTTCCGTTGTTGACTTTGAATGTATTGTAATTATTTATGTAGTTCTTATAGCTGTTTGGGTCATGTTTTGTTTGGGACTCTAAAGTTGTTTCGTTTATTGTTATAACTATTGAGGTGTTTTTATTGATTCTATTGTGAATAGTATGGTTGTTGTACTTTTGATTGTTCGAAATAAACATGACTCCTGATTTGTTGCCTAGATTATTTAGTTCAAGTTCAAGAGCTAAATCTACTGCCGATTCCAATGGTTTTGGTAGCGAATCGAATATTATTTCTTTATATTGTTCACCTATACCGTTTTTACATACGATGAGCTATATTGTGCATTTAGTTGCGTTATTAATGCTTTTTGTTCTGTGGTGGCATTAGTGCCTATTTGTGATATCTGTGGTTTTTTAAGCCTTGAAATTAAGTACAAAATTTTATTCCTAAACATTGTTATATTTTGATTTGGTTAGTACATGTTTGTTAGTTGGTTTTGTATCTGTGGGATTGTCGTTATAGATTTGTCTTTTGTAATAAGTGAATTTCTTAATTCTTGGAATATGGTTGGAATTTGAACAAAAGTTATATTTGTCCTTACTGTTTGGGTTAATTTTAAATGTATTACTTAGTGAATGATGGTAAAGCAGTTTTGCCAGTTGGGTTTAGACCATTGTAAATGATTTCTATAATTTTTATAAATGATTCTAGTTCCTTGTGATTTCCCGAAAAGCTGGGAATAACTTAAAATAATAGTTAGAATCGGACATTATGGAAGGTATGGTTTTGTTCCTTTAGTGTGGTTAGATCTATGTTGGTGATATCAATGGTGTATTAATGTTATGTGGAATAGCACTCTCTCTCTCGTAGTTTGCCAGTATTTTTACTAACTTGTCCCTATGTTGCCATCGAGGCAGTGTTGTTTGTGTTCTGAGGTGAATGTGTTGTGATTGAACATAATCCATAATGTTTGGACACGTCCCTGCAAATATATACTCCACGCGGACAAAGGAGTAATCTAAAATTAACCACAATCCCACTTACATTGCAATGTCTTAGGACTGGACCATATAATCCCTCTCTGCATGACACCCGAGTAATCCATGGATTACATACATGAAACTAGTTTTGAAGCTAACCCAAAAATTAGTCCGCTGGGTACCTAGAGTGGATTATATTATGCAGTATATTCGAAAAATGACATTCAGACATAATTTTGGTTTCGAATACAATTCGCTTTGGTTAAAACATACGTACAAACATACATTCGAACATAATATTTATCAAATAAACTTTAATTAATATTTTATTGAAAATAAATAAATGTGGAACATACACGTAGTTAAATTTGCGCATATATGGATGTACTCATATTCTCAACATATGCGCGTGGTCTATTAACCAGCAGCGCTCATCAACTGACTATTTCTTTTTCACACATTTTCTGTATACAAGCAAAAATCCTGTTGTGCACATACCTACATCTTCGTTCAGTAACTTTGATGGATTAAGCACGAGCAATCATCGAATAACAACAGCGTGGTAGCGAGACGCAAGTTGATCAATAGTTGGTGACAAGGATTAATTTTCAGATTAACCCAAGTGACCATATGCTCCACAATTTTTTGCTGGGGTGTGGTGCTCACATTGGTACAATCTGGGCTTTTTTCTTAGATTAATAGAAAGGCCACTCTTCTCACGTGGAAGTATACCAGACACCCAACTATTCGAAGAAATCATATTTTTGGATCGATTCACTTAAAGTTCGGTACCTTGCTCGAAACTTCTCGAGATAGTATTCAAGAATAAATTTGTGTTTTGCTGTTGAATGCTGATGAAAAACCTAGCCTCCTTTTCTCGTTAAGGAATAACAAGTTGATGTCGTCTATGCCGATTTTTCTAAAGCCTTTGATACTGTTCCGCATATTATTTTATTACGTAAGCTAGATTGCCATTAGCCGTTCTATTTAGATGTTATTAAAACCAATTATCACTGTTAGGGTCATATTGTTAGAGCGCTCTCTGAATTTAACAGAATCTCTAGAAGCCGTGGTCTTGATTTCGCATTCCCGAGATCTCGTTTTGGTTCTACTCTTAATGGTTTTTATTCATAGTATACCTTCTGCTCAAATATTAACGGAGACTTTATCCATAACTCGACAAGGACAAGACATATGGCCATACTTTTTCTTTGCTTAGGTTGGCAGCACTGTTATATGTTTACATGTCAAATTTGAGCGCGATCTGTCGCATAGTTTTTTTTTTACGGCACTAAAAACAAGTCAACCTCGAGTGTGTTTTTCGAAGTTTACTATGGAAATTAACGTTGAGCAAAGAGTTTGTTTGAAATTTTGTTATTCCAATGGAATAAGTGCGACGGACGCAATGAAAATGTTGCAGAAGGCATATGGGGAGTCTTGCCTATCACGTGCACGTATTTTTGATTGGTATAAGTCGTTCAAGGACGGTCGTACATCGCTGGAGAACTTGCCCCATGATCGTCGTCCAGCAACGTCAATAAACGAAGAAAACGTCGAAAAAGTAAAGAAAATTGTGTTGGAAAATCGTCATGTGACTGAAAGAGAGATAGCTAGTGAGCTCAACATATCAAATGGATCCGCTCATAGCATTATTCACGATGTTTTGGGCATGAGACGTGTGTCTGCTCGACTTGTTCCAAACTTGTTGAATTTTCTTCAAAAAGAGGAACGCAAAACTGTCGCCAAGGAAATGCTCACAATGAGTGATACGGACATCCAGCACATCATAACTGGTGACGAGACTTGGTTCTATGAATACGACGTTGAAACAGCCCAGCAATCATCTGAATGGCGCCTTCCAAATGAGCCGAAACCCAAAAAACCACGTCAAAGTCGATCGAAAATCAAAGTTATGCTCACTGTTTTCTTTGATAGCCAAGGTGTTGTGCACTCGAAATTCCTTCCAGAAGGTCAATCCGTTAATGCTGAATATTATTTATCCGTTTTGAAGCGTTTGCGTGAGAATATTCGTCTCAAAAGGAAGGATTTGTGGGACAACAAGTCATGGTTTCTACATCATGATAATGCGCCAGCTCATACGTCTCGTCTTGTACGCGATTATTTGAACAAAAACAACATAAATATTGTTCAGCAAGCACCGTATTCACCCGAAATGGCACCGTGTGACTTTTTTCTTTTCCCTAAACTCAAATTGCCGCTTCGTGGAAAGCATTTTCAGTCGATTGAAGTCATAAAAGAGAATTCGAAGAAGGAACTGAAAGCCAGACCTAAAGCGGCCTACCAGAAGTGTTATGAAAATTGGAAAAAAAGGTGGCATATGTGTATCGCCTCTAATGGTGACTATTTTGAAGGGGATAAAAAAAATATTGAAGAATACTTAACCGTTTTTTTTTTATTGAGAAATAGGTACCTACATACATAGTTTAGAGTATACCTTCTGCTCAAATATTAACGGAGACTTTATCCATAACTCGACAAGGACAAGACATATGGCCATACTTTTTCTTTGCTTAGGTTGGCAGCACTGTTATATGTTTACATGTCAAATTTGAGCGCGATCTGTCACATAGTTTTTTTTTTACGGCACTAAAAACAAGTCAACCTCGAGTGTGTTTTTCGAAGTTTACTATGGAAATTAACGTTGAGCAAAGAGTTTGTTTGAAATTTTGTTATTCCAATGGAATAAGTGCGACGGACGCAATGAAAATGTTGCAGAAGGCATATGGGGAGTCTTGCCTATCATGTGCACGTATTTTTGATTGGTATAAGTCGTTCAAGGACGGTCGTACATCGCTGGAGAACTTGCCCCATGATCGTCGTCCAGCAACGTCAATAAACGAAGAAAACGTCGAAAAAGTAAAGAAAATTGTGTTGGAAAATCGTCATGTGACTGAAAGAGAGATAGCTAGTGAGCTCAACATATCAAATGGATCCGCTCATAGCATTATTCACGATGTTTTGGGCATGAGACGTGTGTCTGCTCGACTTGTTCCAAACTTGTTGAATTTTCTTCAAAAAGAGGAACGCAAAACTGTCGCCAAGGAAATGCTCACAATGAGTGATACGGACATCCAGCACATCATAACTGGTGACGAGACTTGGTTCTATGAATACGACGTTGAAACAGCCCAGCAATCATCTGAATGGCGCCTTCCAAATGAGCCGAAACCCAAAAAACCACGTCAAAGTCGATCGAAAATCAAAGTTATGCTCACTGTTTTCTTTGATAGCCAAGGTGTTGTGCACTCGAAATTCCTTCCAGAAGGTCAATCCGTTAATGCTGAATATTATTTATCCGTTTTGAAGCGTTTGCGTGAGAATATTCGTCTCAAAAGGAAGGATTTGTGGGACAACAAGTCATGGTTTCTACATCATGATAATGCGCCAGCTCATACGTCTCGTCTTGTACGCGATTATTTGAACAAAAACAACATAAATATTGTTCAGCAAGCACAGTATTCACCCGAAATGGCACCGTGTGACTTTTTTCTTTTCCCTAAACTCAAATTGCCGCTTCGTGGAAAGCATTTTCAGTCGATTGAAGTCATAAAAGAGAATTCGAAGAAGGAACTGAAAGCCAGACCTAAAGCGGCCTACCAGAAGTGTTATGAAAATTGGAAAAAAAAAGGTGGCATATGTGTATCGCCTCTAATGGTGACTATTTTGAAGGGGATAAAATAAATATTGAAGAATAATTAACCGTTTTTTTTTTTATTGAGCAATAGGTACCTACATACATAGTTTAGAGTTTTTTAATTGAATTGAAATGTTAGCGAATTCTCTGATCTCCGGGAATTGGGACTGAACTATTCGAACAAATTGTATTAATTGATAAACTTAAAATTAAGTACATAATCGGCTTTTGTTTAGCTTAGCATGAAAACTATTTTGCCCTCAGGGAGATTTACAGAAAGACTACTTTTCCCTCCGAGAGGTGAACCAGCATACGAAGAAATTCTATTCATGGTTCGATTTGCATGAAATTTGGTATTTTCGTGGTTTTTTGGTTAGATTGAAAGATAGAAAGTTCTGTCCGAGGGAAGTGGACCAGGTTCGGTTTATTTTAAATTCCGGTACGTGGCTTTTTGCTTAGATTTGCAGGATAACTAGATTTAAGACAGACCTATTAGAATATACAATATATTATTTATGGCTCGATTTACTTGATGTCTAGAAATTAGGTGGTTTTGTGCTTAGAATAACAGGAGGGACCGAACTATTCGATGAAATCATATGTATGGTTTGATTGCATGTTTGTTTCTTGACGTTCGGCACTTTTTCTTCATTCTCAGAAAGACTAATTTTTTCGGATTAAGTCCTCACCTAACAATGTGTACAAACTGTTTTTTTTTATTACATTAACAGATAGACTACTCTTCTCTCAAGTACGAAGCTGGCTTCTTGCTTCTAATAAAAGAATGGTTTAGTTCAACTGAATCTCAGAACGTGGTTATTGCATAGATGAGCAGGAAAACTAGACTTCCCACCGGGCAGTGGACTGGAGATAGATCTATTCCAAGACACTTATTTATGGTTCGAATTACTTGAAGTTCGGTACTTAGATGGCTTTGTGGTCATATTATCAGGAATACTACTCTTCTCTCCGGAAAGTGGACTAGGGACAGACCTGTTCGAAGGAATATTATTTATGGTTCGTGTTTGAAAAAAATGTCATGAATTCGCCAAGTATTTTACAAAGTATTTATTTTGCTGACTGTACAGCTTCAACTCCAAAATTACAATGACCAATATCATTGACTAACAGCAGATTTTTTGCACATCTGGTGTTTGTTGTTTTCGATAGGAATTTCTACTTGTTATGCATAATTCTTTTTATGTACCTATCTGCCTATTTGTATGAGTTTGTATATGCAGAAATTCTTATGTGTATATAAGTATGTAAATATGTATATTGAACATAACAGCCTATTGAATTGGTAAAAATAAAAACATGTAAATATGTTTGTTAAATGCTGGCATTGCAATCGGAAATCGGAAGTGGTGCAATTTTATGAATTGCTCTCCTCTTGATGCCCTTTGCAAGTTTTGATGTCAACTACTTTTAGTTTGCCGTCTGAGCCGGGAACTAAATCGATTATCCTGCCAAGCGACCAATTCTGCAGGGCAAATTGGCTTCGCGGACTACGACCATTTGTCCAATTTCATTGTTAGCTTTTGGCTTCAGCTACTTAAAGCGTTGTTGCAGATTAAGAATATCTCGCTATCAGATCTCCCAGAAGCGCTGTTTCAGATACGTCACCCGCTGTCATTGCGTTAATAAAGATGCGGTGTCAACATCGATGTGTTCGTCTGGCATCGACAATAATGATGATTCGCCCAGCAAATGCGCTGTAGTTAATGCTTCGTCATCATTAGGGTCATTTGTTCCAAAACTCAAGTTACCACTCCATGGAACCCGTTTCGACTCGATTGATGCCGTAAACGAAAATTCCCAGAGGGAACTGAAGGCAATCCCGAACAGCGTCTAGCTATAGCTGGTAATGTCATCAATTACAAATTTCTTCAATAATTGTTGTTGAAGTTCTTTTAGTTTGAAATGAGCACCGACGAAGTTGGTAGCGTTGTCACAGTAAATGCGCTGAGGTATACCTCGTCTGCCTATAAAACTTTTAAGATAAGGCATAAAATTGTTCGTAAATAAGTTGTAATGAAATTGGTGGTTGATTTCAAAGTTCAAAAACTTGGGAACATTCAGATTTGTACACTTCTTACCGATTTGTGTTAAGCAGTTACGAAATTGTGTGCATCTGGCTTCGGTTACGTCCCGTAGCTTCAGTCATCTTGGATTCGCTTATAACTATTCAACATTATGAAATATTCCATTATTAACCACCGCTCAAGTGAACAAAACAAAAGAGATATTATGCACACATTGGTGAAAAGCAAACCCACACACACACATAAGCAACTGGTAAACATTACTATTATCCGCCTTTGCTCAGGATTTCGAAAACTAAACAGACTCGTATTAAAATCATTGCCCGTCTGTCCATGCCCATACAACTTAATCAAAAGATTTCGGACCTTTAAATTTTCTTAATAATTCATTTTACAAATTTTATTCATTTTAATCAGGATAACAAATGTATCCTTAAGATAGATAACAACATATCTTTAACAAAAATTCAACAAACTGAAATATTTAGATTGCACCATACAAATATTAAATAAATTGTTATCAAATGAAAAAAAACCTTCAAATATAAGTCGACTGAGCAAAACTAAATTAGTTATTGGAAAAAAAAAATATTTTAGAACATAACTAATCTAAATATAATAATTTGTTTCACATATACCTTTGTTCCCCCTTTTAAATATTTCATTTAGTGCAATGAATAAATAAAACGAATAGAAATAGACAATGAAATAATGAATGAAACTGAGAGATTTAAGTTTTTCTTTTAGCCGGCGACAGCATACCGGTGAGCGCTCCGTGGTTGTTGTTGTAGTCAGACCGGGATTGTTGTTTTTTTTTTGTTTTATATCTATACATATGTATATAGAAAAGGTTAATATCTTTTGAATAAAAATTATTTCACCGCCTTACTTCGTAATTTTTATTGCGCACTAATGATCTCTTACTCAAAAATTTACTATTTTCTCCACGAAACTTATACAACGATTTCAAAAAAATTTTGTAGGAGTATTCTTATTTAACATTTATGCACGCTTTCCTACATTAACCTTATTTTTGCTCCTCTTCTTCATTCACTACGTATACATATCACTAACTACACGTATGTACAATGTATGAATGGAACTAATATTTTCTAGCAACATTTATACGTTATCTTTTCTGCTAAAATTGTCTCCTTTTTAGGTAAATGTACATTAATTTGCATGCCATATACTTATGGTTTTAAACATAATTTATTATTGAAAAACTTAGAAATTATTAATTTTTACATTATTTATCAAAAATAGGATTTAGTTAATACTTATAAATATTTAGTCTCGAATTTATGAGGACGATTTTAGATATCCGTCAGTAACATTTTAACCCCAATTAAGAACACTTATTAAATTGTTCATTTTGCTCCAAATGTAAAATTTTCTATTAAAGTTGACTTCAGTCGAAGAATACACTTAAATATTTTTTCTTGAAATTATACTTAAAAGACAATGATCTGCTTCGATTGAAATCCAAAATAAAAAGAAAGAGTCGCTAACGTAAACTCTTGGGTTTTTTCGAAAGGAGTTGACTTGATTCTATTAACAGAGCTCTGTTAAAGTTACAGAAAAATATAACCCAAAGTGAGGAAAACAAAACGTCAAAACTGAATTTTGTACAATTTCTTCTCTACCACAAATAACTGAAATAAAAGGAATATTATTTGCAATAAAAATATATATAGATAACTAAGTCAGATACTAATTCTGCATATATCGCTTTAGACGCAAAACATACGAATATCGCAATATTAGTTTTATATGGAGGCTTGCCACGAATACGATGCGTCGTAGCGAAAGGCCCACAAAAGAAATGGTCGAAATCGCCGTTGCATTTGCAAGCGATTGGCGGGAAGATTCCCCATAATCTATTGCATTAATTTGGTCTTGTAGTGAAAACAGTGGACGCAGCGTTGAACAGTTTTCCTTACGATATCGCGAACGTTTATAAATATAAATTTCTTATCAACAATAATTGGTGCTTTAGACAAAAGACTCTGAGTATGACAACTGTCACTCCGTTAAAATTAATTTTATGTAGAAACGGGGCCAACTTCAGTATGAAAGATTTTTCTTGATTTTATTTCCGAATATGTTTAGTGCCAAACTTCTCCAAGAAACTGGTGAGCATTCCGGACACAAACTGCTTGCCATTGTTTGAATTCACGAACTCTGGCACCCCGCATATGAGGAATATATCTCTAAATATTTTACTTCGCTATCAGCTGTTGCTCGTGGCATAGGTCTTTATCTTTCATTCTTCTTCTTAGTAGCTTAATATTTTTTTATTTTAGGTCTACTTTTCAGGGTGTTTGAAGCTCTGGACAGATGGCCCGGTCTTCTCTGCCAGTTTCCTGTTTCCCTCATCTAGTTTAAACACACAATACGAAGCATCACTACCACCAACAAAACATTTCATGCTATGGAAAGTGGGCATACATCTATAGGCCTTCGTTGCTTCAGCTGGGTTCTTTGCTAAGAAGTCTACAGGCATTCCACACACAAAGCACAGCGTGATGAAATGATGTACAAAATACCTGGCATTAAACATTACCACTTGGCGGTGCCTGGCTACAACCATAGTGGCTTGGATTTAAGGTCGACGTATTGGGCTTGGACGATTCACACCGTTTGGCTATGTCTATGAGAGGTATGTTTAACTTATTGGTGTTCATCGCCTCTACTTCTACACCTATGATGCTGTTATGGTACATTCTAACTAACTAAAATTTAATTACGTGACCTGTTTTCTTTAATTAATTTTTCCTCCCGTTTACACTCACTCTTTAACTCTACTAGAGTTAGAATTTCCATCGGGAGAGTCAATTTGCCAAATATGGTTTTCAATTTCTCCTAATAATTTTTATTAATTTTTCCTTTTTTTCCATGATTTCTCTTAGGACCTTTAGGTCCGAGTCGGTACAGTTTTAGTAGTTCAGTTTTTAGTTCCTTATGTCGGAACTGTTGATCGTGAACATGGTCTTCCAAGGCTTGCCAATACCATTTAGAGCAGCTATTCCAACCACTAGGCAATGGAAGTCAGCATAAATTTGATCATGTGACAGCTGATATTGCTCTCGAATTTTGTCCACCCGGAATACAAAGCTTTCCACCTTCATGTTTTTTGTGGTGCCATCAAACTTTAGATGCCACTTCTCTAAATCGACATTCTTTCGTACCATTGGCCTGTTATGCGTTTCGTTGTTATTGTCGGTGTGGTCGTCTAACCTTCCTGACCTTCCTGGCGTGGATGTTTTTGTCGGTGGGGCGGATGCGGTTGGCGCATGCATCAATGTCTACACATCAGCAACCCTCTGATTCAGTTGCGATACATTGGACCGCATCTTAAACTCCTTCTTCCATTCAGCCATGACCGACGTCTGTTGCATCATTGCTGTCATTATTTGCCCCCGTCGGTCGATTTGTGTAGCCATAGGGGTAGTTAACGTTGGGAATCGTTCCTCACAAAGTTGTCTTTTGAGCACGTCGGTCTCCGCCGACTGCTCCTTCCTACGCTTCATCCCGGGGATCCTTTTCTGACATCTCTAAGATTTGATCTTGAAACTTGGGTTCGAAGCTTAGCGAGTTATCTGTATTGGTGCTGATTAATTGTATTTGATATCCCAAATACCTTGGCTCAGCAGCGATTCGGATAGTCGGTTGGTACGAAATCAACGGGATGTTCAATACCGGTGTCTATTTGCATGAGCAACGACCCTACCACCTGTTTCTCAAATGTCCTTGTAGCACTACGGATGACCCGCCTCTCTGTAGGGAGTATACTTAAATCTAACCGCTGAGCTTCTTCTTGCTGCTCCGAAGCCAATTAGTGGAAGCTCACTGTATTGACATCAAAAAAAAAAATTGAAATGATCACACATAAAACCTGTTCATGTGCACTTGTGTATATTTACGTATATTATCGAGTACCGCGATATCACTTTTCAATCATCCTACGTCTGTGAAAGGTGCTCGCAATATCTAACGCAAATCCCCCTTGTTTGTATACTGATCACGTTTACTCCGGTTGTCATCTCCACTTTGTATTATTAACAATATGTATGTGCGTATGTACCTACGTACATACATATTTATACCTACAGTGGCTGTTAATCAAGCGCCTACCAACAACCACACACGTCAACCAAACAAACTACCGAACAAAAAAGAGATGACAAAACTAACAAAGCGACCGGCCAGCAAAGTGGAGACGGCGTGGGTCGCTAGCTACTAACAAAACTATTCGCAAGAACAAAACCAACGCTGACTTAGATAAACAAATGCACGACAACAATTAAGCAACGATATAAGACAGAATAAACAAAATATATTTTTGGGGTGCACCCGAGGTGTGGTCCAACCAAACTGGTTACGAACCCACTCGCACTACTCCCATGCTGCCGGAGGTAACTTTAACCCGCCTGTATGACTGTGCTCTGGGTGCGGGATGTTATAAGGATGGGTATGGGAAAAACGAAGGAACGACACTGTCGGCACGACAAAAGAAACGTACGAAAACAATATGTGATACTTAGCGGTTTCAGTCGGGTGTGGGTACCCAACTTCGGTGCTCCTCCGGTGGTGCCGCCAAACTCCGGTTCTACCACTATTATACAAGACCGCAATACCGCAAATATTTTTCTTAAATCACTACTCTTAACCGCCCCGCTCTTAGCCTCGACTGGCCTTACGTTTATAAAATTTTATTTTATTTATTTTTTTCCACTAAAATATCTACACGCATGTCTGCGCAAAAAAAGATGTGCACGCATTTGTAGATTATTAGAATCTGATCCGGCACGCACTTGCGAGCCAGGCCGCAAGTTACGCGTCGGCCTACAGAATTCTCAGGCGAGTGTGTATTGGTGCCCAATAATTTGGCGCCGCCCCCATTACTCAAAGGGACAGAGTTATATAGCGCACGCCACCATGGCACACCAAGTACACTGGGATAATTTTCCCCTCGCCATATAAAAAAAAAGGCGACATCCCTTTTTACGGAAAACATTCCGTTCTCCTAATATTTGTTAGTGGAGGAACCGTTTTGTCGAACACCTTTTTTTTGGAGACTTATACCACTGGGTAGGCACACACCGAGTGCAACCGTGCCAACAATTAATGGCTTTGAATTATGCAATTATTTGCCGACAGATGCCACTGCCAACGCTTGAAGTGAAAGGAATATTAGGCAAAACAAAGGAAACGAACAAACAAACACAAAAGAAGTTCTTGTTGCGGCCAGTACGCGAAAAGGAAGGAATCTTCCTTTTGGTCCGGGAACGGAAATCTCCTACCGTATCCTATCAATCCCTATATGGCCTCAACTTCTTAACGTTCTAAGTCCCTTTGTATTTGCCTAAGTCATCTGTCAGTATGTATGTTAACGGTGACACTCTCTTTCTAACAATAAACGGCCCTACATACTTTGGCGCTAACTTCGCTGCATCCGACAGCATAAAATTCTTCCTCCACACTAACTCTCCAGGCATGTACTATACATCTCGACGTCTGAGATTGTACTGCTTCGCAAGCTTCTCACTCGCCTGTTCTAACCTGGTTCTAATGTTGGTCCTAATCTCTTCGAGCCTCTTTGCCCGCTCCTGACAATTTAATTTCTCCTGATCTCCTAAACTGTCTATGAAGTCCCTACTGCCTTCTACCGCCATTTCCCTACCGAAATTCACAAAATATGGCGTAGCTCCTAACACTTCGTGCTGCGCTGTCCTAATACATCATGCTACCTTCGCTAACTGTTGGTCCCATGTCCTCTGGTTCTCTGATATATAAGCAGTAACTGTTGTTTTAATTATTTAGTTTATCCTCTCGGCCGGGTTAGCCTGTGGGTGATAGTGTGCGGTGTACCGGAGTTGGACGCCGTAGTCACCGCAGAGGCCCCGAAGCTCTCGACTCCTAAATTGGGGTCCATTGTCACACACAACCGACCGTGGAACTCCAAACAACAGAAATACATTGTCCTCCAATTGTTTGCATACCATTTGTTTGGGCGCCATTTTTGTTGTGTAAGCCGCTGTCAGTAGGTGAGAGTTGTGGCGGGCTTGCCGATGGTTGTGGTTCTTGCCACTACCTCTCACTCACAGCCACACCAACAACAAAAGGGTAAGGAAGGGAAATGGACAAAACAGTCCTGCTCAGTTGGAGCCGTCCCACCCCATTCACTTACATGACGCCAGCCTATTCTGGCATTAGCTCTTAAGTCTGACGTTCAAGTCATGTTCGTCTGTCTGTCCCAAAAGATCGCCACTAGATCAGTTCATTCTCATCCAGGAGGCTAACACCTCCCCCAACGCCCAGTTAAATCTATTCTTTCATAATAAAAATAACTGACAACGCTGAATGTGTGACAAAATGAAAAGTTTTCTTTGGGACATTGTAATATTTCGTACATCCAACTTATTTCATAAAAACAAAATTGTAACAAAAATTTGATATAATAATAATTAATTTCAGATTGAACTAGTTTCGGCTAAAACTAAATCTAAGATGGTCAGATATTCGGATATAAACACGTCCCTTTTGCATGCAGATATTCATATTTATATGAAAATTATATGTGTGTTACGTGTTTGCCTTCCCTTAAAAAAAAAAAAAAAACAAAAAAGGTCGCATATGACAGATAAACTTATATGAGATGTATGTGTGTACGTATGTTATATATCACCTCTTTCTCCAGCGATTTTGGCGCTAGCCAAAATTCAATGATAAAAAACTATAAATATGAATAATGGCAAAGCGAAGATATCAAAACAAAGTTATTAAAAGCACAAGTGAGTGGCAGGCGGTGGATCGAAAGTTGATTCGGCTCTCTCGCTCTTATCGATAAGCGGCACTTGGACTTGGGTTCGAGAACCTCGCCTTTCTCCAACACTCAACCGTTTTCTCACTGTTTGCATGAAATCCCCTTTTTGCGGAATTTAGACATATAGTTCGTTGAACTTGGGCACTTTGACAATATTTACTGTCACTTATGTATTATATGGGGATGGGGGCCATATACAGAAGTTCACGCAAGTGAGGAAAGTTTTTGACTGCCATTCACCTGGGAGAATTGTACAAGGACGGAAGAGGGTAGGTCCTTGTGAAATTTACTTGCATGCCCGCAGTTTGAAATCTAAGTGTGCTCTGCCCAATCCACAAAAAAGGCGATCCCACAGTCTACGCCAAAGCCGCCTTCGACAGCACGAATAGGAGCTGCCTTTACGCCGCTATATCTGAATTTGGATTCCCCCAAATTTTATACTAAGACGTTAAGCAACACTAAAAGCTCCGTCAGGATCGGGAAGGACCTCTCCGAGCCGTTCGATACCAAACGAGGTTTCGGACAGGGTGATTCCTTATAGTGTGACTTTTTTAATTTAATGGTGGAGAAAATAATACGAGCTGCAGAGCTAAATAGAGAAGGTACAATCTTCTATAAGAGTGTACAGCTGCTGGTGTACGCCGATGATATCGACATTAATGGCCGCAACAACCGCGCCGTGAGTTCTGCTTTCTCCGGACTTGATGAAGAAGCGAAACGAATGGGTCTGGTAGTGAATGAGGGCAAGACGAAATATTTCCTGTCATCAAACAAACAGTTATCGCATTCGCGACTCGGCTCCCACGTCACTGTTGACAGTCATAACTTCGAGGTCGTAGATAATTTCGTCTATCTAGGAACCAGCATTAATACCAACAACAATGTCAGCCTTGAAATCCAACGCAGAATCACTCTTGCCAACAGGTGCTACTTTGGGCTGAGTAGGCAATTGAAAAGTAAAGTCCTCTCTCGAAGAACGAAAACCAAACTCTACAAGTCGCTCATTATACCGGTCCTACTATATGGCGCAGAAGCGTGGACGATGTCAACATCTGATGAGTCGGCTCTAGGAGTCTTCGAGAGAAAAGTTCTGCGAACGATTTATGGTCCTTTGCGCATTAGCAACGGCGAATACCGCAGACGATGGAACGATTAGCTGTACGAGCTATACGATGATATTGACATAGTTCAGCGAATGAAAAGTCAGCGGCTACGCTGGCTAGGCCATGTCGTCCGAATGGATGTAAACACTCCAGCTTTGAAAGTATTTGATGCAGTACCCTCTGGTGCAAGCAGAGGAAGAGGAAGACTTCCACTCCGTTGGAAAGATCAAGTGGAGAGTGACCTGGGTGCACTGGGCATTTCCAACTGGCGCCAAACAGCGAAAAGAAGAGATGAATGGTGCGCTATAATTGACTCGGCTATAATAGCGTAAGCGGTGCCAACGCCAATAAAGAAGAAGAATGTATTATATTCCATGCGATTTTTTTTTTGGCCCCCTCTTTTTTTATTGGCGTGAATGTATATGAGTATGGCGGTGGGGTATTTCGGTCGTCCACGGGCGGCTGGGCAAGCGCTGTGCTGCAAGTCGGCAGCAAAAGTGGCAACTTGTTACGCAACACGTCTTGTGTTTCGCGGCACTTTCACTTGCTCCATTGTCTCGGCATCAAAGTAATTATTGATTCTTCAATCTCGGCACTCCGTAGATATTCTAACGATTTGTCGCTCAGCTCATCTAATTGTCTATGTGTTCATACGCACGCAGTTGACAAAATCGAGAGTAACCCAACGAAAATCTGACAAAGGATTTTTTTTGTCGTCATTGGTGTGGTTTAGCTAAAATTACCCACACACACATAAAAAGACTCGCTCGGGTAGAGATTGGGCCGGTGTGGCCAGCGCCAATAAGTCAGATCATACACTTCCAATTAATCCAAACTTGCTTCACTAACTAACGCTGTGTGGTTTTTTAGAAATCGATTGTAATTGTTGGATAGCGTGCTTATTCTGTGATCAACCTGTATCGTAACAAAAATTTTCAGGATTCAAACCAAAATTATTAATTTTAAATTCTAAGTTATTTGATCAATTAATTTCAAAATATTATTAATCACATCAGTCTTTACAGAAGGCACAAAAAAAGTATGACAAAACTATTAAGGATAATTACAAAAGAACACAACCGTCTTGTTCAAGATAGAACAAAAGAAGAAAACTTATTTTGTTTTGTGTGCATAAAAAGTAACAGAAATAAAGTATCAACTATTTGCATGCATACGGTACAATGGTGTGATAAAATAACGCTAACATTCCAGCCAAATGAATATACATTTTACAAATATGCACGATCAGCTTATAGGATGTCCCACCTTCTAAGGCGACCTTGTTCACTTAACTCAGACCGGGTTGTTTTTATTTTATTCTAAGCAAAATGCCACAAAAGTACCTAATTTCAAATAATAATAGCGTTTCCTCGATTTCTTAATAATTACGATTATTTCGTATAGTTCGGCTTCTGGTTCGATTTCCGGAGAGCAGAGAAGTAGTTCTGTCAATTAAGCAAAAATGTTCCGAGCTTCATATAAAGCGAACCCAAAAAAGATTTTGTCGAATACGCCTATTTCTAGTCCACTTTTCAGAAGGAACGCTAGTTTGTACCGATTTTAAGGTAAATCGAATCGGAGAAAACAATAGTCTTGCTGTTAATTGAGCAAAAAGCACCCTATGCGCCGAACTTTTAACTTCTCGGTCAGAATAGTAGTCTTCTCGTACCGCATTTCAAGTAAAACGAACCATTAACAAGATTTGTTCGAATGGTTCGCTTCCAGGTTCACCTGTCTACCTCTTGGAGGGCAGAGTTGTTCTCCTGCTAAACTAATCAAAAGCCAACTTGTCGCGTACTGGCCGCAACAAAAACTTCTTTGGTGTTTGTTTGTTCATTTCCTTTGTTTTGCCTAATATTCCTTTCACTCCAAGCGTTGGCAGTGGCATCTGTCGGCAAATAATTGTATAATTCAAAGCCATGAATTGTTGGCACGGTTGTACTCGGTGTGTGCCTACCCAGTGGTATAAGTCTCCAAAAGGGGATGTTCGCCAAAACGGTTCCTCCACTAACAAATATTAGGGAAACGGAATGCTTTGCGCGGGTATTCCGTAAAAAGGGGTGTCGGCTTTCTTTTTATACGGCGAGGGGGAAATTATCCCAGTGTACTTGGTGTGCCATGGTGGCGTGCGCTATACAACTCTGTCCCTTTGGGTAATGGGGGCGGCGCCAAATGATTGGGCACCAATACACACTCGCCTGAGAATTCTGACGGCCGACGCGTAGCTTGCGGCCTGGCTCGTAAGTGCGTGCCGGATCAGATTCTAACAATCTACAAAAGTGCGAACATCTTTTTTTTATGCAGACGTGCGTATTTTTTTTGAAAAAGATTCTTGTTATAAATATTCGAATTCGAGTTGTGTAGTGTTTGGCCAGACGAGGCAGTGAATAGAAGAGGCAGTTGAAGCCTAGTTTTTTTGTTGTGTCAGGACAAATTAGGGCAGTCGAAGCTCATAGTGATTTTTTTATTGGTTTCGCGTTCTAGTGGCGGAACCGGAGTTTGGCGGCATCACCGGAGGAGCACCGAAGTTGGGTACTCACACCCGACTGAAAAACCATAAGTATCACTCATTGTTGTTTTACGTTTTTTTTGTAGTGCCGACAGTGTCGTTCCCTCCGTTCGTCCTCACCCATCCCTCTAGCATCCCGCACCCAGAGCCCAGTCATACAGGCGGGTTAAAGTTACCCCCGGCAGCACGGGAGTAGTGCGAGTGGGTTCGTAACCAGTTTGGTTGGACCACACCTCGGGTGCACCCCAAAAATATATTTTGTTTATTTTGGTTTATATCGTTGCTTAATTGTTGTCGTGCATTTGTTTATACCAGCGTTAGTAAAATTCACTTATTGTTGTTTTCCTTCCTTGCGAATAGTTTTGTTAGTGCACATAGCTAGCGACCCACGCCGTCTTCGCTAAGCTGGCCGGTCGCTTTGTTAGTTTTGTCATCTCCTTTTTGTGCGGTAGTTTGTTTTGTTGACGTGTGTGGTTGTTGGTAGGCGCTTGACCAACAGCCACTGTAGGTATACATATGTATGTACGTATGTACATACGCACATACATATTGTTAATTATAAAAAGTGGAGGTGACAAACTTTGTCCGTGGTTCAAAGTATATCGAACCATACAAACGATTTTTCCAATTATTTCGGTATCAGGTCCGATTCCCGCAGAGCACAGAAGTAGTCCTGTCAATCAAGCAAAAATGTACAAAATGTACCCAACTTCATGTAAAGCGAACGCCATATAAATTTTTTTCGAAAACGCATATCTTTCGTTTACTTCCCAGAAGGAAGACTAATTTTCCTGCTTATCTGATCAAACAGGCACGTCCTTAGTTTCAAATAAACCGAACCAGCTCTACTTCCCTCGGTCGGAATTGTCTTTCTTTTATTCTCAGAAAAACGCTACTTAGGAATCGCATTTCAAGTAAATCGAACTATTAAAAGTATTTCTTCCATTTCTAGTTCGGATTTTGGTCCACCTCACTGGGAGAAGAGTAGTCTTGTAAGGTAGCATTCGATATGTTGCAATATTTGTATGGTAGCTACCCTAGGGCGACCCAATAGATATACCGACGCGTATACATACCCACGCGCAGGCATACAGACGACCACTTAAATACGACGCGTATACATACAAACGCATGGACATACAGATGCCCGCCTAAATGAAACATACCGACACAACCGCATGCGCATGCATATGTACGCGTAGACGACCGCTTAAATACGTACATACCGACGAGCCGACAAACCTACCGTCGCTGGAGTAGCCTTTTCTATAACGGCAAGTTAATATACAAACACCGCATAATAACGACGACAATTTTATTTCGTACTCTGCTACTAAAGCCGTCTTAGTAGCAGGATCGAATCCTACCGTACGAATGTCTGACTGCACTTTTAGCTACCAACTACTACATGCTACAATCCTACTCCGTCGCTGTCAATGAATGCCCGCACACCACCCACGGCAAAGGCTAAATAAACACTGCTTTGTCAGCAGGAAGTTCACAACCGGAACGGACAACCGGAGCGAGGAACAGATCGGCCAGCAGCCTAACGTAGCATGTAGTAGTAAGTAATTTATAAATTATAATCTAACATTATTTAGTACTCCTTCCTAAATTTTTTTTCGAATTTTTCGGTTCCTGGTTCACGGCTCCGAGGGAAAATCAGTTTTGATGGTAACATAACAGAGGTACTCGTGCTAATTTTAGCAAAAAACTACGAATGCATCGATTTTCAAGTAAATTAAGTAAATCAAGTAAAGGACTCTTTCGAATTGTGCAATTTTCAGGTGAATGTAATATCGAGAATGATTTTGTCCAAAGGTGCAGTCCCGGAGAGAATAGTTATTTTTCTGTTAATATAGGCAAAGAACTACCTTTGTATTCGATCCATAAATAAAATTTTGTTCGAATAGTTCGGTCCCTGGTTCATATCCCCGTGAGAAAGGTAGTGCTGCTATTAATTTTTCTTAAATTCGTACCAGGTAATACCGATTTTCAACTAATTGGAACCATTATTACAAATTCCTCGCTTAGATCAAAGCCTGATCCAACCCCAGAAAAAAGAGTAGTTTTCCTGTAAATGTAGAAAAAAGTGCCTAACATAAGATAAATCCAACCATAAAAAAGATTTCCTATTCTTCTTCTTCTTTTCTGGAGAAGACATTGCTAACGAATTTATAACATTTCTTTTTTGCCGCTGTTTTGCCCCAATTGGAGATACCCAGTACAGCCAGATCCTTGTCTACCTGGCCTTTCCAACGGAATGAAGGTCTTCACCTTCCTCTGCTTTCACCGGCGAGTACTGCATCAAAAACTTTCTTATCCATCCGGACCACATGAGCTAGGCATCGCAGCCGCTGTTTCTTGATTCGCTGAACTATGTCAATGTCACCGTATATCTCATACAACTCATTATTCCACCGGCTGCGGTATTGGCCATTCCCAACTAGTAGAGGACTAGAGAGTGATTTCAGAGCTGACATTGTTGTTGGCGATAATACTGTTTTCAAGAACGACTTCCATGTTATGACTGTCATCAGCTACTTTGCAGAATATGGTCGGACCAAAGCATGCCAGGCGATTGGAGTTTAAGTGTGCTCTGCCCAATCCATAGAAAAAAAAACACACAATCTGCGTTAATTACCGTGGGATAAACCTCCTTCATATCGCATAAATGGTCTTTTCGAGCATACCGTGTTAAATAATAAACCCCACCGTCAACAAACCGAATGCCTTTACGCCCCTATGTCTTAGTTCTGTATCCCCGCAAAACTTAAAAGGCTGTGTAAGAAAAAGTTGAACAACACCAAAAGCTACTTCAGGCCGGGAGAGCAAGACGAAAAATCTCCAGTCATCAAGCAAACAGTAATCGCATTCGCAATGCGGCTCCCGCGTCACTGGTGGTTGCACTTTGTCAGCACATCGAACCTCGTCAGAGTAATGGAACGTCTTTTCCATCGTCATCGATTGGGGTTTCAGATTCACCATCTCCCGGTGTTTCATTTTCACTGCCATCCAGCACGTTGAAGAAGTGTTCCCTCCTTAACTTCTATATAGTCTGGGCATCGGTTACTAGATCTCCTGTTTGTGTCCTACAAGAGTATGCTCCGGTCTTCAAACCTTCTGTAAGCTGTCGTATCTTTTATCGTGCTCACAAATCTCGGCCTCTTTCTTTTTTTATCGGCAGACGCGTCTTGCTTCCCTCTTCAGTTCCCTGTATCTATCCCAACCCGCACTTGTTGTAGTCGATTGCAACGTTGCGAGGTAGGCAGTCTGTTTTCTCTCTACTGCAACACGACAGTCCTCATCTTAACATATATTTTGCGGCCTTTCCTTATGCCGAGTTGCTGATGAGTGCTCTCAGAGAGCAGGAGTGCAAGTCGAGTGGAAAACCGCTCGGCAATCTATTGTGATTGCTGCTTTTCGACGTTGTGTTTGTTGTCACAGAGAGGCGGTTGCGTATCTTGACTGCAACAAGATAGAGGTAAAAGCTGACGACAGCTTAGTTAGTTTCCCGCCTGCGTCCAGTGAATGCTAGTAGATCGACACTCAGCAGTTTCCCAAAATTTTTAATGAAAATAGCTCAAGTTAGAATTAACTGTTTAATCTTTCGTCTATGAAGCTAATTTGTGCGAGCTTTATCTTGGTAAGACTAAGGTTGGACGAATAGAGTACGTAGAAAATGCATGCGTATAAGACCTGAATTACTGCTTTCTGGTACTAAGCGCCGCATTTGCGACATCATACCTGAAGGCTTCAGACCAACGAATTCATTAATATGTAAAAGTTTGTTAAAAAATACCGAGCTTCGAAAAGGATTATATAAAACTGCTTCGAATAGCTCTATTTCGATTCCTTTTCCTTAAAAATTATTTTTTTCGAATAATGTAGTCTCTTGATTACTTCCCGGAGAAAAGAGTAGCCTTCCTGTTAAACTAAGCAAAAAGCCACCTATATACCGAATTTAAAGTAAATCGAAAAAACATTAAAATTTTTCTGATTAGGTCAGTCCACTTCCCGGAAGGAAGGCTTGTTTTAAAGCTATGCTAAATTTAACCACAAAAACAAATTCTTCGAATAGGTCAGGGCCTGATCCGATCTCGGCAAAAAGAGTACTACTTCTTCAAATGTAGCAAAAAGGCACTGAAGATATAGTGCCGAACTTCAAGTAAAGCGAACCATAAATAAGATTTTATCGAATAGTTCGGACCCTGGTCCACTCCGCCGAGAGAGGAGTAGTCTTCCTGTTAATCTATGCAAGAAGTCACCTATGGCTTCGAATAGCTAGGTCCCTCGTTCACTTCTTGGTGAGAAGAGTAGTCTTCTCGTACCGCATTTCAAGTAAAGCAAAACTTTGTACGTAGTTCAAATTATATTGAACCATACAAACGATTGTTCCAATTATTTCAGTATCTGGTCCGATTCCCGCAGAGCACAGAAGTAGTCCTGTCAATCAAGGAAAAATGTACAAAACGTACATGTAAAGCGAACGCCAATTAAGATTTTTTTCGAATACGCATATTTCTCGTCCACTTCCCAAAAGGAAGACTAGTTTTCCCGCTAATCTAAGCAAACAGATGATTTCTGAGATTCAAATAAACCGAGCCAGGTCCACTTCCCTCTGACAGAATTGTCTATCTTTTATTTTCAGAAAAACGCTACTTCGGAATTGCATTTGAAGTAAACCGAACTATTAATAATATTTGTGGATATCGTGAGCATACATATAATATGGGGTTCATTCATTCGGATGTAAACACTCGACTTTAATATAATCAATAGCTCTTTGAACTGTGCACAAATTTAATTGCGGTTTAAATATATTTATGTTTACTGGAACTAACAACTACTAACTTGTCAAGTACGATATTTCTTCCATTTCTATTCAATCTGGCCCACCTCTCGGAGAGAAGAGTAGTCTTGTATCACATTTCAAATAAAGCGAACCATTTATAAGACTTCTTCGAATGGTTCGGTTCCTGGTCCTCCGAGTGAATATCAGTCTTTCTGGTAACCTCCCAGAGAGCAGAGTGGTCCCCTGTTATTCTTAGCAAAATGCCACGTACACGGTGTGTCCCAAAAATAACCGAACTTTTTGGATATAAAATAGTAAAATACACATTATATTATCTTTGAAAGTTATTATTTATTCAAAATAGGTTCCATTTGACTCAACACAATGTTTGGAACGATCAACCAGCGCATGCATAGATTTTTTTATGTCATTTATAGAAATGTTCTTCAGTACCTCGGTTACGGCTGCTTCATTTTTTTCAATTTGTTTTTAATTTTTTAAACTTCTGTCGCGTACTGGCCGCAACAAAAACTTCTTTTGTGTTGTTTGTTCATTTCTTTTGTTATGCCTAACATTCCTTTCACTCCAAGCGTTGGCAGTGGCATCTGTCGGCAAATAATTGTATAATTCAAAGCCATGAATTGTTGGCACGGTTGTACTCGGTGTGTGCCTACCCAGTGATGTTCATCAAAACGGTTCCTCCACTAACAAATATTAGGGAAACGGAATGCTTTGCGCGGGTATTCCGTAAGTTGAAGCCCAGTAAATATTCCCGGCATAGTGGTGTTGTACTTAGTGGCGGAACCGAAGTTTGACGACATCACCGGAGGAGCACCGAAGTTGGGTACCCACACCCGACTGAGAAACCCTAAGTATCATTTTGTTGATTTATTGTTTTCTTACGTTTTTTTTGTCGTGCCGACAGTGTCGTTCCTTCGTCTTCCCCATACCCATCCTTTTAGCATCCCGCACCCAGAGCCCAGTCATACAGGCGGGTTAAAGTTACCCCCGGCAGCACGGGAGTAGTGCGAGTGGGTTCGTAACCAGTTTGGTTGGACCACACCTCGGGTGCACCCCAAAAATATATTTTGTTTATTCTGTCTTATATCGTTGCTTAATTGTTGTCGTGCATTCGTTTATCTAAGTCAGCGTCGATCATTTCACTAGCTTTGTTATCGTGCGTAGATAGCGACCCACGCCGTCTTCACTAAGCTGGCCGGTCGCTTTGTTAGTTTTGTCATCTCCTTTTTGTGCGGTAGTTTGTTTTGTTGACGTGTGTGGTTATTGGTAGGCGCTTGACCAACAGCCACTGTAGGTATACATATGTATGTACGTGTGTAGATACGCACATACATATTGTTAATTATAAAAAGTGGAGATGACAAATTGGCGCCCAACGTGGGGCCCGAGATTTAAAGATATTTATTTTTGAAAAAATTTTGCGGTTTTTATTTCAGTTAATTTTGAGTGGCTTTTTGTTGTTTGGTTTTTGTGTAAATATATAATAATTAACAATTTTCTATTTTGCTTATTATTATTAGTAGGGCATTCGAGGAGTGCAAGGATTAAGGAGAGATTGGGATTCGAACCCAGGCCCATCAGGAGATTAATTAGTTTTGCCTTATTACATAGGAATTTGGTGACTCCGTTCCGTTTTGTAAATTTGCAATTTTTATTTGTGCGTTGTGGTACATTGTATTGGAGTGTTTTATACTAGTAGCAAAAATTTTATGTCGAGTGGGTAGAAACTGGTCCAGAAATAACCAGTAGTAGTCCTGCCCAAAATTAGGTTGTGTTTTTTTTATTTTTTTTGTTAATTAAGGATTTTTGTGGTTCTTTCTGTGTTTTTGATTAAATAACTTTTTTTTATTAAAAAAAATTGTTTTGTTAATAGTCGTGTTGTCGGAGTAGACAATATTTGTTTTTATTTTATTATTTTTTTTTGTTTTTTGTGGTTAGGCTCTTTTGTTGTTGACGTGTTAGGGTCTTTTGTTGAGCCAGTATAGGGCAACGCGTTTACCACATTAGGGTAATAGTTTTTTTTTAACTTAGATTATTAAAAAAAATTTTTGTTTTTTTTTTGAATAAATATTTTTTTTTTCTTTTGGTTTTTTTCTTGAATTTTTTTTCGTTTTTTCGAGTTTATTTATTTTTATTGAACATGGAGATTAATCGTTTAGCGGAGGATGAGCTCGCGTACGAGATGGAGGCACGCGGCCTTCCAGTCGGTACGGTCGAAGCCATGCGTAAGTCGCTTAGGGCATCGCGATTAATCGAGCGAAGAGGGTCGGTAAACCTCTTCCAGGACTACCCCTTCAGTTTCGACGAAGATAAGACGGCGGTCGAATCGAAACTGGAGGAGGTAGAGAAATTAATTTTATCGGTTTCGGGTGGAGGCAAGCCATCGCATGGAGCGAAAGCGATGGCGAAAATTGAATGGTGCCTTTCGCGAATCGGACGGGCGCGACCGGGAAGCGACGGCGAGATGACTCAGCAGATGGAGCTGAAGAGCAAGTTGTTGCTCCATCTCGCCGAACTACAAGAGGTAGTCGAAGAATCCGAAGAAGAGGAAACCGGTTCGGTAGAGCGCTCGGGTGCCATTCGTGTGGATCCGATAGCACCCCCGCCCGTGGAGGTACGACGCGTCGTTGAGGAGACAGCCGAGTCTCAGAAGCCGGTGAACTTGTCGAAGTCCACTTCGACGGCGAAAAAGCGGGAATGTCACTTTTCGCATTCTTGGAACGGATTGAGGAGTTGAGTGAGGCACGCGGTGTGACCCAAGCTCAACTTTTCAAAGGCGCAGTAGATTTGTTCGCAGGAAAGGCGTTATTATGGTTTAGGTCGGTTAGGAAGTCTTTAGGTAATTGGGAGGAACTGGTAGGAGAGTTGAAGTTGGAGTTTTTGCACCCCAACTACGACGATCTCTTACTAGACGAGATTAGGCGAAGGACTCAGGGAGCGAATGAGTCCATCGGTGTTTATGTTGCGGCTATGAAGGTCATGTTTGGTAGACTTCAGGAGCCTTTATCGGAAAAGAGGATGTTAGGATTGATTAGGTCGAATCTCCTACCATTCTACCAGACCCAGCTGGGACTGGTGACAATAGGGTCGGTTTCCGAACTAGTTGCTTTGGGTAGGCAACTAGAGGCGGTTAGGTCATCGGTGGATGCTTTTGTCCCTCCTCCGAGTCATAAGGCCAAAGGTTTATTGGAACCTGACCTGGCTTATGTCTCGGCTGGTGTAGAGGTCGCGGCTGTAGCGGAGCCGGACCTTGTTGATAGTTTTAGGCCGGGGTCGAATACCCGGTGTTTCAATTGCAGGAGGTTCGGTCATATTTCGGCGGATTGTAGGAAGGGGATTAAATGCTTCGGGTGCGGTAGACTTGGAGTCATGAAGCGGGACTGCCCGGCGTGTGCAGCGAAGCCGAGTGGTTCCCCGCGTACCCATCGAAGTCCAACTTCCGGTGGTGGGCGAAACCACAACCCCTTCAGGTCAGGGCGCGTTAGGGATAATAGGCCGGATGACGGCGGTGCAAATTCTCGGTCGAGCGATAGGGTTGTCAGGTCGGACAACAGATCGGGAAACGGGAGATAGACCCCTGGGACAGCAGGACAGGCGGTCTAGTAGGTCGAGTTAGTGAACCTGCTAACTCCCAGCTGGCAAAGGTAGGTGTCGAAGTTGAAGAGGTTAGGTTGGCGTTTTCGTTGGTGACGGACGGTCACGACGAACGCCCGTATTTGGATATTAGGATCCATGGTTTTACTTTTAGGGCTTTGTTGGATTCTGGTGCGACCAGAACAGTAATAGGTCGGCTAGGTTGGCAGAAATTGAGTTCGTTTGGTATTAGGGTGAGTTCAGTTTCAAATTTTTTGAGAGTGACTCTCGCGGATGGAGGTCATATCGCGGTGTTAGGTACGGTTTTGCTGCCAATCGAGGTGGAGGGCAAGTCGGTTCTCCTGGAATGCCTCGTGGTTCCAGAGTTACCTCAGGGCATAATCCTTGGCATCGGTTTTTGGGCCAAGGCGGGTATTATCCCGGATATATCGAGAATGAGGTGGTCGTTTTCTCGGCCGGAACCAGAACCGTTGGTGGCAATAGTGGACCACTCCGAGTTAGGTGATAGGGAATCTAGGGCATTAGGTCAACTAATAGCTGGGGCGTTCCAGGCTATGCCGGAAGGGCTAGGTTGGACCCATTTGGTCGAGCATAAGATCAGGGTAAAAGCAGGAGTTGAACCTGTGAAACAGCGTTATTACCCTGTGTCTCCCGTCATACAGTCGCGTATGGACGAGGAGATTAAGGATATGCTTGACAAAGGGGTGATAGAGAAATCACATAGTCCTTGGGCGTCTCCAGTTGTAATGATTAGGAAGAAAGACGGTACATATAGGTTTTGTGTAGATTATAGGGTTTTGAATAAATGTACCGAGAAGGATAGTTACCCCCTTCCATATGTGTCGGCGACCTTAGATAAGCTAAGGGATGCCAAGTTTCTGTCCAGTCTGGATATTAAGTCCGCGTATTGGCAAATTCCGGTGGAAGAGCAATCGAGGCCCTTCCCGCATTCACGGTACCAGGTAGAGGACTATTTCAGTTTAAGAGGATGCCATACGGTTTGCATAATGCACCGGCAACTTGGCAGAGATTTATAGATTCGGTCATAGGACCAGAGTTAGAACCTCATGTTTTTGTGTATTTGGACGATATTATTATCGTTACAAATAATTTTGAGAAGCATTTAGAGATTTTGAAGATTGTCTTAGATAGATTAGCTAGTGCAGGGCTCAGATTAAATAAGGACAAATGTAATTTTTGTCGGCCTGAATTAAAATATTTGGGCTACGTGGTGGACAAGAACGGTCTACACGTAGACCCCGAGAAGGTAGAGGCGATGCTTCGGATTGAGGTACCGAAGAACGTAAAGCAAGTGAGGTCATTTATAGGAACAGTGTCCGCAGATTTATTAAAAATTTTGCAGAGTTAGTTAGGCCTCTCACCGATTTAACAAAGAAGAATCGGAAGTTCAATTGGACTGAAGATTGTGAAAGGAGTTTTAGAAAAGCGAAGGAACGCTTGGTGACAGCTCCGGTTTTGAGTTGCCCGGATTTTGATAGACCTTTCACAATCCAGACAGACGCGTCTGATTTCGGTGTAGGTGCGGTGTTAACGCAAATGTTTGATGACGGTGAGAGGGTGATAGCTTATTTGAGTAGGTCCTTGAACAAAGGAGAGCGAAATTACTCGACGACCGAAAAGGAGTGTCTAGCGGTTCTGTGGGCGGTTGAGAAACTGCGACCATACGTTGAGGGCGCTAAGTTTACGGTTGTTACGGACCATTATTCGCTTATTTGGTTGAATAAGTTGAAGGATCCGTGTGGTAGGTTAGCTAGATGGGCTTTGAAACTCCAGCAATACGATTTCGATATAGTGCATAGGAAAGGCAAGGAACATGTGGTTCCAGATATGCTATCCCGAAGTGTGCCAGTTTTTGCTGAGGTGACTACTGCCGATCCTTGGTTGGTGAGGATGATTCGGTTAGTAGAGAAGAAGCCTTTGTCGTATCCAGCGTGGAGAGTTGAAGGTGGCAACCTCTACAAGTTTGTTAGGTCGAGATTTCCTTCTGTTTACGGTGATTCACCAGAGTGGAAAAAAGTAATAGGGCGTGATGGTAGAGGTGAGATTTTAAAACAATGTCACGACAATCCGTTAGCAGGCCATATGGGTGTGAAAAAGACTTTTGCGCGTATTTCACAAAAGTTCTACTGGCCAAGGATGAAGTCGGATATTGCGAAATATGTTAGGGCGTGTAAAACTTGTCAACAGGTGAAACCTGAGAATTCACAGCCAGCTGGGGGTATGATAGAGAGGACCAAGGCAGTCGAGCCTTGGGAAATGATTTGTGTAGATCTGGTAGGGCCTTTAGTGAAGTCGTCACAAGGCTACCAGTATATTTTAACAGTAGTGGACTACTTTTCCAAATTTCCCCTCCTATTCCCTTTGGGTACTGCCACGGCAAAAAGCGTATGCAAACAATTGGAGGATAACGTATTTCTTTTGTTTGGAGTTCCTCGGTCGGTTGTGTGTGACAATGGACCCCAATTTAGGAGTCGAGAGCTTCGGGGCCTCTGCGGTGACTATGGCGTCCAGCTCCGGTACACCGCACACTATCACCCACAGGCTAATCCGGCCGAGAGGATAAACCAGATTATTAAAACGACACTTAGGGCTTATATATCAGAGAACCAGAGGACATGGGACCAACAGTTAGCGAAGGTAGCATGCTGTATTAGGACAGCGCAACACGAAGTGTTAGGAGCTACGCCATATTTTATGAATTTCGGTAGGGAAATGGCGGTAGAAGGCAGTAGGGACTTCATAGACAGTTTAGGAGGTCAGGAGAAATAAAATTGTCAGGAGCGGGCGAAGAGGCTCGAAGAGATTAGGGCCAACATTAGAACTAGGTTAGAGCGGGCGAGTGAGAAGCTTGCGAGGCAGTACAATCTCAGGCGTCGAGATGTACAGTATATGCCTGGAGAGTTAGTGTGGAGGAAGAATTTTATGCTGTCGGATGCAGCGAATTTTTATGCAGCGAAGTTAGCGCCAAAGTATATAGGGCCGTTTATTATTAGGAAGAGAGTGTCACCGTGGATATACACACTGACAGATGACTTAGGCAAAGACAAAGGGACTTGGAACGTTAAAGAGTTGAGGCCATATAGGGATTGATAGGATACTGTAGGCGATTTCCGTTCCCTGACCAAAAGGAAGAGTCCTTCCTTTTCGTTGAGGAAGGGGTGGAGTTGTCGCGTTCTGGCCGCAACAAAAACTTCTTTTGTGTTTGTTTGTTCATTTCCTTTGTCATGCCTAACATTCCTTTCACTCCAAGCGTTGGCAGTGGCATCTGTCGGCAAATAATTGTATAATTCAAAGCCATGAATTGTTGGCACGGTTGTACTCGGTGTGTGCCTACCCAGTGGTATAAGTCTCCAAAAGGAGATGTTCATCAAAACGGTTCCTCCACTAACAAATATTAGGGAAACGGAATGCTTTGCGCGGGTATTCCGTAAAAAGGGGTGTCGGCTTTCTTTTGATATGGCGAGGGGAAAATTATCCCAGTGTACTTGGTGTGCCATGGTGGCGTGCGCTATATAACTCTGTCCCTTTGGGTAATGGGGGCGGCGCCAAATGATTGGGCACCAATACACACTCGCCTGAGAATTCTGACGGCCGACGCGTAGCTTGCGGCCTGGCTCGTAAGTGCGTGCCGGATCAGATTCTAGCAATCTACGAAAGCGCCAATACCTTTTTTGACGCAGACGTGCGAGTGTTTTAAGAAAAAAAAAAGAAAATAAAATTTTGTAAGCGTAAGGCCAGCCGAGGCTAAGAGTAGTGTTTGAAAAAAATAAAATAGTGCTAGTGAGCAGGGGGCAGTTGAAGCCCAGTAAATATTCCCGGCATAGTGGTGTTGTACTTAGTGGCGGAACCGAAGTTTGACGACATCACCGGAGGAGCACCGAAGTTGGGTACCCACACCCGACTGAGAAACCCTAAGTATCATTTTGTTGATTTATTGTTTTCTTACGTTTTTTTTGTCGTGCCGACAGTGTCGTTCCTTCGTCTTCCCCATACCCATCCTTTTAGCATCCCGCACCCAGAGCCCAGTCATACAGGCGGGTTAAAGTTACCCCCGGCAGCACGGGAGTAGTGCGAGTGGGTTCGTAACCAGTTTGGTTGGACCACACCTCGGGTGCACCCCAAAAATATATTTTGTTTATTCTGTCTTATATCGTTGCTTAATTGTTGTCGTGCATTCGTTTATCTAAGTCAGCGTCGATCATTTCACTAGCTTTGTTATCGTGCGTAGATAGCGACCCACGCCGTCTTCACTAAGCTGGCCGGTCGCTTTGTTAGTTTTGTCATCTCCTTTTTGTGCGGTAGTTTGTTTTGTTGACGTGTGTGGTTATTGGTAGGCGCTTGACCAACAGCCACTGTAGGTATACATATGTATGTACGTGTGTACATACGCACATACATATTGTTAATTATAAAAAGTGGAGGTGACACTTCAATTTCAATTTTTTTCAAGTTTGACACAAAATTTTATATTTGCTCTTTGTTCCATTTTTTTTTTTGGAACCATTAGCACACTTTTGGTTTTATTGAAATGGCTGTCACTTTTACAACTGTCATCCGACTTACATGAAGTTAGGTGCGTTTGAAAGAGGATGAATGTATCTTTTTAATGTTGCAAATAAAAAACATGGCGCTGTATGTTGTATGATTTAAATATAAAGTTCGGTTATTTTTGGGACACACCGTGTATGTACCGATTTTGAAGTTAGCAAAATGCAAACTAATTACGAGACTTCAAGTAAAGCGAACCATAAATAATATATCTACCAATAGGTGTGTCTTAAGTCTAGTCCTAGTCCTGCAATCTAAGCAAAAGCCACGTAACGAGTTTCAAGTAAAACGATTCGGACAGGGTTTTCTTTCTTTCAATCTGAGGAAAAAACCACCATAGTACAAAGTTTCATATAAATCGAACCATTAATATAGAATTTTTTTCTATTTTTGGATCGGATGCTGGTCCACCTAGCGGGGAGAAGAGCGATCTTTCTGTTAACCTCCCTAAGAACAGAGTAGTTTACCTGCTAAACTTAGCAAAAGCCGATTATGTACCTAATTTTAAGTTTATCAATTAATACAAACTTTACGAACAGTTCAGACAATTCCCAGAGATCAAAGAATTCAACTCAATTGAAATTTATTATTAAGTCAATGATTTTACAAATTGTACAGACTAGACGTAAAATTATTAAAAACTAAAAACTAAAAACTATGTAATGGGCGATTTGTAACTGCTGAAGAATAGAGCCAAAACGAGATCTCGAGAATGCGAAATCAAGATCAAGGCTTCCAGATATAAATTTAGAGACCGTTCTAAAAACATGACCGTAATTATGATAATTGGCTTTAATAATATCTAAATAGAATTGATAATGGCACTCTAGCTTACGTAATAAATTGATATACAGTATCAAAAGCTTTAGAAATATCGGTATAGATGACATCAACTTCTTATCCCTTCTTAAAAGATGCAATGCAATAACGAGAAATATAGGCTAAGTTGGTGACATTAAAACGACCGCTACCAAAACCATGCTGATGCGGGCTAATAGGGTCATCAACAGCAAAAACCATTTTATCCTTGACCACTGCCTCGAGAAGATTCGAGCAAGATACCGGACTTAAAGTGAATCGATCCAAAAATAAAATTCTTTGAATAGGTTGGTCCCTGGTACACATTCCCGTGAGAAGAGTAGTCCTGTTAATCTAAAAAAAAACAACCCAATAATAGCACTATAATGCAACCAAAATACAAACCAACGCCAAAAAACAGCGTCCCCAAACCCTTAACCATAGAGAAATATAGACGAAGACAGTTTCAAGCCCAACGGACATCAACACCACCACCACCGCAAAAGGAGAAACAACGGCAGGCAAAACATTCCAACGCAAGGAAACGGCAATTCTGTACAAACATATGTAGGTATGTTAAGTAATAAGAAAAATATCATAATATTTGACGAAAATAGTGTCACACTACGGAGTTACTGCGAAGCATACATATGCTCAACGGCACTAGCCTCCAAACAAATTATAAAAATAAGTCAAAATACAATAAATAAATAAAATATAAAACATAAATTCTTTACAATGGGAAAACCCAATCTGAAATTTAAAAGCCAAATGCAAATGTAATAAATGAAGTTGCAGTGAACAAACAACCAAATGGTTCATCCATTAAAATATTATTATTAATAATAATAATTATACTAATTATAGACTTTATTATTAAAACACACGCTACGTATAGGAAAAACTTAAAATAAAAAATATTGTATCGAGTATAAAAGTATAAATTATGATGGAAACTTCGGAAGAAGTTTGTGGAAAATTGTCCATAGAAATAAAAAAACTTCACCGAAAGCGAGAAATTCTAGCAAAACACAGACATTATTCGAGGCACTTGAGGCCATAGGAAATACAGTGAGCGCATTTCGTTTAGCCGAATGTCAAGTTGTTCCAATTATTTAGCGTTATTGTGAAAATCGCTACGATATTTTATGCCAGCCATGGATATTTTGCATTTTGCATACACTACCATTTATTCTTTAACTGTAATTAGTCTGGACATGGTAAACCTAGAGTATTGTCAGTGGAAAAAGGTAATAAGTGTTAATTTCAGTGCGCATTTCGTTTAGCCGAATTGATAGTTAGAGCCATTTAATAAAGAAATAGAGAGGTAAGTTACATTTTTTTAGGAAAAATCTTATATCTGACATTGCATGGATTTGTTGGAGTCATTTTAATTATTAAGTTTTGTTTTTTTATACCCTTTAAGGTCCTGCCTAAAGGACCATACTTGTCACTTAAAAGGAAAGCTGTTATAACGGCGCATAAAAAAAACGGTTTGAGTAATTTGCAGATTGCCTTAATGATTCTCAGATCTGTGCAAACTAACATAATTTTTTTAAAATTAGGCAAGAATTATGGCCAGAAGAAAAAATCTAAAGGTATTGTAATAAAAAATTACAGTACGTCAAAAAGGTCAAATTGAGGACCTGGTAACAAAAAAAAAGCTTACCGCTTTACAAATTATAGCGGAACTTGATCTTCCCATTAAAAACGACATGTTCAGAAAATTTTACGCACAACAGAAAACGTTGTTTACAAAAAGCAAGCAAAAGCAGCTGCACTGACAAAAGGCCATAAGGATGCAAGGATGCAGTTAGCTAAAATGCACATGAAATGGTCGTCAGAATGGAAAAATTTAATTTTTTCCGACGAGAAAAAATTTAAACTCCACGGTCGTGATGGATTTAGTTGCTTTTGGCATGATTTGAAAGCAAACTAGGAACCAAGGTTGAGCAGGAATTTTGGTGGAGGAAGTGTCATGATTTGAGGAGCCTTTTCTTATTATGGGAGATCTACAATATGCTAGGTTCCAACAAAAATGAACAGCGAAATCTACATGGGCATGTTGGTAGCAGAATTAATAATTTTTTCGAGGACTGTCATCAACAATTTGACCTTTTTGGCGTACTGTAATATTTTATTACCTTTAGATTTTTTCTTCTGGCCATAATTCTTGCCTAATTTTAAAAAAATTATGTTAGTTTGCACAGATCTGAGAATCATTAAGGCAATCTGCAAATTACTCAAACCGTTTTCTTTATGCGCTGTTATAACAGCTTTCCTTTTAAGTGACAAGTATGGTCCTTTAGGCAGGATCTTAAAGGGTATAAAAAAACAAAACTTAATAATTAAAATGACTCCAACAAATCCATGCAATGTCAGATATAAGATTTTTCCTAAAAAAATGTAACTTACCTCTCTATTTCTTTATTAAATGGCTCTAACCATCAATTCGGCTAAACGAAATGCGCACTAAAATTAACACTTATCACCTTTTTCCACTGACAATCCTCTAAGTTTACCATGTCCAGACTAATTACAGTTAAAGAATAAATGGTAGTGTATGCAAAATGCAAAATATCCACGGCTGGCATAAGATATCGTAGCGTTTTTCACAATAACGCTAAATATTTGGAGCAACTTGACATTCGGCTAAACGAAATGCGCTCACTGTACTATCAACGTACACAAAGATACATTCACATCAGAGCACAAACAACAATGCCTCGATATCTTTTGGCAATGTTTAAGAGTGTGCTTAATAGAACACCACCCTAATATTTTGTGCAGCTATAAAAGCCGTGCTTGCCGAACAATCGACGAGATTTCTTACCAACTATCGGCAAGCGCGCACGAATACGCGAGTGGCTTTTTATTTCGAAAGAACTCGAAGAAGGTACCTCGCGTAAACATTGGTCCTTCGACATTAAAACTGAACCACACTGTTGAGTCCAGCAAAAACAAGAAAAAAATTTAAACCTACAGCCCTCGTTCGTGCACGGTGTACCTCAAACCACGGACACTGCCCTTTAATTATGTATTAAATTATATTTGAAGAACAGCTGTTTTAATTAAATTAATGATTATTTTGAATTACATAAAACGTACTTTAACAATTTTGATATTGAAATTTCAATGTGAAAATCTCCAAGTTACAAATATTCATTATACTCTTGTGAATGGTGCGTTTTTATTTAATCTTTTTAGCCCGCTCGATAGTCGGCATCTCCTTAAATAATATATAAATTTTTCGCTCTTCTTTCAGCTGAAGCACTGCATTTAAATTTTAATCAACATTATATAAATAAATTTAAATTACATAATATTGTATATGGAAATGCCGAAATATCAAAGTACACGGCAAGGTATATCCTCCAAGATACCCCAAAAAATCTCCAACTCAGCTTAAGGCACAACCCGTCACTGAGGCTGCTTCTCCTCATGTAGCAACTAAAAGCAGAATGGAACATCAAGCCTCATAATGCAAACCACATTACCCATGTGCGCAAATATTTGACATTACAAATGACAACTTAATAAGGTATTGTGCCAGGTTTACCTCTTTCCCTTAAAGGAATTTTCAGAAAATTTCCTGAAAATTAAAAATAATTGTCTTGACTATTGGTATAAACATGTTCAATACACATAAAATGTCTTATTCCAAAGAGACAAAGATGACCTCCCCGCGAATATTCTTGCGCTGGCGAAAGGAAAGTATCAATTAAACATTGATACTTATGAAATAACCAGAGCTAAAATTGCTGAGCAATTGAAGCTATTTAGAGTAGTGAGTCAACCAATGCCTAGTTTTCAAATAGATCCCAAACCCAAACTAGCTGAACAACAACTTCTGCCAAGTGAGACATGTTGACTGAGTTGATAAGAGTTTATTGATTTATACACATCAATCTCAAATTGTTTATTAGTGCTCGAAACTCTCGGCACACCCATTGAAAGCTGGGACTCAATTCTGGTGAATGTCAGCACACCTGTTTAAAATGATTAGGCTTTTTATCATTTAAGAATTTTGCAGAAGGAGTGCAGGTAATATTTACAGATTACTGAAGGACTGGCACCTCCCCCGATCCTTGGTCCTTCGAACCTGATCTTTCAGGAATTAACAATCATTTATTTGTTGCAAAAAATTATTATTCTCTTGTAAAATATCTATTTTACAAAAGAACAATAAAAAATAATATTTTAGGCGCGCTTTAAGAAGAAAAAAAATCAAAGAAAGGAAAAAATTAATTACAAAAAGAGTATATTTTTATGATTCTCTTGTAAAGAGAAGAAGAATAATAAAAATATTTTTACTGCTGCAAAGGCGCGTGCCAATTTTAGACTTAAAAAAAAAAATCGAAGTGGCGCAATCTTTGCCAAACATTTTAAGTGGGTGGTGTAACCTTCTTTATATAACGCCAAAAACAACTCTGCGCATTCAGTGGAAAACAACAAGGCAAGAGAGGCCCTTTCCGGCAACTTTCCTTCCTTTTCATCGGACTGTGAAGAAGAACGGAGGAGGGCCACTTTTTTCATCCGACCACATCGGAGCACCAGGAGGACGAACTGGTATTGGATTTTCACTGGCGGGCAGCAAAAAAGACAAGGTAAGTGGTCTTTTTGAAGTGTTGAAAAATTCCGGTTGCAAAATTGCCTTGGCCAAAAGTATTAGGCACCCCACTAATTACTGATTTTTTTGTTTTAACAAGTGAAGTAATGAGGTTTTATTAGTAAAACAGTGAAAATACAATGAATTAGTGATAATAACATTAATGTTTAGTGGGTCCACCCTTTGATTTAATAACGGCAGATATTCTCTTAGGCATGCTGCGTACAAGCTTTGCACATTCGTCCGCACTTATAGCGTACCACTCCTTAATTAAGGCATTCTTTAAGGCAGTTTTTGATGCTATACTGTGTTCCTTAATATTGCGTTTTAAAATAGCCCACATGTATGGAATTAAGATCTGGAGACCGTGCAGGCCAATCTAACAAAACAATATTGTTATCTCTAAACCAACGCAACATAGTCACTGATTTGTGACAAGAAGCATTGTCTTGCTGAGGTTTGTATTATGTCTTCCAAATTGCTCTAGGGTAAGAAGCTATGGCTGCTAATACTTTAAGACGATCTTAACTAAACTTACCTCAAAGTTTGATTCCTCAGACCACAGAACATTCGACCAATCTTCTTCCGTGAAATGTTGGTATCGGCGAGCCCATTCCAAATGATTTGTCCTATTCTTTTCTGAGAGCCACGGCTTATTTTGGGCTTTACATTCTTTTAAACCTGCTTCCAGAAGTCTTCTTCTAGCTGTTCGAGCACTAACTAGTTTACTAAATTCCTCCGATAGGGCAGCTGCAAGGGCAGAAGAAGATTTTTTGCGATCCTTGAGAGACTCGCGTATAAGTATTCGGTCTTCTCGTTTATTGGTGAGACACTTTCTTCCACTTTTTGATTTACTATTGTTGGATTTCGTCTCCCTAAATCGCCTGATAGCACATTGAACCGCGCACCGCGAACATCCCACCAAATTGGCAATCTCAACCTGAGACTTACCTTCTTCACTTAGAACATGAATTCTAACTCTATCATCGCAACTAATTTCATAAGGTAGCTGATTTTTTGCGCAAAACCGGCCTTAGAAAGCTAATTTAATTTTAATTTTAAGTTATCTTACATAAAATTTTTTTCTTTACTAACATAGATTAATTTTAATCCATGTACTCACAGTAAAATTTACCATTTATTTTCTACTTTTGACTGGCTAATTTATTAATATTCTTAGACGATATAATTTTATTAGAGCAGTGAGCCGTAAGCCCTGGCAGCTAGTGCTTCTTTCTCTGTAAAATGATAATTGTATTATTATTTTTCATTTATAATAAATAAATAAATAAATAAGATTGGTAACTTTTCACTATATGTAATTTACACTTTCACTTTCAAATTTTAAATGAGAAAATATTTTATGAATTTCTTAAAAATGACAATTTTTAGGTTTAGCTTACCCAGAGTGCTATGACTTTTAATATTACACAATTTATTCGTTTAATCAACAGTTAAACACACAACATAAAGTAACCAAGAGACGTAGCAATCCAGAGGCATCGGAGCAGCAGGAGGACTGGCTGGTGAAAACCCATTACCAGGAGATAGCCGAAGGATTAAGGTAAACGAATAGGGTGTCATTTTTTCAGCAACCTTGAATTGTTGAAAAATTCCGGTTGCAAAAATTTATATGTAATACGAAATTTGCATACACGTACACGGTGTGTCCCAAAAATAACCGAACTTTATATTTAAATCATACAACATACAGCGCAGTCTATTGAAAGATTCATTCATCCTCTTCCAAACGCACCTGACTTCATGTAAGTCGGATGACAGATGTAAAAGTGACAGCCATTTCAATAAAACCAAAAGTGTGTTAAAGGTTCCAAAAAAAAAATGGAACAAAGAGCATATATAAAATATTGGGTCAAACTTGAAAAAAAATTGAAATTGAAGTTTAAAAAACTAAAAAAAAATTGAAATAAATGAAGCAGCCGTAACCGAGGTACTGAAGAACATTTCTATAAATGACATAAAAAAATCCATGCATGCGCTGGTTGATCGTTCCAAACGTTGTGTTGAGTCAAATGGAATCTATTTTGAATAAATAATAACTTTCAAAGATAATATAATGTGTATTTTATTATTTTATATCCAAAAAGTTCGGTTATTTTTGGGACACACCGTATATGTGCTGGACGGCAGCACACGTAATAATTTTAAAAGGGTGGTGAAGAAGGCAATGGTACAAAGAAAGTGTGAAAAGTAAAAAAGGCCTGAAGTGTGAAAATTACGAAAAAAGGTCAAAATTGTGAAAAATAAAGAAAAAAGGCCCAAGTTGTAAAAAATAAAAAAAAAACCCAAATTGTAAAAATTTAAGAAAAGAGGCCAAAAAAATACTGCAAATAAAAAAAGGCAAAAAAATGGGGAAAAATTAAAAAAAGTGCCTATGTTGTGGAAAAATAATAAGAAAAGGCCAAAATTGTAAAAAAAAAAATTGTGAAAATTTAAGAAAAAAACAAAAATAAAAAATTGTGAAAAAACAAATGTAGAGACTTTTTGCTTATTGAAATATATGGGAAAATATATACGTGTAAATAGATAAATATGGGTTTTATATTGTATATAAAATTTCTGGGCATTCTAATTCTTGTTTGTGAAGATCTTAAATCTTATAATTTTTCGTACTGGTACAATGAGTACAGGCTTCGGCGGACTGACGGATACGTTCCGATAAATAATCTTTCATAAAGACTCACGCTAATGATTTTCTCCGCCCCTGTGATGCACTGCTAGAGTTTGAAGAGTTGTATAACAACACTCCAAGTGCAAATCACTCAGTTTTTTCGCTGGAAATACAAAATGAAGAACTGAAGGCGTTGTGAATGAAAGTGAAGAAGTCATCCGATGTATATTCGCGGAATTTATCGGCTGACGAAGCGGGTAGCATAGCCATGAACTCAGCGAAGACCAGGTATCAGGATTGCTATTCAGACCATGCACAACCTGACATTTGTTCAACAAAGCTCATCAACGGTTAACCCTGCAGCGCGAGAACCTGAACCGGTTCTACGCTCAAGTATGAATCTCCCTCCATGTGGCACAGAATTTCTTTGTGGTGATTACATGGCATGGCCAACGTTCTGCGATTTATTCACAGCCATATATATAAATAATTCTTGACTGACACCGGTTGAGTAATTATACCATCTACTCGTGGGGAAGCAAAGAACATCGTGAGGAAATCCCCATTGACCAATGATGGTTTCATAACTGCGTGGCAGAATTTGTCGGAGCGATATGAAAACAAAAGAGTGCTGGTAAACAGTCAGTTGAAAACGTTGTTCAACTTACCAACGATAGTGGACTTCAAACTCCAAGGATATTTTAGTCGACATACCAAAAGAGCATCTTCTTAAATAAAATTTCTTGGAGATTGATAACGTTAGCGAGACAAGGATGTTAGGCATCACGTGGAATGCTGTACAAGATAAGTTCCATTTCAACGTCGACGTAAAGCCAGGCTACACCAAGAGAGAGGTATTATCGTGTGCAGCAAAACTGTTCGATCCCGCTGGTTGGCTAGGACCAATCGCCATCGAAGCAAAAATCCTGATGCAGGATATTTGGTTGACTAAGGCAGACTAGGATGACAACATACCAAGAATTATATATGTGAGATGGGAGAATTTTCTCAAATATTATGTCCACATTTGAAAAATCCAAATTCCAAGGTGGGTTAGGTATACCCCACGGAATGAAATTGAATTTCATGGGTTTTGTGATGTCTCCGAGAAGGCATATGCTGCGTCAATTTATGTTATAGCCCGAGAACGAAATTCAAATATCGTTCCATACGTAAATCTGCTGGTAATCAAGACCAAAGTAGCGCCAGTAAAAACAATATCTCTACCACGGTTAAAGTTATGAGGGGCACTACTTCTGGCAGAATTAATTAAGGCTTTACTTCTACATTATATTGTACTCTCGTGGCTGTAGAAGCCCCCGTGTTGTTGGACTACCTTCGTGGCGAATAGAGTCTCGATGATCGAGGAACTCGTCAGATCGACTGGATGGAATCACGTGAATTCAAAGGGAAATCCAGCAGATCTTGCTAACCGCGGCATATCCCCTCCAAGAACTTGCAAAGAGCACTCTGTGGGACGGTCCAAGCTCGTTAAAGGAGCAACCGTCTGAGTGGCCTCAGAGGCAGAGTGGGCCATTGGAAACGCAGCTGGAGCAAAAAAGCGTTATGACTCACGCAGCACGAATCATAGACAGAGAAGACATCTTGGAACGATTCTTCGATTTCTCTCGCGCATTGAAGGTAGTTGTGCGAATTTTTCAATTCCATCGGAAAATAAATCCAGTATTCAAATTATTAAATCAAACCGAGTTTGCGGAAATTACAACAGATGAAGCTCGAGACGTAAAAACGTGATTAATTCTATTGACCCAAAAGCGTTGTCTTGCGGATAAATACGATGCTTCAGCAAACTCAGTGAGCGCTAAGAGCTCCATCCGCATTCTCAATCCATTTCTTGATAAGAATGGAATCATTAGAGTAGGCGGTCGACTAGCGCTAGTATCATTATCGTACAACGAACGATACCCGACAATCGTACCGTATGATTGCCAATTTTCTCGACTTCTTGTCAAGTTCTCAAACTTGATTTCCTTACATGGTGGAAAGCAACTCTTGCTGAGACTCATGAGGTCAGAATATTGGGTAGTACGATTAAAAAATTCAATAAAAATGGTTATTAATAATTGTAAAGTTTGTCTCATTCATAGAAAAAGGACACGAGAACAACTCATGGTTCCGCTTCGACCGGAAAGAACTGAGGTATCCAGGCCCTTTACCAATACTAGCGTGGATTTCACGGGCCCGCACCACACGGTCAACAGCTGCCCGTCCACGAAGAACAGCGACCGCTATCAGGAACGGCACCAAAGTCTCTTGCATCAGTGGGAGACAGACAGGAGCGAGGAAGACATGCCGCCGGTCGTAGACGCGGTAGATCAGCGGAGTAAGAGACGACACTGTACTTACCGGTCCCAAACCTTGCCAAATGACTCCAGCGGTGACGAGGTGCTGGAGATCGACGCCAGTGACGATGAATTGCTGGAACAACCTTCCAATAAACCGACTAGCAAAGCTCCCGGTACTCAGATCGCCTCTGTCGGGTATTCGGTCCGTGGTTCAGTGATCACACCCACCAGCAAAAGATAGACGTGCCTTATCAAGTGCAATGACAAGCCACAGAAGCGGCCTCAGGCGGTGAGAGACGCTCGCGAGCAGATCAAGGGATCCGCTCGAAGTGCATTGGCCATGTCTGTCCTCACGCCAACTGTGATGGTGAGAGTGGTGGCAAGTGACCGGTGAATTGACTGCACCTGCTGCCACGCGACTCTGCGGAAAATATAAACATGACGCTAAAAGTTTGGCATAATCGGATCAGTCTGAATGCCAAGGTAGTGACAAGCCTCATGAAGACAACACTGAACGAAAGGATCATCGCCGAGTTCGACAATTTGCGGTTTAACAGGTCCAGTGCGGTGAAGCTGATTCTCGGTGCCGATGTATAAGGTATGATATTGCGGCCAGGAGGAATTCCGGCCCTCAATTAGCCCCAAAACGAAGCAGTAACACTGTCGAAATATACAGAAAACTGTGATGATCACCTCAGATCAGAAGATCTGCTCATTGCATACTCTGAGCACCCCTAGATTAGATGTTTCCCACGGACGCATTACAAAAAAGTTCTACAAGTCCCGTAGAACTTTATATGTACATGTACATACCAATATAACAATGACCTGATATATACTCTAACGTTTTTTATAGCGACAAGTAAACATACAAACATCTCATAACGACCGGGTTGTCAAACGATGACTATTTTATTTCGTACTCTGCTACTAAAGCCGTATTAGTAGCAGGATCGAATCCTACCGTACGAATGTCTGATTGCACTTTTAGCTACCAACTAATACATGCTACAATCCTACTCCGTCGCTGTCAATGAATGCCCGCACACAACCCGCGGCAAAGGCAACCGGAACGGACAACCGGAGCGAGGAGCAGATTGTCCAGCAGCCCAACGTAGCAATAAGTAATTTATAAATTATTATCTAACATTATTTAGTCCTCCTTCCCATTGCCTTCTCTGCATTTTATTAGCTTTGCAGCTTCGAGACAGAGAGGGCAACAACTCCTTTCCTATCTCTTATTGCCATCTCTGTTCTCTTTAGCCCTGTAGCTTCGAGGCAGCAATGGCTATTCCTCCCTCTTCTGATCTCTCCTAGCCTGACGGCTTCGAGACAGAGACAACTACTCCCTCCATGCGTCGTTCCTATACGACACCGACCAGACAGCTACTCGACATCCGGACAGTTAGATTTTTGAGACACCTGGGTAGACTTGAAAAACACGCAAGGCAGTTAGTTGATTTTGAACCGCCGAACCGATAAGATCGCACGGACGTTAAGGAGAGCTACAACGTATCGACCCACGTGTACGAGACTGTACGAATTCACCGACCAGCGACTTCCTCTCGCTTCGAGACACTCCGGATGTGTGGGAAACAAACACATCCGTGTTTTATATAACTACTGGGTTAGAGGGTCACATTGGCGGACTCTGGAGCCGCTAGCATGCCTCAGCAAGGACAAAAACCCCACGTTACAAAACTAAATAAGGCTTACCATACACATATGTCAAATTTATCTGCATAATATACTTGCTTAAATTCAAAAACGGTGCCTTTACTTCAATTTGATAAAAATGCATATGCACAAATATCTAATTAATTAATTAATTACAACTATAATAAAATATTTGTACGCTTTAAATCGAATATGCCAGTGGCTTTTTATTTCGAAGCAGCTCGAAGAAAGTACCTAAACAGCGTAAACAGCCAACATACGGACAAGTTTGAAAAAAAAACACTGGCAAACTACGAATTAGAGAGTTATTCCATATGACATTAATACACCATTGATATCACCATGGATCTAACAACAGAAGTAAAAAAACCCCAACATCCATAATTTCCGAATTTAACTTAGAAGTAGCAACCAAAGCTATTCCTAGCTCTTCGGGAAATCACAAGGAATTAGAATCATTCATTAAAATTGTAGAAATCATTTACAATAGTCTGAACGCATCTGGCAAAACTGCCCTCATTGACTACGTAATAGGTATATGTAAAAATGTCAAACCACATTCCAAGAATTAAGAAATTCACTTATTACAAAATACAAATCTATTACGACAATCCCACAGATACAAAACCAACTGACTAACCTTTACTAACGAAATCAAAATATAACAATGTTTTGGAATAAAATTTTGTACTCAATTTCAAGGCTTAACAAGCCACAGATATCACAAATAGGCACTAATGCCACCACAGAACAAAAAGCATTAATAACGCAACTAAATGCACAATATAGTCTCATCGTATTTAAAAACGGTATAGGTGAACAATATAAACAAACAATATTCGATTCGCTACCAAAATCATTCGAATCGGCAGTAGATTTAGCTCTTGAACTTGAACTAAATAATCAAGGCAACAAATCAGGGGTCATGTTTATTTCGAAAAATCAAAAGTACAACAACCGTACTATTCACAATAGACAGCTATTCACAATCAATAAAAACAGCTCAATAATTATAACAATAATCGAAATAACTTTAGAGCCCCAAACAAAATATGGCCCCCAAACAGCTTTAACAATTACCAAAATAATAATACATTCAGAGACAACAACGGCCACAAAAATAACTATGGACAAAGACCCAACAATTTCACACAAACCCAATAGCAGTTTCAATAATTATAGACCTGCAAACAACAATGACAGGCCCAGCAATTAAATTCCTCCTGACATATACAAATAAAATATATGTAATAACAAAGAATCTAACAATGAAATCGACTACGGCAGGCATGACAAATGCAAACTGACAGGCATTACTTAAAAATAAATAATTTCAATTTGCACAGCTAAACTAAATTACTGGAGAGTCAAAGACAACACTGACATTAATTTTCACTTAACGGCCTATTCGATCGGCGTAATAAAATTTACTTTGGTACTAAAACCTACCATTCAGTAAACTTTGCGACTAATTTGTATTCTGAGTTCACTGTTACTCTGTATAATAGAAAAAGAATTATTAGCAATTTATTGGGGAGCTAACCAAATTAGAGCGTAGGCGTTTTTTAACCACTTAGGAGATTTTCGTCTGATTGTTTTTTAGCAGGAGCCTTTTCATGTCCGAAATACACTCAGAGGGGTGGACGTTCCCTGCCGAGGGGCGACCGCAATTAGAAAATTTAACTTAATTTTTTATTTAAACTAATTTTCTGTAACTTTTTGATGATGGTGGCAGCGGGATTTGAACCAGCGCCTTCCGAATATCAGTACGCAATGCTAACCACCCGGGTACCGCGGCCGGCGTAGCCATTTAGTGTCACTATTTTCACATAGAAATTCGTCATCAAAGATGACGAGAATCAAGTAGATTTAGCAGATTACGACTTTGAAACTATATACAAACAAGGAAAAGAAAAAACAAATGCAGATACACTGTCACACATCAAATTAGATAGCGACGAGTGAGAAAGAAATAAAAGAAGAAAAGAATGATATAACAAAAGAATTTTTTCAAGGAGCAAGGCCGCCCCAATTAATAATGAATCAACGCATGCGAATTAATTATTTACTTAAAAATAAAAAAAGTATTTTTTTTGCGCGCTAATTATTCTGCAGCGCGAACATCTTTATTTACTTTCAACTGTACAATGATTCTTAAAGCTAAGCTTAATCCTATATATATACTAGTGTCAAAACCAGTTTCTATGCTGTGGCGTGACAATTCCTAACGGTATTCGTGAAAGAAAAACATACGCTGCGTAAGTAAAGCAAATACATTATGTTAACTTACACATAAGCCGAAGGCCCTGGCAGCCAGTGCTTTAGTTTGTAGGTGGAATAATTATTAATAATTGTTTCTCTTTTAAATAAATAAAAAAAACTTACACATGACAACTTGCGTATGTTATCTTTTATTATGTTAATTTACATATGTTAACCTATATGTTAGTTTACAGAACTTAGCTTGTGTTATGTTAATTTACAAATGTTAACTCCTCCCTTCTTTAAATCGATCGTCCTCGATCGTCTTACTGACACGTTTTTTTAGTTTGTGTTACAATAAGCAATCTGTTTGTGGTTGCACTAAATTTCTATATATGTTACATATTCTTTATCTTTCTATAAGTTCTTTTCCTTTACTTCAAATACAATTTCCTTATGATGGTTTAACAAATTTAAAAAGCAAGTTGTTTTCTTATTTAATTTACAGAATTTGACATTTACATTTCTCAAGTCTATAAACTTTTTTTGGATAAGCGGATATTTTATGTGGAATACTATTATATTATGCTCATCATTATTTTATAAAATGTGAAATTTAGACACATCCATTAAGTCAGTCGGTGTTAAAGTAATTTCAATTTTTTATTCAGTAATTTATTCAGGTTCTAGTAATAGCATCTCCTGAAACATACGATATACAAAATTATCTTTATGGATTATCCCATTTCTAAATTGTATTCTGACCTTATTCCCTAAGTCTTCTTCAATCTTTTGTTTTTTATACCTAGAGCCCATCTTATTCCTTTGACCCACTAATTTTTCATAAACTATGTCGTCCTTCTTATAAATTTTTGTACTATTCGGGTTATTTCTTTTCAGCATTTTTTCCTGAGCTATTTTTAGAAGCTTTTCAATATTATCGTGCCTTTTTTATTGTATAAGATTTCGAACGGTTTTTCATTAGTAACCGCTAATTAAATGAAATTCCTCTTTTAAGCATCTTGACATCGCAAGTAGAGTCGAATGAACTCTTTCAACCTGTACGTTTGTAGCACTGTGTCGGGGGCTACAAAAATAAAGTTCCATTCCTAATATTTGCTTTAAACTTTTAAATTGTTGTGTAGTGAATCCTGGCTCGTTATCTAAGGTGATCTTTTTTGCTTCGGGGAAATTTATAAGCATCTCCATAATTTTTTTTATCAAGTTTAAGTTTGTCCTCAATTTGTTCAATGACTAAAAATTTTGAATAAGCATCAACACATGTAATAAATTTTAGTTTTTGAACATAAAAAATATCTATATGGATCTACTCCCCCTCCTTTTTAGGAATTGGAGCCTCTCCAATTGGTACTATTTCAGGTTTCATACAATATTTGTTTTTATTACAAATTTCACAGCTCTTAATAAGTTGCTTAAATTTCTGCCTCATTTTTGGCCAATAGTATTTATCGCAAACCTGCTTGTGATTTTCAATATAGTTTCTATGGGCTCTTGTATGGGTTTGCTCAATTATAATCTTTTGATCATCTGTATTGACTATGTCTATGGGAAAATTTCTTGTGAAAATAAGTTTGTTTATAAAGTTATCTTTTACTGGTTGCTGAATTTTGTATAAGACTTCCGGTGTGCAGTGTATTCCTGTTACCAGATTGGGTTGCAAAAACTCTTGTTGAAGACATGAGTTCGAATTCAGGCCTTTCTAAATAGCACAATTAAAATATAGAATAATAAAAATAAACATACTTACATTCCTATACTTACCATACCAACTCACCCATGTATATACTCACCTCACCCTACTCCCTTTTTCGTACTTATGTACCTGCAACCCTATCCTCCTCGTTACCCGCTATACAAAACAATGTATAAATATGTATGTATTAGTAAATTTTAGTATTAGTCAAAATAATATTTTCGCTCGCTCGAACTGCCGGTTTTGTTATAAATAAATTATATATAAATAATAAAAAGAAAAACCCGAAATTGTGAAATTATAAATTCAAATAATAAATAAAAAATTTTGTGAAAACCATTTAAAGAAAATAAAGTGTTTTTAATTAAAACGGAAAACAATAAATAAATACAGCAAGTAGCTCTGATTTATACATGGTGCCGAAACCCGCTTATCGGAGCGAACTGTAACAAAAAAAAAGATATTTTATTTAAAAAAAAAATAAATTAAATAAATTTTAACATAATTTTAACGCGATCGAATAAAAAACACGTAAAGCGAGCGAAAAGTCGGGTTGTCAGAACACGGGCGTTGGAAAAAAGTGAGTGCTTGTGAACAAATAAAAAAAGGAAAATATATATATATATATATTGTATATATATATAAAAGGAAAAGTGCGGTGTTAAAATACATTCAAAATTAAAACAAATAAACAAAAACACATACACAAGTGCTCTGTGCTGCAGAATAACAAAATTAAATACAAATTAAAACAAAAAATTTAAAAAAAATATATATATGTATATATAAAGAAAAACAAACACAAAATAGATACATATAGTGCAAGTGCTGTACTACAATATACATACATATATAATAAATACACTATGTTCACAAAATAATAATAAAAAAAGTGAAACATTAAATATATAAATAAAAATAAGCCGGGCATAACAAAAAAAGGAAATCTAACCTTTTACATATTTATGTTTATAAATAATTGCCAAAAATATGCGGTAAAAATAAAAAATTACCTACATACATACGTGTATAAGTTAACACAAGTAACCAATCATCCGGCCAAAATATCGCTTCAACAAAATCTGCTGACGGCGCGTCTACAGCTTTGCACGTAACAACAAAGGAAATTTCAATACTGCAATAATAACGCATCCGGCCATACAGCTGACCGAGCATTTATAGTCTTGCGCGTGACAACAACAAACCAAATACAAGACAATAAGCGGAATTAGTTCACGCGGCTAATAACGTGCAGCAACTAAAGTTAGGGCTAGCAGTGTAGGTATTTAGACGCTAACGTCGCTCCCGTGTATTTCAGTTATATCAACTCCTCCGCTGAGACCGGTTGCCCTTGTTTTGTACAAGGGAAATAAAAAAATTCTAAACGAACGCGAGTGATCGTTTTACTGGCGCCCAACGTGGGGCCAAACAAAAAAACTCCTTGTAAAGGACGCGCGTGTTTGGCCGTGGGTTCGGACCCACCTCCTAAAGTAAAGACATTAAATAAAATGCAAATGTAACCATACCTAGAAACCCGAAGTATTAACAGAAAAAAGTGACGATTAGCGGTGAAATAATAATATATTCCTTGATCGTAACAAATATATTAAGCTAATAGCGAAGTAGAATAAACTCTTAGAAAGAGAAATGAAATCAACTAAAATGCATAACACACATAAGGCGCAGAATATGCAGCCTCCATCGTCAGACCGGCTTAATCCAGCTACGATCGGTTCACTACACAAGAGAGCGAATCGAGGTATGATCAAAACCAGTTATGCAGCATTGAAACCTGTTATAGTGGAGAAACTGTCTGAAGAATCAGGATCTGAAATTCGTGAAATGCTTATCCATCTACTCGCAACAAAGCCTTTCGAGCAGGCTGAGCTCTTTGCGCGTCTAAAAACTGACGGTTTACCAGATTCCGCAAGGGATTTAATACCAAACTTCCTGCTAGCCACGGCATTATTCCAAGGCAACGTGTATAACTTGGGACGATATGTGTGATATGACGTGAAAGATGATTGGCCACATTATACTGAGTTGGAGGGAGAGCAAATGAAGCGGCGCAAACAACAAATTTTGAATCCAGCTCAAAGCATCAAAGAACACGCAATCTCAACTGGCCAGACTCGTCAACCATTGCCCAAATCAATCAAAGAAACGAATGCAAGCCAGCGCCTGCCTGCTAAGCAGAAATTGAAATTTGAAAATACACACCTGGAACCAATGCCAAAACAGCGGAGTTCTCATATCTCGATGCAATGTCCCAAGCCAGATGGCGTTAGACCCAATCAAACAACGACTTCAGCTTTCTCGGCTGCCTCAAGATTACCAGAATTAAAAGGCAGTGCGTTAAAACCGCCTATCAAAAACGCACAATTATCTGATAACGACTATGAGGAGGAAGATTATTACCCGGCTCAAAAGAAGCGACGCATTAGTCATATGTTGACTTCTCGGAAATAATGGCAATCACATAGTCAACCAATATGCATTCGAATAAAAGTGACTTTTATACAATAATTTCTATTTCTCTCACTCGTTTTTACGGGTCAACTAATAATGAAGAAAGGACTCTAAATTCAAGTGCCACCATAGAAGTGCCACAACAAGAAAGTTTAAAAATATTAAATAAAACACAAGTGCCACCATAGAAGTGCCACAACGAGCAAGTTTAAAAACATTAAATAAAAAACAAGTGCCACCATAGAAGTGCCACAACAAGCAAGTTTAAAAACATTAAATAAAACACAGGTGCCATCATAGAAGTGCCACAACAAGCAAGTGCAACCATAGAAGTACTACTTCGAGCAAAATATCCGACAAACAAATCCTATTCGAAACACAAGTCAACGGTAGAAAAATATTTGAAGCATTGCACAACAGAGGCGTGACCAACGGGGGATAACCAACTTTAACCAATATAACAATCAAAGAGACACCGGAAACATACAATACACATGGAAATATTCATGTAAGTAGAAAGGTCAGCAGCTAAATACATTTATCAATAAAGGTGTAAAACCAATTAGGTTCCCATTCGAAATTTAAAAAAAAATAAAGACAGTATTTGAATCAAAGACCATGGACTCCCAGACTCCCCAAGCCCTTCTAAATACCGCAATCCGAGCGGCAACCGAACATTCTAGACAAAAATTTCAGACCCGCGTAGACGAGCTTACAAATAGGTTAGCTAGAATTGAGACCCCAACTCAGGTGATTCAATATGAACCAGTTACAATTGAACCAAATGTATTGTGTGACGAATCCATAGACTTAGTAAAGACCAATAAGAGAATAGGAAATAAATTCACTAAACTTTACACCGAAAAAATAGTCCAGGGCGATTTAGGTACCTATGTATTAATCGATGGACGTAAAGTTCACAAAATCAACTTAAAACACTGAAATTTCTCCTTAGGGTAACTCTGCTCCTGATAATGGACCATTGGGCTAGCGCAAGGATTTTTAACTATACCAGCTCTCATTACATCCCGATAGTAACAGGAAAAGTATGCCTTCATGAGCATTACACGAATGAGTTTTTACTCCACAAGACAAACTTATCAGAATTCGAGGCGATAGCCGAAGACACGGACACAATATTCGAGCAATTCCCACTTTCCCACGACAGGCAACGATTAATCTAGCTACCCAGAAGCAAATTAACGAACTGACGGTGACAGTTAATAAACTTTTAACACAGGCAAAACGGACGCAGATCGACACGGGAAATATCTTTTGTTTAGTCAGCACTAGAAACAGAGTGGTATTAATGCAATTATAAATCATCATTACCTCAGTAGCTCTAGCAAAAGTAAATATTATTAACCCCATTCTGCTTAACGGCATAGAAATAAGTGATATATTAGCTGCTGAGCTCTCTACAAATACTAATATAACTGACATAATTTCTGTTTCTAAATTTAAGATATTTCAAAATATACAGTTTATTTATTTCATTATTAAATACCCAAAGTTAACTAGAATTTGTAATAACGTAAAGTTGCTGCCCGTAGTCCAGGAAGGGAAGATTATTTCCTTAGAAACGAATCTTATGGCTGAATGCAACAGAGAATACATCCCACTCTATAATTGCAATGAAGCCATATAACAAACTTCTGCCAGCTCTTGAAGGAAAGCCCCTGCGTACGACAACTACTGAACCAACGCTATGTAAATTGCAAATAACGGCGTACTTCTAATTAATGACCAGCCCGCAATAATACAAAACGAAAATTTGACAAGATTGGCTAGAGGAATTTTTTGATAACATTCAAAGGTGATATTACGATAAACTCCACTGTTTACAGCAACTGGAATGAGGTAATGCATTCATATCCCGAGGCGGTACCCGCACAGAACGTTAACTTCACCGAACATATTGAGCTTTTATCGTTCCCACACAAATACAAAGAACGAATATAAAAAATCTCAGGCACATAACTCATCTACGGAATCTTATTGAAACCCGCTCCATACAATTAGGAAGCGCCTTGTTCCTAATCGTATTAGCCTTAGCTATGAGCATAACAATACTTCGGAGGAGACGACAAAAAAATACGGTGGTACTGAAGAATATCATAAAAGAAACCGAGGACGCTTTCACTTCAAGAGGGGGAGTAGTTAACACAGGTAACCAATCATCCGGCCAAAATATCGCTTCAACAAAATCTGCTGACGGCGCGTCTACAGCTTTGCACGTAACAACAAAGGAAATTTCAATACTGCAATAATAACGCATCCGGCCATACAGCTGACCGAGCATTTATAGTCTTGCGCGTGACAACAACAAACCAAATACAAGACAATAAGCGGAATTAGTTCACGCGGCTAATAACGTGCAGCAACTAAAGTTAGGGCTAGCAGTGTAGGTATTTAGACGCTAACGTCGCTCCCGTGTATTTCAGTTATATCAACTCCTCCGCTGAGACCGGTTGCCCTTGTTTTGTACAAGGGAAATAAAAAAATTCTAAACGAACGCGAGTGATCGTTTTACTGGCGCCCAACGTGGGGCCAAACAAAAAAACTCCTTGTAAAGGACGCGCGTGTTTGGCCGTGGGTTCGGACCCACCTCCTAAAGTAAAGACATTAAATAAAATGCAAATGTAACCATACCTAGAAACCCGAAGTATTAACAGAAAAAAGTGACGATTAGCGGTGAAATAATAATATATTCCTTGATCGTAACAAATATATTAAGCTAATAGCGAAGTAGAATAAACTCTTAGAAAGAGAAATGAAATCAACTAAAATGCATAACACACATAAGGCGCAGAATATGCAGCCTCCATCGTCAGACCGGCTTAATCCAGCTACGATCGGTTCACTACACAAGAGAGCGAATCGAGGTATGATCAAAACCAGTTATGCAGCATTGAAACCTGTTATAGTGGAGAAACTGTCTGAAGAATCAGGATCTGAAATTCGTGAAATGCTTATCCATCTACTCGCAACAAAGCCTTTCGAGCAGGCTGAGCTCTTTGCGCGTCTAAAAACTGACGGTTTACCAGATTCCGCAAGGGATTTAATACCAAACTTCCTGCTAGCCACGGCATTATTCCAAGGCAACGTGTATAACTTGGGACGATATGTGTGATATGACGTGAAAGATGATTGGCCACATTATACTGAGTTGGAGGGAGAGCAAATGAAGCGGCGCAAACAACAAATTTTGAATCCAGCTCAAAGCATCAAAGAACACGCAATCTCAACTGGCCAGACTCGTCCACCATTGCCCAAATCAATCAAAGAAACGAATGCAAGCCAGCGCCTGCCTGCTAAGCAGAAATTGAAATTTGAAAATACACACCAGGAACCAATGCCAAAACAGCGGAGTTCTCATATCTCGATGCAATGTCCCAAGCCAGATGGCGTTAGACCCAATCAAACAACGGCTTCAGCTTTCTCGGCTGCCTCAAGATTACCAGAATTAAAAGGCAGTGCGTTAAAACCGCCTATCAAAAACGCACAATTATCTGATAACGACTATGAGGAGGAAGATTATTACCCGGCTCAAAAGAAGCGACGCATTAGTCATATGTTGACTTCTCGGAAATAATGGCAATCACATAGTCAACCAATATGCATTCGAATAAAAGTGACTTTTATACAATAATTTCTATTTCTCTCACTCGTTTTTACGGGTCAACTAATAATGAAGAAAGGACTCTAAATTCAAGTGCCACCATAGAAGTGCCACAACAAGAAAGTTTAAAAATATTAAATAAAACACAAGTGCCACCATAGAAGTGCCACAACGAGCAAGTTTAAAAACATTAAATAAAAAACAAGTGCCACCATAGAAGTGCCACAACAAGCAAGTTTAAAAACATTAAATAAAACACAGGTGCCATCATAGAAGTGCCACAACAAGCAAGTGCAACCATAGAAGTACTACTTCGAGCAAAATATCCGACAAACAAATCCTATTCGAAACACAAGTCAACGGTAGAAAAATATTTGAAGCATTGCACAACAGAGGCGTGACCAACGGGGGATAACCAACTTTAACCAATATAACAATCAAAGAGACACCGGAAACATACAATACACATGGAAATATTCATGTAAGTAGAAAGGTCAGCAGCTAAATACATTTATCAATAAAGGTGTAAAACCAATTAGGTTCCCATTCGAAATTTAAAAAAAAATAAAGACAGTATTTGAATCAAAGACCATGGACTCCCAGACTCCCCAAGCCCTTCTAAATACCGCAATCCGAGCGGCAACCGAACATTCTAGACAAAAATTTCAGACCCGCGTAGACGAGCTTACAAATAGGTTAGCTAGAATTGAGACCCCAACTCAGGTGATTCAATATGAACCAGTTACAATTGAACCAAATGTATTGTGTGACGAATCCATAGACTTAGTAAAGACCAATAAGAGAATAGGAAATAAATTCACTAAACTTTACACCGAAAAAATAGTCCAGGGCGATTTAGGTACCTATGTATTAATCGATGGACGTAAAGTTCACAAAATCAACTTAAAACACTGAAATTTCTCCTTAGGGTAACTCTGCTCCTGATAATGGACCATTGGGCTAGCGCAAGGATTTTTAACTATACCAGCTCTCATTACATCCCGATAGTAACAGGAAAAGTATGCCTTCATGAGCATTACACGTATGAGTTTTTACTCCACAAGACAAACTTATCAGAATTCGAGGCGATAGCCGAAGACACGGACACAATATTCGAGCAATTCCCACTTTCCCACGACAGGCAACGATTAATCTAGCTACCCAGAAGCAAATTAACGAACTGACGGTGACAGTTAATAAACTTTTAACACAGGCAAAACGGACGCAGATCGACACGGGAAATATCTTTTGTTTAGTCAGCACTAGAAACAGAGTGGTATTAATGCAATTATAAATCATCATTACCTCAGTAGCTCTAGCAAAAGTAAATATTATTAACCCCATTCTGCTTAACGGCATAGAAATAAGTGATATATTAGCTGCTGAGCTCTCTACAAATACTAATATAACTGACATAATTTCTGTTTCTAAATTTAAGATATTTCAAAATACACAGTTTATTTATTTCATTATTAAATACCCAAAGTTAACTAGAATTTGTAATAACGTAAAGTTGCTGCCCGTAGTCCAGGAAGGGAAGATTATTTCCTTAGAAACGAATCTTATGGCTGAATGCAACAGAGAATACATCCCACTCTATAATTGCAATGAAGCCATATAACAAACTTCTGCCAGCTCTTGAAGGAAAGCCCCTGCGTACGACAACTACTGAACCAACGCTATGTAAATTGCAAATAACGGCGTACTTCTAATTAATGACCAGCCCGCAATAATACAAAACGAAAATTTGACAAGATTGGCTAGAGGAATTTTTTGATAACATTCAAAGGTGATATTACGATAAACTCCACTGTTTACAGCAACTGGAATGAGGTAATGCATTCATATCCCGAGGCGGTACCCGCACAGAACGTTAACTTCACCGAACATATTGAGCTTTTATCGTTCCCACACAAATACAAAGAACGAATATAAAAAATCTCAGGCACATAACTCATCTACGGAATCTTATTGAAACCCGCTCCATACAATTAGGAAGCGCCTTGTTCCTAATCGTATTAGCCTTAGCTATGAGCATAACAATACTTCGGAGGAGACGACAAAAAAATACGGTGGTACTGAAGAATATCATAAAAGAAACCGAGGACGCTTTCACTTCAAGAGGGGGAGTAGTTAACACAGGTAACCAATCATCCGGCCAAAATATCGCTTCAACAAAATCTGCTGACGGCGCGTCTACAGCTTTGCACGTAACAACAAAGGAAATTTCAATACTGCAATAATAACGCATCCGGCCATACAGCTGACCGAGCATTTATAGTCTTGCGCGTGACAACAACAAACCAAATACAAGACAATAAGCGGAATTAGTTCACGCGGCTAATAACGTGCAGCAACTAAAGTTAGGGCTAGCAGTGTAGGTATTTAGACGCTAACGTCGCTCCCGTGTATTTCAGTTATATCAACTCCTCCGCTGAGACCGGTTGCCCTTGTTTTGTACAAGGGAAATAAAAAAATTCTAAACGAACGCGAGTGATCGTTTTACTGGCGCCCAACGTGGGGCCAAACAAAAAAACTCCTTGTAAAGGACGCGCGTGTTTGGCCGTGGGTTCGGACCCACCTCCTAAAGTAAAGACATTAAATAAAATGCAAATGTAACCATACCTAGAAACCCGAAGTATTAACAGAAAAAAGTGACGATTAGCGGTGAAATAATAATATATTCCTTGATCGTAACAAATATATTAAGCTAATAGCGAAGTAGAATAAACTCTTAGAAAGAGAAATGAAATCAACTAAAATGCATAACACACATAAGGCGCAGAATATGCAGCCTCCATCGTCAGACCGGCTTAATCCAGCTACGATCGGTTCACTACACAAGAGAGCGAATCGAGGTATGATCAAAACCAGTTATGCAGCATTGAAACCTGTTATAGTGGAGAAACTGTCTGAAGAATCAGGATCTGAAATTCGTGAAATGCTTATCCATCTACTCGCAACAAAGCCTTTCGAGCAGGCTGAGCTCTTTGCGCGTCTAAAAACTGACGGTTTACCAGATTCCGCAAGGGATTTAATACCAAACTTCCTGCTAGCCACGGCATTATTCCAAGGCAACGTGTATAACTTGGGACGATATGTGTGATATGACGTGAAAGATGATTGGCCACATTATACTGAGTTGGAGGGAGAGCAAATGAAGCGGCGCAAACAACAAATTTTGAATCCAGCTCAAAGCATCAAAGAACACGCAATCTCAACTGGCCAGACTCGTCCACCATTGCCCAAATCAATCAAAGAAACGAATGCAAGCCAGCGCCTGCCTGCTAAGCAGAAATTGAAATTTGAAAATACACACCAGGAACCAATGCCAAAACAGCGGAGTTCTCATATCTCGATGCAATGTCCCAAGCCAGATGGCGTTAGACCCAATCAAACAACGGCTTCAGCTTTCTCGGCTGCCTCAAGATTACCAGAATTAAAAGGCAGTGCGTTAAAACCGCCTATCAAAAACGCACAATTATCTGATAACGACTATGAGGAGGAAGATTATTACCCGGCTCAAAAGAAGCGACGCATTAGTCATATGTTGACTTCTCGGAAATAATGGCAATCACATAGTCAACCAATATGCATTCGAATAAAAGTGACTTTTATACAATAATTTCTATTTCTCTCACTCGTTTTTACGGGTCAACTAATAATGAAGAAAGGACTCTAAATTCAAGTGCCACCATAGAAGTGCCACAACAAGAAAGTTTAAAAATATTAAATAAAACACAAGTGCCACCATAGAAGTGCCACAACGAGCAAGTTTAAAAACATTAAATAAAAAACAAGTGCCACCATAGAAGTGCCACAACAAGCAAGTTTAAAAACATTAAATAAAACACAGGTGCCATCATAGAAGTGCCACAACAAGCAAGTGCAACCATAGAAGTACTACTTCGAGCAAAATATCCGACAAACAAATCCTATTCGAAACACAAGTCAACGGTAGAAAAATATTTGAAGCATTGCACAACAGAGGCGTGACCAACGGGGGATAACCAACTTTAACCAATATAACAATCAAAGAGACACCGGAAACATACAATACACATGGAAATATTCATGTAAGTAGAAAGGTCAGCAGCTAAATACATTTATCAATAAAGGTGTAAAACCAATTAGGTTCCCATTCGAAATTTAAAAAAAAATAAAGACAGTATTTGAATCAAAGACCATGGACTCCCAGACTCCCCAAGCCCTTCTAAATACCGCAATCCGAGCGGTAACCGAACATTCTAGACAAAAATTTCAGACCCGCGTAGACGAGCTTACAAATAGGTTAGCTAGAATTGAGACCCCAACTCAGGTGATTCAATATGAACCAGTTACAATTGAACCAAATGTATCGTGTGACGAATCCATAGACTTAGTAAAGACCAATAAGAGAATAGGAAATAAATTCACTAAACTTTACACCGAAAAAATAGTCCAGGGCGATTTAGGTACCTATGTATTAATCGATGGACGTAAAGTTCACAAAATCAACTTAAAACACTGAAATTTCTCCTTAGGGTAACTCTGCTCCTGATAATGGACCATTGGGCTAGCGCAAGGATTTTTAACTATACCAGCTCTCATTACATCCCGATAGTAACAGGAAAAGTATGCCTTCATGAGCATTACACGTATGAGTTTTTACTCCACAAGACAAACTTATCAGAATTCGAGGCGATAGCCGAAGAGACGGACACAATATTCGAGCAATTCCCACTTTCCCACGACAGGCAACGATTAATCTAGCTACCCAGAAGCAAATTAACGAACTGACGGTGACAGTTAATAAACTTTTAACACAGGCAAAACGGACGCAGAACGACACGGGAAATATCTTTTGTTTAGTCAGCACTAGAAACAGAGTGGTATTAATGCAATTATAAATCATCATTACCTCAGTAGCTCTAGCAAAAGTAAATATTATTAACCCCATTCTGCTTAACGGCATAGAAATAAGTGATATATTAGCTGCTGAGCTCTCTACAAATACTAATATAACTGACATAATTTCTGTTTCTAAATTTAAGATATTTCAAAATACACAGTTTATTTATTTCATTATTAAATACCCAAAGTTAACTAGAATTTGTAATAACGTAAAGTTGCTGCCCGTAGTCCAGGAAGGGAAGATTATTTCCTTAGAAACGAATCTTATGGCTGAATGCAACAGAGAATACATCCCACTCTATAATTGCAATGAAGCCATATAACAAACTTCTGCCAGCTCTTGAAGGAAAGCCCCTGCGTACGACAACTACTGAACCAACGCTATGTAAATTGCAAATAACGGCGTACTTCTAACTAATGACCAGCCCGCTATAATACAAAACGAAAATTTGACAAGATTGGCTAGAGGAATTTTTTGATAACATTCAAAGGTGATATTACGATAAACTCCACTGTTTACAGCAACTGGAATGAGGTAATGCATTCATATCCCGAGGCGGTACCCGCACAGAACGTTAACTTCACCGAACATATTGAGCTTTTATCGTTCCCACACAAATACAAAGAACGAATATAAAAAATCTCAGGCACATAACTCATCTACGGAATCTTATTGAAACCCGCTCCATACAATTAGGAAGCGCCTTGTTCCTAATCGTATTAGCCTTAGCTATGAGCATAACAATACTTCGGAGGAGACGACAAAAAAATACGGTGGTACTGAAGAATATCATAAAAGAAACCGAGGACGCTTTCACTTCAAGAGGGGGAGTAGTTAACACAGGTAACCAATCATCCGGCCAAAATATCGCTTCAACAAAATCTGCTGACGGCGCGTCTACAGCTTTGCACGTAACAACAAAGGAAATTTCAATACTGCAATAATAACGCATCCGGCCATACAGCTGACCGAGCATTTATAGTCTTGCGCGTGACAACAACAAACCAAATACAAGACAATAAGCGGAATTAGTTCACGCGGCTAATAACGTGCAGCAACTAAAGTTAGGGCTAGCAGTGTAGGTATTTAGACGCTAACGTCGCTCCCGTATATTTCAGTTACATCAACTTCTCCGCTGAGACCGGCTGCCCTTGTTTTGTACAAGGGAAATAAAAAAATTCTAAACGAACGCGAGTGATCGTTTTACTTACATACGCATAGGAAAGTGTCGAACATATGTACATGCAGTGACATAAAACATAACAAAAAACATAAAAGGCAGTGGAAAAAATATAAACGAAAATTTTATATATTATATACACGTATATATACATGCGTGCATACATACACAAATACATACATGTGTTGACAGAAAACCTCAAAAAAAAAGTGAAAAAATAGAAAACACCAAAATAAAATTTGGTATACATATATAAATATACGAAAATATACATGTTAATATAAAAAAAAACCTTAAAAAGCGGTGACACAAAACATAAATAAAAAAAGTAGTGAAAAAAAAAATACATACATAGCTACATACATAAAAAAAAACGAAAAAAAGAATTAAACAAAACTTGACAAAAAATGTATACATACAAAAATTAAAAAACGTGCACATCCATAAGCTACAGAGGACACGATCAAAACCTCAACAACACGGAAACAGCACTACACAGAAGACAACACTCCCCCGTCCCCGTCTCCAGAATAAAAAGGAAAAGTGGTTTGTAAAAGGTCCGGATGTCTAAGTAAGTCACACTCTCTCACTCTATTAAATATTGGATTAAGTTTAGCGGATTTCGCCAAACGGTGTTGTTTAGGCCAAAAACCTAAATTATCAAATCAACTAGTACCGCCCTAATATTTCCAGCAAGATTTCCTTCGTTAAGAATTCATAACACGAATTACGGGTTTAATAAAAAAAAAACGGGTTGGTATGATTTTATGTAATTTGCTTACGGCACTGCGAATTTACGATTGCAAGTGACTAGACATAATTGTCTCGCGAGTTTTTCCTTTTCTTCATCAACGTTTGGAAGCGAACCCCAGCCATCACGTCCACCAGCCCGTATAAGTGTAAATCCCGCATAAGAGTAAAGGTATATATATATAAAAGAACACTGATTTAATAAAGAATTACTTGCATAAAACTGATCACTTTCTTGAATCTTTTATTCCATTTTCATTGTGTACACCGGCGTGCTCTGCTGACACGACGCGCCGATGTATATATTGGTCCTTCGAGCCGGATATTAATCAAACTTTTAAGTGTAAAGCACCAGCGAGTACACCACCAGTAACATCAACGAAGGCTGCACTGCCTCCTATACAACATTTCATCACACGATCAACATCTACTAATATTCAAAGGCCTTTGTGCAACACACGCCAACCACGTATACGTTTATATATCAAAACACTTTGTGGAATAATAACGTAGAAGTTCAAAGGTACGTGGTGAAATTTCAAGTGCTTGTATAAACAAAATTATTAAAAACAAATTTTCAAAAAAAAAAAGTGAATTGTGAGAAAGTCCATTTATTGATTTGGGTTTGCGGTATTTTTAAACGAAGTGTAAACCTTAGTAAAAACAACAGCATTATTGAAGGTGTCATTATTCGGTATTATGGAACACTAATTTGCAGTTAACTTTAGTTCTTATCACTTGTGTATTAAAGTTGATGTATATTTAATTAGCCCTGCACATTGTAGGAATTAACTTCGCTTTGTGCATTGATTCTTTTTCCTCATAATAGATGTGCCAGCTTATTTAAATTAACATCCATCATTAACATTTTGCTGCGGCACAATATCACTTGCTGTTGTCGATGCACAATATCACTTGCTGTTGTCGATGCACATTATCACTTGCTGTTGTCGATCCACAATATCACTTGCTGTTGTCGATGCACAATATCACTTGCTGTTGTCGATTCACATTATCACTTGCTGTTGTCGATGCACAATATCACTTGCTGTTGTCGATGCACAATATCACTTGCTGTTGTCGATGCACATTATCACTTGCTGTTGTCGATGCACAATATCACTTGCTATAGTTGTTGCACAATATCACTTGCTGTGGTTGTTGCACAATATCACTTGAGGTTTACTGTTGCATCTCATTGTTTCGTCGTGCCGCATTTGCATTAAGTTATAACCCTTTTAATATTTGAGAGGATATAACCTCTGGGTTCACATAACAACTTTCATTGGATCTTTCTCACACACACTCACTTTCATTATAATATAATATAATCTTTAATTTCGATCAAATATATATCACTTATTATTCTCATCATCTGAAAATTCACGACACATATCTTTACTCATTTTCTGATAAAACAGTTGGGTGGCGAGATTATCATCCATAGAAGTTTGTATAGCTGTATACTAAATTATTTAATAAAGTCATATATATACCTATATGCATATTACTATATATATATATACATACAAAATATTAAGTTCTTTCTTCATAATTGGAATTTTTTATATTGGTGCGGCGTTTTTTGTTTTTGTTGGGTAAAATAAAACTCGGTTACTGTGATTTCACTCCATATTGTGGCTTAACTAGAACACAATACATACATAAGTATATAACGTGGATAATTTTACACGTTTAGTTGAGTCAGTGTTGGAATTCGAAATCGATTTCAATAATGCCTCAGTTTCCGAGCATTCCAAACATTCTTTAGCAGTAGAACAAGAGGAGCTGAAGGCGCTATGGGGGAAAACTAAATCTGCCTTTGAGGGGATAGTGAGTACCGAGGGCATCCCTCCAAAAGAAGTGGCAGCAATCAAAAAGAAAAACAAACTAGCATACACTAGTTATGTTAGATGCATTTCAGCTATGGCCGATATGGCCGAAAAGTTAACCAAAACGGAAAAGGAAAGGGAAAGGATTTCCACACGGACTCATCATATTAACTTGCCACCGTGTACACGGATATTTTTAGAGGAGATTATCTGTCCTGGCCGACGTTTAGGGACATGTTCACGGCCATCTACATACTGAATGATAGTATATCATCGGTTCAAAAACTCTTCCACCTGAACCAAAAGACGCAAGGGGAAGCCAAGGACATCGTTAGCAAATGTCCATTAACAATGAAGGCTTCTCAACAGCATGGAAAAATTTGTGTGAGAGATACGAAAATAAACGTATTCTCGTGAATACACAATTAAAAATTCTTTACAGCCTTAATTCAGTCGAAACTGAATGCGGTAGTTCCTTGAAGAAATTGCAAAGGGAAATTAATAATTGTTTGTCATCCCTCAAAAGTCATCAAAATGACATCTCAAACTGGGACGCAATTATAACCTATCTGTGCTCTACTAAATTGCCAGAGTGCACCTTATCTCTATGGGAACAGACCATAGAGAATAAAACAAAAATTTCTAGGTGGGAGGATATGGATCGATTCCTCTCTAACAGGTTCCAAACCTTGGAAACAATTTCCAGACTAAAGGACGTGAAACAGGTGAAGACGACAAAACCGCAAAATGCCAAGGACATCCCGGAAACTCCTCGTAAAAGACTTGGCGCCTTCCAAGTAAGTGTAGCCAAGCCGAAATGTAAAATGTGTCAGTCAAGTGAGCACACGTTACGATTATGTCCCCGATTCCGGGATTTAACTACTGCGGAGAGACTTGATTTCATCAAGAGCAAGAAGGGTTGTTTGAACTGCCTTTCCACAGCACATACCGTATCAAGATGCACAAGCTCATACAATTGCAGCACTTGTCATTTAAGACATCATACGCTGCTTCATATTCCTAACTTTCAGCCAAGGGCAGTTCTCAGAAGTAGTCCAAACTTCTCAGACGGTAGCCCCTCAACCTCAAGGCAAGCCCAATTAAGTTCTGACAGGGCAACGGATCCGACAATCCAGCATGTAAACTCTTGCTTTGCTAACACCAACAAAGGTGTATTACTGGGAACGGCAAGAGTTCATATAAATCATAATGGAACAATTATTTCAGCTAGAGCATTGATCGACTCTGGATCCGAGTGTTCCTTTATATCGGAAACACTGCAGCGCCGAATTAATCTACCAGCAAAAAAGTTGCATGCCCAAGTGTCGGGCATCAACAACTCCAAATCGGCGCAGGTGAAGGAAGCATGCTCGGTACTATTGAGTTCACCCAATGACCCATTAATAAAACTCAAGGTTTTGATGCTCGTGCTCCCACAGCTCACTGGGAACATACCAACTTGCAATATATGTGCTAAGACAAAGCAAGTGTTCCCAGATCTAGCCTTGGCCGACAAACGCTTCTTCATGTATGAACAAGTGGATCTAATTCTTAGAGGAGAAAAATATCCCCAAATCATTCTGAGCGGGATAAAAAAGAACCCCTCTTGCACGCTGCTAGCTCAAGAAACCATCTTTGGATGGATAATAACAGGCAATGCTGATACACCTCATCCAACAACAAAGATACTATCGTTTTTCAATGAAATTACCTTGGAAAGGCAGCTGTCAGCATTTTGGGAATTGGAAGACGTCCCGAGAAAAAAATGTATGACTGAGGAAGAGAAGTATTGTGAAGAGCTATACCAAAGAAACACGAAGCGACGTGAAGACGGAAAATACATCGTCTCCTTACCGTTTAAGTATGAGTTTCCAGAAATCGTTCAGCTTGGTCCATCGTTGAAAAGTGCTTTTTCACAGTTTCACAGGATTGAAACCCGACTCGCGAAAAATCCAGCACTGCAAAAGGAATATAACAAAGTTTTATCAGAATATGAAACTCTTGGACATATGGCAAAACTCACCTGCAACATAGCGGATGACTCCAACGACAACTACTTCCTGCCGCACCACGCAGTGATAAAGGAGGAGAGCACATCTACGAAGGTCCGCGTAGTGTTTAACGCATCCAGTCCGACGGCCAATGGGAACAGTTTAAACGACGTGCTTCATTCCGGTCCTGTCCTACAGTCTGACTTGCCGATATTAATCCTGCACTGGCGACTTTTCAAATACGTTTTTAACACCGACATAGAGAAAATGTATCGCCAAATTTTTGTCCATGATGATCACACTAAATTCCAAAGAATAGTGTATCGTGACAAACAAACCAATAAGTCTATATGAGCTGAAGACAGTTACTTTCGGGGTGAATTGTGCTCCGTATCTAGCTATACGGACTTTGCTACAGCTAGCTGAAGACGTTGAAAGCACGAATCCTATCGCATCAAATATATTACGTAAATGCATGTATGTCGATGATGTTCTTGCTGGAGGTCATAACATTGAGGATGCCATAATAGCACGTAATGAAATCTCTCAAGCCTTGGAATCAGGCGGCTTTCCATTGAGGAAATGGACCAGCAATTGCGTAGCCGTATTGAAAGGCATTCCAAAACAGCACTGGTTGAAACAAGATTTTCTGGAATTCGAGGATACCAGCACCGTGAAGGCTTTAGGTATCCGATGGAACGCTCGTTCCGACTATTTCTATTTCACAGTAAAACCAATAGAACACTGTGAAACTACAACAAAACGAGCAATACTTTCAGCTATCGCAAAACTTTTTGACCCCCTCGGCTGGCTGGCGTCCATCATCATTGTGGCGAAAATTCTTATGCAGGGCATATGGCTAGAAGGCACTGATTGGGATGAACCGGTGTCCCGAACTATATTGGATCAGTGGCAAAACTTTCAAAACGATTACCCTGAAATCAACCATATAAAAATTCCAAGGTGGGTATACTACTCTCCGAAAGATATTATGAAGATCCACGGATTCTGTGACGCCTCAGAAAAGGCCTATGCAGCGACATTATACCTGCGAGTTCAAAACAAAGATGGCACATCTGTCAGTCTGCTCTTGGCAAAAACCAGAGTAGCGCCGGTAAAGACTATCTCTCTTCCACGCCTGGAACTTTGTGGAGCAGTCTTACTAGCAGAACTCGTGGAATCGATAACAGACAACTTGGACTTAAGGCAAATACAAATGAGTCTCTGGACCGACTCAACAATAGTCTTAGCCTGGACCCGGAAGCCACCATGGTCAACCTTCGTTGCACACCGGATTACGAAGATAGTGGAAAAGGTAGGAATCCTAAATTAGCATTATGTTGAATCCGCCTCGAACCCGGCGGACTTAGCCAGCAGAGGATTGTCTGCGAAGGAATTAAGCAACAATTCCTTGTGGTGGAACGGACCTTCTTGGCTACAAGAAGACATGTCAAAATGGCCACGACAATGCAACAGCTACGAGACGGAAATCGAAGAAAAAAGGGTACTTGTTCACGCAACAAGTGTAAATAGTTGTATTACTATTTTAGACAGATTTTCAAACTTACCGAGAGCTTTAAGGGTTATCTCATATATTATGAGGTTCTTAAAGCGTACTCATCCACGAAACAAAACTTCATTTAAAGCTAATACTTTTCTAATTTCCCCCGAGGAAATTAAAGAAACTAGTTCTCGCTTAATAATAATCTATCAGAAGTACTTTTATAAAGAAGAATACGTGAATTTGAAAGCTGAAAAATCAGTTAATAACAAGAGCGAAATTTTGCCCTTAAATCCCTTCATAGACAGCAACGAGATTCTGAGAGCCGGAGGCCGTCTAGGTGCATCGTTAAACTTATCATACAACGAGCGCCATCCAATTGTCCTTCCTTATGACTGCAAACTTTCCCGTCTTATCGTCCAATTCGTCCACGATGTAACCTTGCACGGAGAAAACCAACTAATGCTACGTCTTATCCGTACACAATACTGGATTCCCAGAGTAAAAAACATGATCCGGTCCATCATCCACAATTGTAAAATCTGTACAATCTACAAGAAGCAGGTTCAATCCCAGCTAATGGGAAATCTTCCGCAGGAACGCATTTCTTTCTCACGCGCGTTCACGGTCACCGTTGTGGATTTCGCAGGCCCTTTCGAGATTAGAAATTTTCGCGGCAGAGGATGTCGCATTTCGAAAGGCTATGTATGCCTTTTCGTTTGTTTTTCAACAAAGGCGATTCATTTAGAAGCGACCAATGATCTGAGTACCCCATCCTTTCTGGCAGCCTTTGCAAGATTTATAGCAAGGCGCGGATGCCAAAGAAAAATCCATTCCGACAATCCACATGGGTGGATTGTGGGAAGCAGGGGTAAAAAGTTTTAAAACCCACTTCAAAAAGATTGCGTCAGGCAATAGGTATACATTCGAAGAGTTCTCTACCCTTCTATGTCGAATAGAGTCGTGTCTCAATTTCCGACCTTTGAGCCCCTCTTCGAATGATCCATCTGATTTGGAGCCGCTTACTCCAGGTCACTTCCTGGTTGGCGGACACCTTTTAGCGCCACCCGAAATAGAGGTTAATGAAAATCCTGCTTCTATCGTAAACCGATGGCAAAAACTCAAAGCCCTTCATCAAGGCTTTTGCAAGCGATGGAAAAATGAATATCTGACTGAACTTCAGAAACGTACTAAGTGGAAGCATCCTCAACAATATATTAAAGCAGGAGACTTGGTGGTTATCAAGGAAGACAACCTTCCCCCTAATGAATGGCGACTTGGAAGAATCCTGCATCTACACCCCGGTTCGGATAACCGAGTACGAGTGGTGGATGTTACGACTGAAAGGGGGCAAGTGAAAAGACCGCTTGTCAAATTAGTCCTTCTTCCAGCAGACACAGAAACACCAGAACCAAATAGCATAACTTCAAATCCTACACACACTCCACCAGAAATCAACCTAACTACCCAGAATTGCCACTAGCTAATAATGTCTGTTTATCAAAACAAAACAATAGAACGAGTTAGAGAAACATGTTTTTTTTTTTTAATTTCTAGTATCAGTTCAACTTTTGTTTATGCATTTTTATTGCTATGGTATAATAACATTTCGACTTTTACAAGTTCAGTTATTTTTTTATTTATTTTGGAATTACGTGTTTATAACACTAACTTGTGCCAATGATAAACACCCTGTAAATAACTTCGTTAATCATTTTGCAACACCTCTTTACGTACATATGTATATTAATAAAGTATAAATAAGTTTTACAATAATTTAATTTAATTGAATTTAACTTAAGTGGTAGTTTGCATTTCGAATCGCATGAGATTTATATTTTTTAAAGCATTTCAGTATAGCATCCATATGGGTACACGTTATGATTTTTTTCGATATTAATTTAAATTTGATTGTGTTGATTTTCAGTAACATTTGGCTTCGAATCCCCATTTATATTGTTTAACTAGTATTAATAATATAACAGAAAATAATGTAAAAAATTGAGACAGTAATAAAAACTTAAATACTTCAATTAATTCAACAATGTAAGTAAACAATCAAACCGCTTAATGATATGTTCTTGAAGTAATAATAAAAAAAAATAAATAAAATAAAATCGAATTAATATCCATTATTATCTACAACTTCTCTTCATAATTATGCGTTCTACAACCTATGATGCTATTACTCATGTAATTAGTTAAACTCGCCACATTGTATACATGTTGAACATTTCAATATTATCATTAGGATATAATTGTAACATAAGACGGTTAATTATAATTCGTGTGCACTTACGAGACTCCATGCTTCACATGTGTATGTGTTTGTTCAATGTTAAATCTCACCCAACTCGCATAGTTAAACAAGTTTAGCTTAAATCGCATTCGCAGTTTGCCAAGCATAGCAAATACATTATATTTTCCTTTGCTGATGTTTCTGTTAACGCACTCCGCCAATGTTATTATCGATATTATGTGTAGCTTCAATCAAAACGAATTAGTGCAAAAGTATTTATTAAATTCGTAGTATGATCGTCTAAACCACCAAATTCCAAGTATATTTTCAAAAAACGCATCGATTTACGAAATTTGAGCAAGTCGTCAATAACGTATCTAGAAAAGAAATCAGTTTGAATGAATACGGAGAGGAGAGGTTTTCGGTATTAAGATTATAAACGACCATATGTACAATAATTCAAATAAAATGTAAATTCCATTCAAAGATGCATACTACTACTACACTCACTTTGCTTTCGCATGTCTAGTTTGGCGATATTTATCCAAAATTTAGTCAAGAGTTCTGAACTGTTTTTATGATTGCCACGTCCGGCATTCGGTACTGATTTTGTTTGCCATTCATTCGTTCGGACCTTGTTTCGGATCTGATAAAAACTACTTTATTAACAGCCTTAAATGTTCCCCACTAAATTTTGCGTTCGATATTGGAAGAACTTTTTGGTGAAATATTGTTTGTCTGTTCCTATAGTGTTGGGAAAAGACAATAATTACCATAATCAGAAAATCTTCTCAAAAACAAATTTGTCCGTTCATATAGTTGGGGCGAAGAAGGACATCGCAATTCTTTATATTCACTCCCTAATTTCCTTTAATGATGCTTAGAATTTATAAATGATGTTCTTGTTCATATTCTGCCTTTGACATATTTGATATTTGTTGATGATTTGTTGCGGCTAATATTATTGTATTAATGCCGGAAATATTATTGAACAAACTGGAACTCGGTGAATCTACAAAGAAATTTGAAAAAAAAGTTACTTCATAACCCTTTTACGATGCCTTAACCTTCTTACCCATGGTGCTGCTACCTCGTGTATTTTTTAAACAACATCTTATTCAAGGAAAATGGAGGAAAGTATGGGCAGCACATGAAATTATGAAAACGGCAATGCCACTTATACCACGTACACACGACTTTAAGAAAACGGCAACGCCACTTATACATACAATGCAACTGTTAATCCAACCTGCTATATAGCTCCATTGTACCTGACTTATATTGGTAGTAAAAATATTGCATTAAGCAAAGAAAGGGAAGGTTTTCAATCGGAAATGGATAAATTAAAAGAAATAAAGCCACTGGATTTGAAAACATCAATTACCGCTCATTATATATATACAAGTATATACATATGTATATATTTCTAGTTTATATTCCACGAGTAATGTATGGTTAGCTTTATATTTAAGTTCGGGGAAAAGATTGTAAACCACATTCTTTGAAAGGTAATTAGGTCAAGAAAAATCAACCAAAATAAGGATGTGAGTGTTCATCGGTATTATCACTGCCGAGTTCCCTATACTCCTTAGGGCTGTGAACCCATAAGTGTTATCACTGCCGAGTACCCTATACTCATTAAGGTGGTGAACCCATAGGCATTATCACTGCCGAGTTCCCTATACTCATTACGGTTGTGAACGTCCATAGACATTATCACTGCCGAGTTCAGCGTACTCATTAAGGTTGTGAACCCATAGACATTATCACTGCCGAGTTCCGCGTACTCATTTATAAGGGCAACAAAAAACAAACGAAAGTTCCGCCCAACAACAAAATGTGAGGTTACAGCGGCCGAATTATATCACCGTATACAAATATATGAATTTCATTATACCTTAGATAATATACTCGCCACCCAACCTAAATAATAATTATCACATCGTTCCTAAAAATAAATAATGATCGCATTATAGAGAAAAAAAAAAATGACCCGTTTCACCGCCATACGTCATAAAGCCGAGCGGGAACATCAGCGGTTTGCAGTTCCGTGCCACCTATGCGACCAAAACCATCCAATACGCGTCTGCCCAGTTTACCGCGCAAAAACTCCCGAGGAGAGGCTACGAGAAGCGCTATTAGGTCGTTTTTGCGCAAATTGTCTATCCATCTCGCACAAGGCCAGTGAATGCCCAAGTGAGAGTAGATGTCGACGGTGCGGAGAGAAGCACCACACTACCTTGCATATGAATGAGGAATTGAGATCGTGGAGCCAGCAGGTGGCCGACGAAGAAGAAGATATCCTATCTATAGAAGTGAGTCCGGAGCGGAAACTCGGACTTTCCGCCCGGCGACACCGAGAGGATCGGAAACCCGGACTTTCCGACCTCTGTTAACGCATGAACGAAGAAGACAAAGTGGATTGGAAACTCGGCCTTTCCAACCAATCTCATCGACGACAGCGTGGAGCGGAAACTCGGACTTTCCGCCCACCACAAAACCTACGCACCATAAGGCGCAGAGGCAGAAGGGACGCAAGGCAACTTCCAAGTAGCTTCAGGACAGGGCTCCTCCATCACGAAGTCGTCATAGGCAGTCTACGCCCATGCAATACGATAGCCCCAACGGCAGTCGTCAAGGTGGAAGCTCAAGAACGCCTCCATTTAGTGAGGGCCTTGATAGATGCGTGTGCCCCCATCTCCGTAATCTCCGCCGACTTAGCGTACGACCTCGGGTTGGAAGAGACGTTTGTAGGAGGACAACGGGGATGCTTACTGCGTCTAAGAGGGAAGCATGGGCAGACCAAACAGGTCTCAATTCATGCTGCCGTCGTGCCAAACTACCGCCGGTTCAGCCCCGCAACCAACATAGACCCTACAATAGCGGCAAATTACGAACACATTCGTCTTGCGGACCCGCGTTTCTATGCATCGACGCCAATACGGTTAGTACTGGGGGTCGATGCATATCCAGAGATCATGCTGCGCGGCACCCTGCCCAATACCTTCGGGCCATTCTTGGCACAGAGCACGATCTTCGGATACGTGCTTTCCGGATCATGCCGAGCATGAGAGAAAAAAATACCCTTTCAATAGAATATTTATTACATTATGATCACATAAACTTGGAATTAAAAAAAAAAAAAAAAAAAAAAAACAAATAATAATAATAATAAATGAAGTAAAGCACTGAAATTTCGCACACGTATATTTCTAATTTAATTAAAATTTCTTTCCTTCCTTAAACCACAGCAACAGAGTTCTCAAACGCAACGAAGGAAAAAGACATTAAAGTTAACAATTGTAAGTGGGAATGATGGCTGGGCCGCGATTGTGGACAGGTCTTGCGTATCGCAAGGGGGGCCGGCATGTTTAGGCCAAAAACCTAAATTATCAAATCAACTAGTACCGCCCTAATATTTCCAGCAAGATTTCCTTCGTTAAGAATTCATAACACGAATTACGGGTTTAATAAAAAAAAACGGGTTGGTATGATTTTATGTAATTTGCTTACGGCACTGCGAATTTACGATTGCAAGTGACTAGACATAATTGTCTCGCGAGTTTTTCCTTTTCTTCATCAACGTTTGGAAGCGAACCCCAGCCATCACGTCCACCAGCCCGTATAAGTGTAAATCCCGCATAAGAGTAAAGGTATATATATATAAAAGAACACTGATTTAATAAAGAATTACTTGCATAAAACTGATCACTTTCTTGAATCTTTTATTCCATTTTCATTGTGTACACCGGCGTGCTCTGCTGACACGACGCGACGATGTATATAGGTGTATATGTTACCTCCTCATCATACATATACACCAGATCTCAAAAAAATAATAATAATAAAATAAAAGGTTTATTTAGTTTGCGCAAAATCTCAAAATCCGCTAAACAATAAAATATAACTCACAATATATAATAATATATAGCGGGTCCCAAAAGTCGGTAAATAAAACTCCTCTAATTTTCATTTACCGAATATAACAGCGCTCATATATAATATATTAACACGTATATATGAAAAACTCGCGCTTTCCCCATAAAAAGTATATATTTAATACAAAAAACCGCTTATTATTATATATCCCCTTACGTATATAAACTCCCCTTTTTATATACGCCAACTGGTCCAAAAATACTTTGGAAAAGGAACAGAATCGCACCAGTTGCCCCTCTCATACATCCTCCCAATTATATATATACTCTCTGTATATACACCCCAACTGGACCGAAACTCATTCCCACGTGCCCATAACCGGACCAGTGTAAGCACATTACACTGCCCAAAGTCACCACCGCATAGCAAGTCACCGCTACCCAACCGTGGTACATGTATATACATACACATTTATACATAAAGTGGTTTTTTCAAATTCCGGCAATTTCCACTTCTTCGCTATTTCCAATAGCAAGCGGGCAAAGGCACGTATGTACATAAGTATACATACGTACATACTCGTGTAAGCTAAGCTAAACACGTAGTATACAAACAAGGTATAACAAAAACCCAGTATACATTTATACATTGCTGTGCTCAGACGCGCTGAGACAGTACAGTACCCCACATAAAAGCTTCACACTAAATAAATTAATTAATAATAATACAGTACTTTTCGCTTAAAGCGAACTTCAAGGGACCGGGCAAAATGGTTCGCTTTAACCGAAGTTCGCTTCAAGCAAAGACTTCAACAAAACAATTTATATATATGCACATATATGCTCATGCATATATTAACTCCTTTAAACATAAAAAAACTAGTTTTTAAAGAAATTAGTTATTCTCGTTTGCTTAGTACCAAAATTAGTTTGATTAATATGCGCTTCCACATGAGCCAAGTGGTCAAGAATTTGTTGTGGCGTATCGTGTAACTGAAGGAAATTTCTTACATAGCTTACGCTACACATTGCATCCAGAACAGTTGTGACTGGAACTGGATCTTCGCCACCTATATCGTCATCATTGTCGTCATCACCAGCGCAAACAGACTGCAGAATAGCTTCGTCGTCCAATTCTTCTGTAGTTACAAGGTAGTCATCAAAACGTATGTAATCGTTGAAGCTTTCTGTCCCAGCTGTAAATGCAAATGCTGAAGGTTAATTTAAAGTTTAAAAACGCAGTAAACCTCCTCTCTTACCATCTGCAAATGTTTCCATTGGCCCGTTTAGCAATTCTATTAATGGCAAGTCATCATCCGAGGTGAACTCATTTTCATTTGTGGTAAAACCGCCGTGCCGAAAGCAATTAGCAATTGTTGTTTTGCTGACTTTTAACCATGCCATATGCAACACATTTATTGCGTCCAGTATACTAACTTTGAAGCTATCTTCGCCTTTATCAAGTGAATGAACCATTTTTGAGAGGAGCAAGTGGCGATATTTACTTTTCAATGCGTGAATGACACCTTGGTCCAAAGGCTGTAAAACTGAACTTGTATTTGGAGGCATAAAAACTAATTTAATGTATTCCAAGTCCTTTATATCTGGATGAGCTGGGCAGTTGTCTACCAGTAGTATAATTTTTCGATTTACACGGCGTAAATTATTGTCCCATTGTTTTAATTCTTTTGTGAAAATTTCGGACGTCATCCAAGCCTTTTTATTAGACTGGTAATTAACAGGTAATTTTTTAATGTTCTTAAAACACCTGGGATTTTTTGCTTTTCCGATTACTATGAGATTTCGTTTTTCCGTACCCGTCATATTTGCTACTAAGAGCACTGTTAGTCGTTCCTTTGACAATTTTCCACCTGTGCAGGTCTCACCTTTGAAGCGCAGTGTATTATTAGGAGTGAGCTTATAAAATAAACCCGTTTCATCACCATTAAATATGTCTTCATCTTTAAAATCTTTTCTTATAACTGGCCACTTTTTTTGCAACCAATCATTGACCACATCCACATTGACTTCAGCCGCCTCTCCAACTATTTTTCCGCTAGTGATGTTATTGCGTCTTTTAAATCGAACAATCCAACTTTCGCTGCATTTAAAATCGCAGTAATTAAGCTTTTTTCCAAATTCTTGTGCTTTTGCTCGTAAAACGGCATTGGTTATAGTCACATTATTGGCTCTTTTCTGAGTAAACCATTTTAGTAGGCAATGATCCAGTTCCATGAAAGAAGAGTTTTTGACTTTTTTTACATTTAAGGAGTTTTGCTCAAAATTGAGAATTAAGTCTTTCTTTTACCAAATTGTAGCAATTGTTGACTTGCTGAGGCCCATTTCTTGGCATAATTGCTTTTGTTTCACATCTTCTTGCAAGCGTTTTATTATTGCATATTTTTCTTTTAAAGAAAAACACTTCCTTTGTTTTCTAACTGCTTCTACGTCCATTGTAATTTTGTAACTTTGTATTTTTCGACTACACACACAAATAATTAACCAGTGACCACTTATCGGATAATAGCTTTACAGTAGCTGATTTGATTTTTCCCCTTTTGACAGCTCAAGTTTACAAGTAACAACGAAATGCATTGGAACTTGTACTTTTAAAAGTAACACCACCTGATACGTACGCCCTTAAATTAACTGAGGGAAATTCCCGAATTCGAGAAAATAAGAAAAATAAAACGGTGCTACCAGATCAAAACTAATTTTTGGTCATAGCGCCACTTTTTTTGGTTCGTTTTAACCGAAAAATAAACAGCTTTTGCATCCAAAAAAAGTTCGCTATATCCGAAAGTTCGTTTTAAACGGGTTCGTAATAAGCGAAAAATAATTCATGTTTTTTAAGAAAAAAAGGCTGGTACTTTTGAAATCAGTTCGTTTTAGCCGGAAGTTCGTTATAAACGGGTTCGTTATAAGCGAAAAGTACTGTATATACTTACATATATATAAATATAAATAAATATTTTATAATAAAATTTTATAAAACAAAATCTCACAATTAAGGACCATTAAAAACCCACTATTAGAAAAGATGGCTACGGATATACTGGAACCACCCCAACCCCTCCAAACTCAATTGGAACCCCGCGACTCCCAAAAACACTCAACAATGGCTCACACAGAATTTTTATTCCACTTGAGGAATTTGGATAAATTCTGCGAAAAGTGGAAAAGCATCGAAGAATCAATGCACTCAAAGGCGGCGTTGATGGTATATAAGGAGAGGTTAGAAAGACTTATAGCCCTGGCAGATGCAGCCAATGATAACCTGCAGCTGAGTAACACCGTGGATGAAAAAACCCGAACGGTATGTGCAGAACGTTATGACACCTCCAGAGCCAACGCGATGCTAATGAGGACTCGGATAAATGAGTTACTCCTTCAACTCGCCTCAAAACTCGAACCCGTAGCATCAAGGCCCCACGCGCACTTCCTAGCGCAATCCCAATCTCAACCTTCTCAGAACCTCAAACCTGTCTGTACCATATTCCACGGAGAAGATAAAGAATGGCCGTCGTTCAAGGATTATTTCACGGCACAAAATTCTAAATTCTGGCTAAGGCAAAAAATGTTGCAATTAAAAATGAGAACAAGAGGAGAAGCGGCGCAAATAATTCACGAATTCTCATTAAATGAGTCCAACTTTAACCCTGCCTGGCAGGCACTCACAGCCAGATACGAGATCTCTCATACAAAAATCGTTTCTTACGAAAGCTCGGAACTCCAACTTCCAGAAGCAACACCCGAACTTCCAATCTCTGCATCGAATTTCGAAATTAAAGCTTCTATTGCTCACATTCAGCCGCAGCTATTCTTGTGCAAATTGTGCAGCTCTCATCACTCAATGATAAAGTGCGCAGAATTCAAAAAGCTATCCGTCCCCGATCGGATCAAGTTCACGAAGAAAAATAATTATTGCATGAATTGTTTGGCCTACTCTCACTCCAAGAGAGATTGCAAAAGCAACTTCACATGCTTATATTGCAAAAAGCGCCACCACTCACTTCTCCACTCGAGGCAACCCCAAAGGCCAAGTGAACCAACCCCCCATCGAAATAATGCCACACCCCTAGTGGCAAGTCCTGTACCTCTAAACATATGTACAGTAACATTCAACTCAAAATACTCAACCCACCCAAAGGGTACTCATCACGTTACAAATAGCAGAAATACAGTATTGCTACCCACAGCCTACGTGCCCATCCTCCACAAAGAAAAAATAATTAGAATACGTGCCCTAATAGATCAAGGCTCCCAGAAAACTTTTGTATCGTCTCGAATGCATAAGTCCCTTGATCTACTAACACCTAAGACTCACTACAACATTTTTGGAATCGACGGAGTACCAGTTGGAAACTCAAATGAAACACCCACTCTAACAATACTCTCTTCAAATAAGGAAAAGAAGATCGCAACTCCCGCTGTAATACTACCCCAAATAACACACTCTCTACCGTCGTTGAAGCATATGGACCCTAAAGAATACTGCTCACTTCCCCTAGCAGATCCCGATTGCTTCGCACCAACCAAAATCGAAATGGTGATTGGCAGCGACATTCTTCCCCAAATTCTTCTCCCAGGTTTCAAGACCTGCGGAAGCTTAATAGCCCAAAACTCCATCTTTGGGTGGATATTAAGCGGCCCAATAGCACAATAAACCAATATTTCACTCACTCCACCTCGTCCTAACACGGATACAGAACTTCCGAATTTTGACCCGGCAGGATGGCCATCGGCCAAGATGAAATCCTCAAAAGTCTCAACTCAGCAGCATTGGATACAAAAACCAGTCCGCGGTCACAAACCCAACTCATTGCACAATGACAACTCTTTTCATAAGCATAATCCCCCATATACGAAAATTAAAAACTCACTCACCAGAAAGCCTCTCAAAAGCTACCTCATTCCCGAGACTGTACCCTTTCTGAAAAAAAGTCCACTCCTCGTGACTAAAACTCCGTCGAACAGAAGTTCTGAAGTCAGAAAAGTAGATTGGATTCCCTACCGTTCTAATACCTCACGTAATAGTGTGGTTCATCGTCCCATTCATCGGATCGGCAGAGTTGGAGCGATTATAACGAACACGAAAAAGCCAAGAATGAAGACGGACGTCAGAAATTTCCCAACGCTGCAACAGATCCACACGTCGAATTGCTTTCAGCGCAGAAATCCCTCCGCATTTTGGAAGTTCTTATATAAAGGAGGACCTTCCAGATCTTCAAGATTAGCAACAATAAGCTACCACTCGTGTCCACATCCAACTACTGAACCATTCCAGGTTCACAGAGTAGTGACAACCGAACATCATTCACTTCGGTAGAAAAATCCAAAATTGCTACCCAAGTCATCCGAGTCCTGTCCAAAAATCTTATCAAATGGCTAATCTCATCCGGTGCAAATAAAAACACAGAATGCCCGAAATAGACGGCCCAATACTCCCAATGATGGACATACTCAATTCCAACGAGTAACATGTTCGCAACGTGGGCATCCGCATCTCTGGCGGAACTGTCACACTCTGTAGAACTAGCTCTAACACTCTCACTCTCTCTCGGGAGTCTCTCTCTCTCTCTCCCTCTCTCACAGATACCAATTTTTTCTCTCATTATCCCATTACATCGATACATTCACAGTAATTCATATCCTAATAATGTGTTTCGATGAAAATTCTCTTTGCAGACCCTATTATACAGCCGGACCTTAAACTTCCACAAAGCAATCAGAAGCTTTCCAAGACGTCGTGACGCCGCAGGCCCGCCGGCATGTTGAAGACATGAGTTCGAATTCAGGCCTTTCTAAATAGCACAATTAAAATATAGAATAATAAAAATAAACATACTTACATTCCTATACTTACCATACCAACTCACCCATGTATATACTCACCTCACCCTACTCCCTTTTTCGTACTTATGTACCTGCAACCCTATCCTCCTCGTTACCCGCTATACAAAACAATGTATAAATATGTATGTATTAGTAAATTTTAGTATTAGTCAAAATAATATTTTCGCTCGCTCGAACTGCCGGTTTTGTTATAAATAAATTATACATAAATAATAAAAAGAAAAACCCGAAATTGTGAAATTTTAAATTCAAATAATAAATAAAAAATTTTGTGAAAACCATTTAAAGAAAATAAAGTGTTTTTAATTAAAACGGAAAACAATAAATAAATACAGCAAGTAGCTGATATTTATACAACTCTTTAAAAATATTTATTAAATTATCCACTGTGTCATACTCTATTATATGTCTAGTTCTATCAAAGTTTTTTACAGATTCATGGCTTGTGAATTTCGGATTTTTCCCTAATAAAACTTGTTGTTTAAATTCATGCAATGGTTTTGATGTTACTCTTATGACTTCGTTTAATGTGCTTTCGCACGAATGTTGTGTGTCATCGGTTGATGAAGAACCGGAAAGATTATTTATATATTGCCTGCACAAAGCGTCAGCAACAACGTTTGTAGTTTTTGGCTTATATGCTATTTTAGGGGAAAATTCTTCTATAAATGACGACCATCTCTTAATCTTTGAATTTGGATTTTTTGTTGAAATTGCGAAAGTAAGCGGCTGGTGATCTGTATGAATTTCTAAGTCAGATACTCCATACAAATAATTTCTCAGTTTCTTTAATGCACAAACGATAGCGTAAAGCTCTTTTTCGTTTGTGGCGTAATTTGACTCTGTGCAATTCAAGGTTTTTGAAATAAAAGTGATCGGTTTTCCTTCTTGTTGCAGTACCGCGCCTATTGCGTCATTTGATGCGTCGGTAGTTAATATAATTTTTTTTTGGAAATCTGGTTGCGTTAGCTCCACTTGACCCATTAATAAATTTTTAATTTTATCCACTGCTATAATTCCTTCTTGGTCTACCAGGTGTACAAGTATGAAATGTCGGTTCGAACATATAGATGTCTCGCAAACGTAAATATTTATCGATTGTCATAAAACTTTGACCTTGTGAAGTGTCAACCTTGACTGTCGAACCACCATAGTTTTGCGCGAATCGAGCGTCATTATCGTTTACTCTCAGTGCAGTCAACATGTCGAGTTTCGTGCCGAATAAAGAGCAAACGCGGACAGTGTTAATTTTCTGTTTTCATTTGAAGAAAACAGCTGCGGAATCGCACCGAATGCTTGTTGAAGCCTTTGGCGAACAAGTACCAACTGTGAAAACGTGTGAACGGTGGTTTCAACGCTTCAAAAGTGGTGATTTTGACGTCGACGACAAAGAGCACGGAAAACCACCAAAAAGGTTCGAAGACGCCGAACTGCAAGCATTATTGGATGAAGACGATGCTCAAACGCAAATACGGCAAGCTACCAACAACAATTGATCAATTTGAACCGTGCGCTTCAGAGAAAACGACCGGAATATCAAAAAAGACAACACAAGGTCATTTTTCTCCATGACAACGCTCCATCACATACGGCAAGAGCGGTTCGCGACACGTTGGAAACACTCAATTGGGAAGTGCTTCCGCATGCGGCTTACTCACCAGACCTGGCCCCATCCGATTACCACCTATTCGCTTCGATGGGACACGCACTCGCTGAGCAGCGCTTCGATTCTTACGAAAGTGTGAAAAAATGGCTCGATGAATGGTTCGCCGCAAAAGACGATGAGTTCTACTGGCGTGGAATCCACAAATTGCCCGAGAGATGGGAAAAATGTGTAGCTAGCGACGGCAAATACTTTGAATAAATGATTTTTTCTTTTTCCACAAAATTTAACGTGTTTTTTTATTTAAAAAAAACGACATTTCATACTTGTACACCTGGTAATGCTATTTCATTTTTTTTTTTTTTTGACATATGTTGTGACACCATTCCATTTTTTCTCTACAAAAATTTTGTTAGCGGCTTCGAAAGTTTTGCATAATTTTTTACAAATTTTCTATAATATCCGGCCATTCCTAAAAAACTTCTTAACTGCCTAAGTGTAGTTGGTATAGGGTAATTACTTACTGCTTCAATTTTTTGGGGATCTGTCTTAATGACATTATGACTAATAATATAGCCTAAAAATACTACATTTGGATAATTTTTTACAGGTGTTCAGAATGTTTTTCAATCGATTTTGAATAGATGATTATGTCATCTATGTAGACGTGACAAAACTTTCCAATGTGATCCCTTAAAATGTCGTCCATCGCTCTTTGAAAAATACTGGGGCCATTCTTCAACCCGAAGGGCATACGTAAATACTCGTATTTGCCGTTGTTAGCTGAAAATGCCGTCCTTTCAACATATTCCTTTTTCATGAGTATCTGGTGAAAACCAGACTCGAGGTCAATTGTTGAGAACCACTTGGCCTCTCCTAAATTTGAAAGAATGACATTAGTGTCTGAAATCGGATACTTATCCGAAATTGTGTGCTCATTTATTTTTTTATAATCAATCACCATTCTTAGTTTTGGTGTTTCATCTTCATTTATACCCTTCTTTGGAACCAGCCATACCGAGGAGTTATAGGGACTTTTGTTTGGTTGTATTATATTCTTTGCCAACATTTGTTGAATCTCCTTATTTATAAATGAATTAACCCCCAAGGGATAAGGATACTGTTTTCTCCATATAGGCGCTTCAAAAATTGTCCGGATTTCTGCCTGAACATCCGTTCTAAAAGGCAAGCGCAAATCTATGTTTGAATGCATTAATTTAATTTTTCACTCAATATTTTTCTTAATAATTTCAACTTTTTCTACCATACTCTTCCTTAAAGCACTTTCCTGGTTGCCCTCAACTAACCTTAATTTGCAAATATTATAGTGGGGTTCGGGTATCGGCTCATTTGGCTGACTTGAAGTATATATTCTTTTCTTACCCTTTTCCGTTTCAAGAATTAATTTTTTTAAATCAATTCTGGCCTTTGCTTTAATAAGTAAACTCATTCCTTTTAAGATATCTGTATCTAGATTAGTAATTTCATAAAATCGGGTTTTAATATTGAATATTATAGCTTATGAAAAATGTGTTATAATAGTATATCCGTTAATAGTTTTTACTCTTTTAAATATTTCTAATTTTTTTCTTTTGGGCAACGTGTTTGGTTTGCAGTAGCAACATGTTGCTCCTGTATCCAATAAAATTTTTACTTCCCTTCCGGAATTTCCGAATTTTCTAAATGTATGGGGCAGTTCCGTTCCTGTCCCCGATTTTCTCCTAAAAAAGTTACTTCGTTCAAATTATTAATTCTCTGTGCCTTATAATATGGTTGGTTGCTAAATTGGTTACTAACTGCTGGTCTTTTAGATGGTTGGTTGAAATTTGGACGTGTTGAATAATTTTGTTGATTGGAGCTGTTGGCAAAGTTTGCCTGGTTAGTTGGATATTGAGAAAAATTTCCATCATAATTATTTTGTTTGAACCTTGACAAGGAAGGATCTACCTCCATCGGTTGTGGTTGGTAACGAAAACTATAATTTCCGCTATTTGGTATGGCAGTGTTGTCCTTTATTGGGAATTTTAATTATTTCTGAAGTTGCTAAAAGGTGTCTGTATTATCTAATTATAACTTTTTTCCGTTCTATGCAATTGTTCAACAAAGTTTGATCTCATACGATTTGCCTCTATTTCCTGTGCTTTGGCTAGGGCATTCTGAAGATCTTCGAGTGATAAAGAAAATAAAATGTCGTTTAACGGGCTTTTCAAACCCGTAATAAAAACTCGCAGGGCATGTTGCCTATTCTTTTTGTTAATTTCCCTTATTATTTCTGTTTTATTACCGTAAGTCATTCAAGTTTTATTTATGAAGAGCGTTAATTTTTGGTTTATTTCATTGTAGTAGTCTATTACTGACTTATTTCCCTGCCTCATGATTCCTAATTCTTGCTCCAATAAGTGAACCGGCCTCTTATGTGCAAATGCGAAATCAAGTCTACTTATAATGGCATCGGAATTAAGTACTGTCCCATGATTGGATAGGACATCATTCGCGTCGCCTATTATTTTGTTCCTTAGTATTGTCAGGGCAGCGAAATATTTTCGACTATCTCTCGTGTATAGACTCCTATAATTATGCGCTGCTTTGCGCCAGCTGACTCAAAGTAATTTTTGGGGAATGTTGCGGGAATGACAGTCTTTGGCCGGATAAAAAATCCGGGTCGTTTTGGTATAAAGACCCGACTGTCGCGGGAACTATTGGATTTTAGGCGCCTCTTACGACAGGCATGCCTTACCGCGGGTAAATTCTTGAACCCCTAACCCGTAAATATCAATCCTAGACTCCAAACTTTCCTCACACCCTATGCTGTCATTTATAGCTTGTTGTTCATATTCGGCCACTGTCGTACTAACGGTAAGTAGCTCTAATTTCCTACATAGTATTTAATTCATCCCGAAGCGGAGCTGTACTGATTTCAATCATCCAAGTTACCAAATTTGCATCTATTGTTGTGGTTGTCATTTTCATAAATTTTTCAATTAAACATACATCCTGGATGTTCTGTTATTATATTATATTATTTTGGTTTTATTTTTACAAATTCCAACAAAAATTTTTCTAATAAAAATAGATCTGATCTTTCATGTACTTAGTATAATGGTGTTTTTACTATAAAAACAGTGGTTTTTATTTAAAACTTTACCATTACAAAATTTCAGTAATTTTTGTTCTAATAAATCTCGAATATTTTTTTGCTAATCTTTATTTCTTTACTTATATATTTAATATTTTCTTGCTCGTTTGAATATTTGAAATAAGTTATTTAATTTCATATTTTGTATACGTATTTTCTTTATTTTGAATTAGAAATGTACTTATAAAATGTGAACTAATTGAGAAACATACAATAACCAATCAATAAATCTGTTAATTAATTAAAGCTGTAATAATAACAATAAAAATATAATTTTTAAATTTAATCTATAATGATAATAATAATAATAATAATAATAATAATAACGATGAAAATGACAATGGGAATATATATTTTTATTGCGTTTAATTAAAATGATTTCGCTTTATTTAATTTGAAAATTTTTTGTTTAAGTTTTTCTTTTTACTTTTTTTTCCACTGTTGCATTTACACTCGTTACCTTCTTTGTATGTATATAGACTCTTCAAACATCATTTATGTATGTCGTGCAACATCTCTTTTTAACTCGAACCTTCTTTTCGACGCTGTTCAAATTTTGATATTTTTTTCGTAGTTAAAGCTGCGCCAAACTGGAAAACACTCCACAATTTTAACTCCTTCTCCAAATACATCAATATTCCTCCATTGGACCCATTTCGAACGGCATTTTAATGTCGTGTTTTTATGTTTGTTTATTTGTTTCTTTTACATATTTTTCAGCTTGCAGTCTTTTTTTAGTTTGAGTTCTTTTTTTTACGGAAAGTTCACTTTGATTGTATAAATTTTGTATACTATTTTAAATGTACAATAATTATTTCAAGATTTTCGTTTATTTCGTTAGTTTTCTTGTTTTTCAAACTTTATGATTTTATTTTAATGTTGTATTAACTTCTTTCATACGTGGTTTTTGAAATTTTATGTTTTTACGAGTATGCTTGTATGCCACTATAAGAGTTAAGTAGAAAAAATCTTTGTGATATTCTTTAAATGTTTTATTTCTGGGTGCGGACTTTTCATATCTTTTTTTAACTTTTTATTCGTTTGTATTAGTTCTTTTAATTTTTTTTCATTTTTTAATTGAAGATTTTATAAAATTTAAGTTTTTTATTCACTTCTAGTCTAAGCAATTATTTAATTGAAGATTTTTTTTAAATTTTGATCTTTTATTCACTTTAAGTCTAAGTAATTATTTAATTGAAGATTTTTTTTTTAAATTTTGGTCTTTTATTCACTTTTAGTCTAAGTAATTATTTAATTGGCGGCCGCGATAGCCGTGTGGTTAGCATTGTGTACTGACATTCGGAAGGCTCGGGTTCATATCCCAGTGCCAGCAACATCCAAAAGTTATGGAAAATTAATTTAAATAAAAAAATTAAGTTAAATTTTCGAATTGCGGTCGCCCCTCGGCAGAGAATGTCAACCCCTCCGAGTGTATTTCGGACATGAAATAAAAAGGCTCCTCGTAAAAAAACCATCAGCCGTTCGGAGGCGGCTTAGTATAAACTTGTAGGTCCCTCCATTTGTTGGAAAAACATCAAAACGCAAAACAACAAATTGGAGGAGGAGCTCGGCCGAAAATCGCTTCAGCGGTTACAAAGTGCCAAGTATATAATTATTTAATTGAGGATTTTATTAAATTTGAGTTTTTTTTATTCACTTCTAGTCTAAGTAATTATTTAATTGAAGATTGTTTTAAATTTTAGTCTTTTATTCACTTTTAGTCTTACCAGTTATTTAATTGAAGATTTTTATTAAATTTGATAAAAACCCTGCGATTCTTTGTTTTATTTTTTCCCTTTTTTTAAGATACTTATTTTTTCTAGCACTCGACGAACCCTTACTTATTTATTTTCAAGATTTTCGCGTTAGTGCCCCACGTTGGGCGCCAATTAATTATTTACTTAAAAATAAAAAAAAGAATTTTGTTTGCGCTCGAATTATTCGGTAGCGTGAATATCTTTATTTACTTTCAACTGTACAATGATTCTTAAAGCTAAGCTTAATCCTATATTTATACTAGTGTCAAAACAAGTTTCTATGCTGTGGCGTGACAATTCCTAACGGTATTCGTAAAAAAACATACGCTGCATAAGTAAGGCAAATACATTATGTTAACTTACACATGACAACTTGCGTATGTTATCTTTTATTATGTTATTTACATACGTTAACCTACATATTATTTTACAGAAATTAGCTTGTGTTATGTTAATTTACAAATGTTAACTTGCGTATAAAAGAAATGGGAATAACGCAAGAATACATGTACGAGTATATTAGGACAAGTAAAAAGTTCGTTCGGTTTTTTATTGATTATTCGAAATATGATAACCTTGTGTACATTTGTCCGATTTAAGTCAAATATGCGCCGTTTTGTTCGTAAACTTGTTGTCATTCATGTCTGTGTCATCAAAATAATAATAAAATAAAAATTAAGAAAAAGCACTTTCCGCTGCTGTATACTTCCGACCATTTCTTTCCAGGAAACGGACGGCCAAATCGGGTCATGTGTTTTCATTCCGAAGAAAAATACAACAGTGGAAATAACATACGAAACCATAGAGTGAAGCAGCACTTAACACGGCCTTCACGAAATCAGCACTTTGTGCAGGGTGGCCCAGTATGTTTAAGCGTGCGCTTAAACAGAACAGCACCCTAATTTTGTGTGCGCACCCTAACGAGCCTTCTTCAGCGCATGCAGCTATATAAGCATTGCTTGTCAAGCAAAAGATGACATTTCTATCAACACATTGGCGAGCGCGCACGGGGATAATATTTCAAATTAAATATAATATAATAAATATAAACCTTCACCAAACAATTATACAAAAAGTGATTTTTATAAATATTGTAATAATTGATAAATAAAAAGTTTGTATTACTAAAACCAAATATACATAAGTATGTAACATACAAATAGAAAAACATTTAGCGAATTTAAATAAACATTGTAAACAATAAATCGCAACGCGAGTGTTTTTATTTCGAAGAAACTCGAAGAAGGTACCTCGCGTAAACACTCATGGTTGGAACAATAATTCAACCAGACCTCATCCTCACATTACTATCGTTTCGCTTGCATCGATACGTTTCAAACGCTGACCTATCAAAAATGTATGGAACATTTCTAATCGATGAGCCGAATCAATGCTATCAACTCATTTTATGGAGGAACGGAACCAATTAACCAATTGCAGGTGTTTCAGCTGAAAACTGTAACCTACGGCTAACATTAGCCCCGTTTCTTGTCATTCGCAATTTATTTCATATTGCCGATATAAATCAGGATGAGTATCCACTGGTTGCGTCTGTAATTCGTAAAAACTTTTGCGTTGACGATTTGTTAACTGGCCTAGAAAGCATTGAAACTTTACAACATATAAAATTTGAACTTATCGATGTTATTCGTGCTCATGGTCTTACACTTACAAAATGGCATTCGAATTCTGCCCAGTTAGCTGATGTATCTTGAAGTATCAATCAAAACAAATGAAGAAAACTTTACCAAAACATTAGGGATGTCCGGAAACCTCCTTCTGACACTTATGGTTACCAATATGTTCTGCCAGAATGGCAATTAGCTACCAAATAATCTGTTCTGTCAATAATATCCAAAATATTTGATATCCTTGGACTGTTATTAATTCAAGAAATCTGGATCATCGATTAGATAGGAATTAACCTCTTCATTCAGATGTACATAGCATTCAGTTGCAGATAAAATCCGAGTTAAATTATATTAACAAAATAAAACTATTTCGGTACGTGCACATAACAGCCAAGTTTGATTGTAAATTCCATGGATTTTCAGACGTCTCAACACGAGCATACGGATGCTCGTTCTTTCGTAAATGAGGTATTCAAAACAACTATACTTATTGCAAAATCGAAAGTAGCACCGATTCAATCTCAGCCCACCCACGTTTAGAACTCTGTTAAGTAGATCTTGGTAAAAAAATACAGGACTACGTGCTTCAGTTTAGTCCAAAAATATATTTTTGGTTTGGCTCAGAGATAGTGCTACATCTACATTGAACTGTTTTGTTTCAAGCAGAGTCTCTGGAATTCAGCAAATATCACCTGAAACATTCCATTCCATTTTTTTTTTTCGTTTTTCATCATATTACCGGTTACTTCGCATTACTTCGTACATACTTCGCGTTGATGAAATTCTTGTTGATGAAAAATTTTCAGCTCTTTTTCCGAAAAATCATCGATTCACAACATTATGTACAAAGTACCTACACAGGAAACATCGACATGCAGGACCAAAGGTTCTAATAAGTTTGTTGCGTGAACGTGTATGGGTTATAAACGTTCGCGATATCGTAAGGAAAACTGTTCAACGCTGCGTCCACTGTTTTCACTACAAGCCCAAATTAATGCAATTGATTATGGGGAATCTTCCCATCAATCGCATGCAAATGCAACGGCGACCATTTCTTTTGTGGGCCTTTCGCTACAACGCATCGATATTCGTATGTTTTAGGTCTAAAGTGATATATACGTAGTTCATACGTCTGCGGTATACGCCGTTGCCAATGCATAAAGGACCATAAATCGTTCGCAAAACATTTCTCCAGAAGGATCCCAAGGCCGATTCATCAGATGTTGACGTCGTCCACGCTTCTGCGCCATAAGGGAATACGGGTGTGGTGAGCAACTTCTGGAGTTTCGTTTTTGTTCGTCGAAAGAGAACTTTACTTTTCAATTGCCTCCTCAGTCCAAAGTAGCACATGTTGGCAAGAGTGATTTCGCTTTGGATTTGAATGCTGACATTATTGTTTGTGTTGATGATGTTTCCTAGATAGATAAAATCATCTATGACGCTTACAGTATCTTTTCATAGAATTTTTACCCTTGTCATTCAGCTTCTCAAGCTCTTCATACTCACGCATCTTTCGTATTCTTCTTTCTTTCTCTCCATGTCTGCATCCCGTACGTTTTGTAGTCGATTGCAACGCTGCGATATTGGTAGCCTGCTTTCTCTCCAATGCGACTAGCTGTTTTTGGAACCTTGCCGAAATCCAATGGCTTCATTTGCTGCTGTAGGTAGGGAGCTTGAAATTTAGTCCCACAGTTCCCTTGCACCGAATTGCTGATGAGTGCTCTCAGAGAACAGGAGTGCAAGTCGAGTAGAAAATAACTTGTGCTGGAATCTGGTACTACAGACGAACACATTTCAGGCCCAGGCGAAGTAAGTCACCAAGCACGATTAGTAGTGGGGGCAGTGCTCAAAAGTAGGCTCCAGGCGCTCATGAAAAGTATTTTTAACCAAATCATCCTTCCTCCTGTCGGGGCGTGTGCGAAATTCAACGAAATGTTAAACAAATTACACTTTGCTACGGATTGTGGCTAGATGTTTATATGGTAATTGTAGTATATTCCACAAGGACCCAACATCCGTTCTTGTCCCGACCATCGCACTTCTTGGACGGCGGTAATGTCAGCCTTTATTCTTGCGAGGACATCAACCTACTGGGCAGCGGCACCTTCCCAATTAAGGGACCGGACATTCTAGGTGCATGGGATTCGCCTTCTCATTTTAGCTCGCCTCCAAATGGATGTTTGTTGGCTACCCACTGGATACTTGGTATAAGACCAGAAGCCAAATAATTGTTTCTGGCCACTCCCAGGCAGTTACAAATTTTCCTCACTTGCATGAACTTCTACACATGGATCCATCCCTCAGAAATACTGACCACATATTTTTGAAAATTATAAAAAAGGAAGACAAGATTGTGAAATCTGTCTAAGAAATAAATACGAACTAAGACCAAGCAAGCAACCGATTGGAACTGCAACAATACCAAATCGTGTAGGTGAACACATACACTTAGACTTACCAGTTGAAGTTTGCCGGTTTTACTAGTAGATGTCGCTAGCAATATGTATAAATTTCTATGATTTGGCATGTATGTAATTTTTTTCTACTGACATTAACCTTCAAAAATACACAAGTCACATTCCGCCAAAATAATAGCGTCATATTTGTTTACCTCAGTGAATATGTCGAGTTTCGTTCAAAGTAAATCGCATTTGCGGCATTCGTTGCTTCTCTTATTTCATTAAAAGAAAAAAGCAGCTGAAGCTGGTAGAAACTTATGGTGAACATGCTCTAGTGATTAGAACATGTGAAGCCTGGTTTCGTCAATTTAAAAGTAGAGATTTCGATTTGACAGACAATGAACATCCTGGTGCAGCGAAAAAGTTCGAAGACGAGGAATTGCATGTTGATCTAACCCAATCGCAACAAAAATTGGCAGAAACTCTTCATGTGGCTCAAGGAGCAATTTGCCAACGTTTAAAAGCCATGGGAATGATCCAGAAGTATGGAAAATGGGTGCTACACCAGCTGAACGATAGACAAATGGAACATCGAAAAACCGTTTGTGAAATGCTGCTTCAACGATTCGAAAGGAAATCTTTTCTGCATCGAATTGTCACGGGGGACGAAAAATGGATTTATTTTGAGAACCCGAAGCGAAAAAAATCATGGCTTTCCCCTGGTGAAGCTGACCCATCGACTGCAAGGCCAAATCGCTTTGGCCGTAAGACAATGCTCTGTGTTTGGTGGAACCAGTGTGATGTGGTGTACTACGAGTTGTTAAAACCTGGTGAAATGGTGAATATGGCTCGCTACCGACAACAAGTGATCAATTTGATTCATGCGTTGATTGAAAAAGGGTCGGAATGGGCTCGAAGACATGACAAAGTTATCTTGCAACATGACAACGCGCCGTCTCATACCGCTAAACTGGTGAAAGATACATTAAAAACACTTAATTGGGAAATATTATCGCACCCGCCGTACTCTCCAGACCTCGCCCCGTCCGACTATCACCTTTTCGCATCGATGGGACACTCCCTTGCAGAGCAGTGCTTCGCTAATTTTGAAGAAGTCGAAAAATGGCTCGTCGAATGGTTTGCCTCGAAAGAGAAAATAGTTTTTTAGAATGGTGTCCATAATTTGCCTGAGAGATGGGCGAAATATGTAGAAACCAATGGTCGATACTTTGAATAAAAAAATTTTGAGATTCCTCTGAAAATTAAGTGTTTTCTTTATCGAAGAAAACTGGCAAATTTCAACTAACACCCCTGGTATTTCACATGAACATATGCACCAGCACAACTGATAAATTCCCTAAGCACCGCTACATAGGAGAAATTTCTAATAAAAAGAATACGTACAAATACATGGACGAAATCTTATGTCAGATTTACCCACACGCTAGGTTCGTAATGACTGGTAACGAGTTAACTTACACCAGGATATGCTCAAAACAAATTTACGAAAAATCACACATCGAACATATTGTAACGCCAAAATAGCTATCGATAACCAACAGTCTAATCGAACGTACACACAGTACATTAATCGAACTCGTTAGAACCCCAGCATAGCAAAAAAATTCCTCATCGGAAGACGAACTTTTTAACACAGTTAAGCAGTATAACAAAACTATACATTCTGCGACAGGAGAGAAACACGAGAACGTCTTTGTCAATCGCGGAGAGTATCCCGGTACTAAACAAAAACTTGAAATAAACCAAGTTAAAGTGCTCTCTTATCAAAACAAAAAGCTTAGGAGCATTATGTACGGAACAGGAGACGTTATGTACTCTAAAGCTTGCTGCCATAACAAGAACGACAGACACCTAGTAAAAGAAGACAGAGGTGGCACAATACCTACAAATCGAGGTAGTGTTATACGCAAAGCATGCAAGCAATAATACTGGTATATTTTACCTCTAGCGTCTTCTGTAATCATTTAATCGATCTAAAGGATGAAAACTAAAAGAACTATATTGGAAACTATACACGTATATCTAAAATTAAAAATCCAGATAATTGTACTTGTCACCTCCACTTTTTTCAATTTACAATATGCATGTGCGTATGTACATATGTACGTACATACATATGTATACCTACAGTGGCTGTTTGTCAAGCCCCTACCAACAACCACACACGTCAACAAAACAAACTACCGCACAAAAAGGAGATGACAAAAACTAACAAAGCGACCGGCCAGCTTAGTGAAGACGGCGTGGGTCGCTAGCTACGTACAATAACAAATCAAGCGAAAAGATCGACGCTGACTTAGATAAACAAATGCATGACAACAATTAAGCAACGATCTAAGACAGAGTAAACAAAATATATTTTTGGGGTGCACCCGAGGTGTGGTCCAACCAAACTGGTTACGAACCCACTGGCACTACTCCCGTGCTGCCGGGGGTATCTTTAACCCGCCTGTATGACTGGGCTCTGGGTGCGGGATGCTAGAGGGATGGGTGAGGACGAACGGAGGGAGATACTTATCTGTTTCTCGGTCGGGTGTGAGTACCCAACTTCGGTGCTCCTCCGGTGATGCCGCCAAACTCCGGTTCTACCACTATTATACAACACCGCAATACCGCAAATATTTTTCTTAAATCACTACCCTTAACCGCCCCTCTCTTAGCCTCGACTGGCCTTACGTTTATAAAATTTTATTTTTTTTTTTTTGTGCTCACTCTTCTGTAGATTGCGAGAATCTGATCCGGCACGCACTTACGAGCCAGGCCGCAAGCTACGCATCGGTCTTCATAATACTCAGGCGGGTGTGTATTGGTGCCCAATCATTTGGCGCCGCCCCCATTACCCAAAGGGACAGAGGTGTATAGCGCACGCCACCATGGCACACCAAGTACACCGTTTTGACGAACATCTCCTTTTGGAGACTTATACCACTGGGTAGGCACACACCGAGTGCAACCGTGCCAACAATTCATGGCTTTTAATTATACAATTATTTGCCAACAGATGCCACTGCCAACGCTTGGAGTGAAAGGAATATTAGGCAAAACAAAGGAAATAAACCAACAAACACAAAAGAAGTTTTTGTTGCGGCCAGTACGCGAAAAGGAAGGAATCTTCCTTTTGGTCCGGGAACGGAAATCTCCTACCGTATCCTATCAATCCCTATATGGCACCAACTCCTTAACGTTTCAAGTCCCTTTGTATTTGCCTAAGTCATCTGTCAGTGTGTATGTCCACGGTGACACTCTCTTCCTAACGATAAACGGCCATACATACTTTGGCGCTAACTTCGCTGCATAAAAATTCGCTGCATCCGACAGCATAAAATTCTTCCTCCACACTAACTCTCCAGGCATGTACTGTACATCTCGACGTCTGAGATTGTACTGCCTCGCAAGCTTCTCACTCGCCTGTTCTAGCCTAGTTCTAATGTTGGCCCTAATTTCATCGAGCCTCTTTGCTCGCTCTTGACAATTTAATTTCTCCTGATCTCCTAAACTGTCTATGAAGTCCCTACTGTCTTCTACCGCCATTTCCCTACCGAAATTCACAAAATATGGCGTAGCTCCTAACACTTCGTGTTGCGCTGTCCTAATACAGCATGCTACCTTCGCTAACTGTTGGTCCCATGTCCTCTGGTTCTCTGATATATAAGCAGTAACTGTTGTTTTAATTATTTAGTTTACCCTCTCGGCCGGATTAGCCTGTGGGTGATAGTGTGCGGTGTACCGGAGTTGGACGCCGTAGTCACCGCAGAGGCCCCGAAGCTCTCGACTCCTAAATTGGGGTCCATTGTCACACACAACCGACCGAGGAACTCCAAACAAAAAAAATACATTGTCCTCCAATTGTTTGCATACGCTTTTTGCCGTGGCAGTACGCAAAGGGAATAGGAGGGGAAATTTGGAGAAGTAGTCCACTACTGTCAAAATATACTGGTAGCCTTGTGACGACTTCACTAAAGACCCTACCAGATCTACGCAAATCATTTCCCAAGGCTCGACTGCCTTGGTCTTCTCTATCATACCCCCAGCTGGATGTGAATCCTCAGGTTTCACCTGCTGACAAATTTTACACGCCCTAACATATTTTGCAATGTCAGACTTCATCCTTGGCCAGTAGAACTTTTGTGAAATACGCGCAAAGGTCTTTTTCACACCCATATGGCCCGCTAACGGATTGTCGTGACATTGTTTTAAAATTTCACCTCTACCATCACGCCCTATTACTCCTTTCCACTCTGGTGAATCGCCGTACACAAAAGGAAATCTCGACCTAATAAACTTGTAGAGGTTGCCACCTTCAACTCTCCACGCTGGATACGACAAAGGCATTTTCTCTACTAACCGAATCATCCTTATCAACCAAGGATCGGCAGTAGTCACCTCAGCAATAACTGGCACACTTCGGGATAGCATATCTGGAACCACATGTTCCTTGCCTTTCCTATGAACTATATCGAAATCGTATTGCTGGAGTTTCAAAGCCCATCTAGCTAACCTACCACACGGATCCTTCAACTTATTCAACCAAATAAGTGAATACTGGTCCGTGACAACCATAAACTTAGCGCCCTCAACGTATGGTCGCAGTTTATCAACCGCCCACAGAACCGCTAGACACTCCTTTTCGGTCGTCGAGTAATTTCGCTCTCCTTTGTTCAAGGACCTACTCAAATAAGCTATCACCCTCTCACCGTCATCAAACATTTGCGTTAACACCGCACCTATACCGAAATCAGACGCGTCTGTCTGGATTGTGAAAGGTCTATCAAAATCCGGGCAACTCAAAACCGGAGCTGTCACCAAGCGTTCCTTCACTTCCTTAAAACTCCTTTCACAATCTTCAGTCCAATTGAACTTTCGTTTCTTCTTTGTTAACTCAGTGAGAGGCCTAACTAACTCTGCAAAATCTTTAATAAATCTGCGGTACCAGGACACTGTTCCTATAAATGACCGCATTTGCTTTACGTTTTTCGGTACCTCAATCCGAAGCATCGCCTCTACCTTCTCGGGGTCTACGTGTAGACCGTTCTTGTCCACCACGTAGCCCAAATATTTTATTTCAGACCTACAAAAATTACATATATCTCTATTTAATCTGAGCCCTGCACAAGCTAATCTATCTAAGACAATCTTCAAATTCTCTAAATGCTTCTCAAAATTATTTGTAAAGATAATAATATCGTCCAAATACACAAAAACATGAGGTTCTAACTCTGGTCCTATGACCAAATCTATAAATCTCTGCCAAGTTGCCGGTGCATTATGCAAACCGTATGGCATCCTCTTAACCTGAAATAGTCCTCTACCTGGTACCGTGAATGCGGTGAAGGACCTCGATTGCTCTTTCACCGGAATTTGCCAATACGCGGACTTAATATCCAGACTGGACAGAAACTTGGCATCCCTTAGCTTGTCTAAGGTCGCCGACACGTATGGAAGGGGGTAACTATCCTTCTCGGTACATTTATTCAAAACCCTATAATCTACACAAAACCTATATGTACCGTTTTTCTTCCTGATCATTACAACTGGAGACGCCCAAGGACTATGTGATTTCTCTATAACCCCTTTGTCAAGCATATTCTTAATCTCCTCGTCCATACGCGACTGTATGACGGGAGACACAGGGTAATAACGCTGCTTCACAGGTTCAACTCCTGCTTTTACCCTGATCTTATGCTCGACCAAATGGGTCCGACCTAGCCCTTCCGGCATAACCTGGAACGCCCCAGCTATGAGTTGACCTAATGCCCTAGATTCCCTATCACCTAACTCGGAGTGGTCCACTATTGCCACCAACGGTTCTGGTTCTGGCCGAGAAAACGACCACCTCTTTCTCGATATATCCGAGATAATACCCGCCTTGGCCCAAAAATCGATGCCAAGGATTACGCCCTGAGGTAACTCTGGAACCACGAGGCATTCCAGGAGAACCGATTTTCCCTCCACCTCGATTGGCAACAAAACCGAACCGAGATATGACCTCCATCAGCGAGAGTCATTCTCAAAAAATTCGAAACTGAACTCACCCTAATACCAACCGAACTAAATTTCTGCCAACCTAGCCGACTTATTACTGTTCTGGTCGCGCCAGAATCCAACAAAGCCCTAAAATCAAAACCATGGATCCTTATATCCTAATACGGTCGTGACCGTCCATCATCAACGAAAACGCCAACGTAACCTCTTCAAAATCGACTCCTACATTTGCCAGCTGGGAGTTAGCAGGTTCACTAACCCGCCCTACTAGACCGCCGCTGTCCCAGGGGTCTATCTCCCGTTTCCTGATCTGTTGTCCGACCTGACAACCCTATCGCTTGACCGTGACTTCCTTATTCTTTCGTCCGACCTACTCTCTCTCACAGGCCCTGACTTGAAGGGGTTGTGGTTTCGCCCACCACCGGAAGTTGAACTTCGTTGGGTACGCGGGGAGCCACTCGGCTTCGCTGCACACGCCGGGCAGTCCCGCTTCATGACCCCTAGCCTACCGCACCCGAAGCACTTTATCTCCTTCCTACAATCTGCTGAAATGTGGCCAAACCGCCTACAATTAAAGCATCGGGTATTTGACCCCGGCCTAAAGGTATCAACTAGGTCTGGCTCCGCTACAGCCGCGATCTCTACACCAGCCGAGACATAAGCCAAGTCAGGTTCTAACAAACCTTTGGCCTTATGACTCGGAGGAGGGACAAACGCATCCACCGATGACCTAACCGCCTCTAGTTGCCTACCTAAAGCAACTAGTTCAGTAACCGACCCTATTGTCACCAGTCCCAACTGGGTCTGGTAGAATGGTAGGAGATTCGTCCTAATCAATTCTAACATCCTTTTCTCAGATAAAGGCTCCTGAAGCCTACCAAACATTATCTTCATACCCGCTACATAAACACCGATGGACTCAGTCGCGCCCTGAGTCCTTCTCCTAATCTCATCTAGTAAAAGATCGTCGTAGTTGGGGTGCAACAACTCCAACTTCAACTCTCTTACTAGCTCCTCCCAACTACATAACGAACTCGTAATTGACCTGAACCATAGTAGGGCCTTCCCTGCAAACAGATCTACCTCGCTCAACTCCTCAATCCGTTCTAAAAATGCGAAGAGCGACATACCCACTTCGACAAGTTTATCGGCTTCTGAGACTCGGCTGTCTCCTCAACAGCGCGTCGTACCTCCACGGGCGGGGGTGCTATCGGGTCCGCACGAGTGGCACCCGAGCGCTCTACCGAGCCGATTTCCTTTTCTTCAGCATCTTCGACTACCTATTGTAGTTCGGCGAGATGGAGCTCCATCTGCTGAGTCATCTCGCCGTCGCTTCCCGGTCGCGCCCGTCCGATTCGCGAAACGCACCATTCGATCTTTGCCATCGCTTTCGCTCCATGCGACGGCTTGCCTCCACCCGAAACCGACGCAATTAAATTTTCTACCTCCTCCAGTTTCGACTCGACCGCCGTCTTATCCTCGTCGAAACTGAAGGGGTAGTCCTGAAAGAGGTTTACCGAACCTCTTTTCTCGATTAGTCACGATGCCTTAAGCGACTTACGCATGGCTTCGACCGTACCGACTGGAAGGCCGCGTGCCTCCATCTCGTACGCGAGCTCATCCTGCGCTAAACGATTAATCTCCTTTTTTAAAAAACGTTAACTCAAAAAAAAAACAAGAAAAATTAAAAAAAGAAAAGTATTTATTTGAAAAAAAAGATAATAATAACTTAATAAAAATCAAAATTTAAAAAAAAAGCTGTTATCCTAATATTTTTCGGGTTGCCCTGTACTGGCTCAACAAAAGACCCTATCACGTGAACAACAAAAGAGCCTAACCACAAGAAACACAAAAAAAAAAAATAAAAAACAAATATATTGTCTACGGTGACAACACTATAATTATCCAAAACACAAAAAAAAATGTTTTTTTATAATAAAGAAAAAAAATTATTAATCGAAAACAATTAAAAAAGACAACAAAAACCCTTGATTAACAAAACAACTAAAAAAAAAACAACCTAATTTATAACGACCACTACTAGTCACTTTCGGACCAGTCTCAACACGCTTGACCAACAATTTTCTACACCTAGATAATACTCCAATAGAAAAAATAGAAAATTGTTAATAATTATAAAAACAGAAACCAACAGCACAAAGCACCACTCAAAATTCACTGAAACAAAACCATTAAATTTTTCAAAGTAAAGTTCTTATCGGGCCCCACGTTGGGCGCCAATTTGTCACCTCCACTTTTTTTCAATTTACAATATGCGTATGTACATACGTACACACATAGGTATACCTACAGTGGCTGTGTGTCAAGCGCCTACCAACAGCCACACACGTCAACAAAACAAACTACCGCACAAAAAGGAGATGACAAAAACTAACAAAGCGACCGGCCAGCTTAGAGAAGAGGGCGTGGGTCGCTAGCTACGTACAATAACAAATCAAGCGAAAAGATCGACGCTGACTTAGATAAACAAATGCATGACAACAATTAAGCAACGATCTAAGACAGAGTAAACAAAATATATTTTTGGGGCGCACCCGAGGTGTGGTCCAACCAAACTGGTTACGAACCCACTGGCACTACTCCCGTGTTGCCGGGGGTATCTTTAACCCGCCTGTATGACTGGGCTCTGGGTGCGGGATACTAGAGGGATGGGTGAGGACGAACGGAGGGAACGACACTGTCGGCACGGCACAAAAAAAAACGTACGAAAACAATATATAAACAAAATGATACTTATCTGTTTCTCGGTCGGGTGTGAGTACCCAACTTCAGTGCTCCTCCGGTGATGCCGCCAAACTTCGGTTCCGCCACTAAGCACGATAAAAGCAATAACGGCTCCGTTTTACAACACAAAAAACTCTCACTAGGCTTCAACTGCCTTTACTCTAACACTCTCACTAATTTTTCTAAAATCACTACTCGTAACCGCCCCGCTCTTAGCCTCGACTGGCCTTACGTTTATAAAATTTTCTTTTATTTTTTTTGTTTTCTAAAACCGCACGTCTGCGCAAAAATATGTGCTCACTCTTCTGTAGATTGCGAGAATCTGATCCGGCACGCATTTACGAGCCAGGCCGCAAGCTACGCATCGGTCTTCAGAATTCTCAGGCGAGTGTGTATTGGTGCCCAATCACTTGGCGCCGCCCCCATTACCCAAAGGGACAGAGTTGTATAGCGCACGCCACCATGGCACACCAAGTACACTGGGATAATTTTCCCCACGCCGTATAAAAAGAAAGGCGACACCCCTTTTTACGGAATACCCGCGCAAAGCATTCCGTTTCCCTAATATTTGTTAGTGAAGGAACCGTTTTGACGAACATCTCCTTTTGGAGACTTATACCACTGGGTAGGCACACACCGAGTGCAACCGTGCCAACAATTCATGGCTTTGAATTATGCAATTATTTACCGACAGATGCCACTGCCAACGCTTGTAGTGAAAGGAATATTAGGCAAAACAAAGGAAATGAACAAACAAACACCAAAGAAGTTTTTGTTGCGGCCAGTACGCGTACGTACGCCAGTACAGTATTGATACAATAGTTAGTTAGAAAATGAGCCAGCCAAATGGGAAGTGATACACGAGAAACGGAAACATTATTACTGATTATAAACAATAATCGACGGAAAACAATTTTTCAACCACCAACTAAATTCAACGATGTCATACAAAAACAACATGATGAACAACTAGAAATTCTACGCATCATCGAATCAAATTTTTTGATAGAACTTTAACCACATCAAAGAATTACCAACTTTCCCGTTGCCACTCGAGGAACATTTTATGCATACTTGCATTTCTGACATATAATACGGACACGAATGCTACAAAGCAAAGAAGGCAGAAGAAAGAAATGTAAATCTGATCGTATCTAAACATCCTTATCTTTTGCAAACAACCCAAATGCATCAAAACATCCTTATCTATAGCAAACATCCTAAATGTATGAAAAAATCTCTATCAGTAGTAAGCAAAACAACATGCTTGTACGTAGAAGTATAATTAGGAGTAAGGTAGTGAGGAGATGATCAGGGGCTCTGCGAACGTTAAGTAATCCCCAGTTGCATCATTATATTGAACTCAGCCATGGAGATTTTGACATATTCTTTGATGACGAGCTTTGCTGGATACGGCAGGTCCAGGTGTTGTGGATATTTGATGTTGAGTCCTGTGTGTGGCAGCAAGGCATATTGTTTCAGGTTTCGTCAGATTCGGGAATTTTCCGATGAGACCCGACTACGAGGAGTAGAAAGGCGTGCCCTTTATTTCTGAAACAATATTAGATAACAATACCTTACATGATGCGCTTAATTAAAGAGTCGATAAAGCAGCCATTTTTTAAATCAGATAAAATTTCGATATATGCCAGAAAGTCTGCACCAATAATAGGTTTGGTCGTATCCGCTGCTACGAAGCGCCATATGAAGTTCCTTCTGAGGCCAAGGTTAAGCGACAGTGTTACGCAGTCATATGTATCGTGAATACATTAGGTACAATAAAAGTTTTATTTATTCTTATGTTGTTCCGTGAGCGGGAGGCTTGAGAAATGTGCTTGGTCAGCTCCAGTATACACCAGATATTGGATTTTACTGGCGCGATCAATTACGAAGAGGCGATTTGGTTTGAATGAGGGGCGGTTGACCGCCGCTAACGGTTCGACGGGGCGTTTCCATGGAACGAGCAAGGCAATCTGCAACGTTTGGCTCTGTTTGCGAAATTTATATACATGTATGTAACATGTGTTATCGGGTGCTGACGAGATTGCTCCGGAAAGAGAGCGTCTTCCGCCGTGTGATATACACACTTTAAAAGGAGATTATTTTTCTTGGCCAACATCTCGATATATATTTACGGACATATGCATACGTAAAAACTAATTAACCAGGTGCACGAAATCCCATTTACAAATGAGGGTTAAGCAATCGCTGTTATGAAAATAAAATAATATTGGCTAGTAGCCAATTGAAGTTTCTCTTCAATCTTTCGCAGGTAGAAATGGAATCTGGCAGTGCAATTCAACATATTCAAAGTGAAATAAATAATTTTATTTCGTCACTCCAGATTCATAAAGTTGACTTATCGTTTATTTGCTCAACTAAACTGCCTGCGAATTCAATGTCCTTATTGGAGCAATCAATTACAAAGAAGTCCAAGATTCAGAACTGGGAAGATATGGATAAATTCTTGACTAGTTGGTTTCAGGCTTTGGAAACAATATGCGACCTGAGAAGTATTTAAACATAAGAAGCGCCAATAGCCAAAAATGTAATTTTTTTCAAATAAATGTGGCAAGATATTATATCCGGTTCTGCCTACTTTTTTTCTTCTATTTGACGCATTGTCCTTCGAAAATACAATATTTTTCTGAGCTGTCTGAATTCCGTACGTGCGGTTGCGAAATGTATTAGCGCTTTTAATTGTTCGTTTTAACACTCCAGACACTATTCTCTGCTTCATACATAGACTGTCCAGCAAACGCCTTCAGACAAAAATGTATTGGTTAGCAATCCGACTAACTCCGTGCAACTACTCCAAAACGAACCGGTTCTGGTTCTGGTGCTACCAAACTTCATCTGGAGGATTCTTACTATCACAAAGAAAGGGATTTTACTTGGTACAGCCGAGACAACATCAAATATAGGGGATCGATATATTCAGCTACAGCACTTATTCTGGTTTCATTTATTACGGATCTACTTCGGCAGAGTATGAGATAATAATAATAAGGTTTCTACACAAATAAATCAAGCAAGCCCCATCATGATTGTATCGCCTATCAACGAAAAGCTTTTAATACGAGCTGATACATTATAATTACCTCAGTCACCGGAAATCTACTAACATGCGACTCTCAATTGGCGACTAATCGGTTCCTCATGAAAGAAAAAGTTTGCCTTGTTCTTGGAGGATTTATCGTCAAATCATCCTTTCATGTCTACGAAAAAATGCCCTCGGTTCGCTGCTAGCCCAAGACAGAGTATTCGGTTGGATTCTTACTGACTGGACTAAGCCAAAAAGCATGCTGAACCAGAAGGGAAGGTGTTAATAACACCCTCAAATAATTAAACGGAAGCTCGTCCTTCCTGACCACCTAGACAGAATAGTTGTGGAAGTCGTACTTTTAGAATGTCATCTCGAATTCATCATCAGATAGGCTTGGAGACTCGTCCTTTCCGACCACCTATTCAAAGAAAATGCAGAGGATTCGGTGGCTTGCAAACTCGTCCTTTCCAAAGCTCTAATAAACAGTTTTCGGCCAAATATTGCAGCGTATCATCTCGCAGGTGACCAGCAATAAAACGAAAACAAACAAAAAATAATAGCTAATGCTTGAACTAAGAACCATATCCGGGTACTATATGGGTTATTTAAAAAATTACTTTTGACAACTAGTGCAAATTGGATTGAAACTAACGACCTTTTTTCATTTGATTTTATTATTTATTATTGTTAATCGTTCATTATTCAAATAGTTTTCTGAATCCCAGACAGGGGAATATGCGACCTGAGGGGTCTTTGAGCAACCAAAGAAAATTTAGTTTAAGTTGTCAATTTTAAATATAATTACCATTATACAGGGCAGTCGTTGAGTCAGCTAATTCGGGTAGTCAAAATATAATATATTGCCGCGGCAAGAGGGCCAGTATGTTTAAGCCAGATGCCTAAATATTATGACCAGTATATTACGGCGGCCGCGGTAGCCGATTGGTTAGCATTGCGTACTGACATTCGGAAGGCTCGGGTTCAAATCCCGCTGCCACCAACATCCAAAAGTTATGGAAAATTAATTTAAATAGAAAATAAGTTAAATTTTCGAATTGCGGTCGCCCTTCGGCAGGGAATGTCCACCCCTCCGAGTGTATTTCGGATATGAAATAAAGGCTCCTCGTAAAAAAACCATCAGCCGTTCGGAGGCGGCTTAATATAAACTGTAGGTCCCTCCATTTGTTGGAAAAACATCAAGACGCAAAACCACAAATTGGAGGAGGAGCTCGGCCGAAAATCGCTTCAGCGGTTACAAAGTGCCAATTATATATATACCATATATTACAATTCCCTTGATTTAATTTTGATTTGCATGTTCTAGAAGATATCCCAAGCTGACACAGCGATTGCCCAAAATTTACAAAGTGTAATTAAATAGCACGAGTAATGTTCCCAGCACATCTACATATATACATGCTCCAACAACCTCTGAACGGCTGATGGTTTTTATGAGGAGCTTTTATTTCATGTCAGAAATACACTCGGAAGGCAGGACTCGATCCCTGGCCGTCAAAATGGCAGTGTGCAATGCTAACCACTCGGCCTTTAAGGCATATCTATTATATACATACGTGTATAGATGTAAAATTTATAGAGTTTATTTAGTAAAATAGAAGTACAATAAAAGTTATATATAATATTAATAATGTGAATGTTCCATATACACGTATGTAAGATATTTGAATTCAAATAAGCTTTACTATATTAAACGAAGATTTCTGCTGGACGATCTGTTTCTCTGCTTGGCTACTTGCTGACTGACTTTTTCTCACACCAATGCTGTACGTCACCTCTTGTCGGGTTGGCATGTTACACTCGGCTATCCTGTTCGTCATCTGCCTCAGATGACTCTAGCCAATCATCCTCGTCACTTTCGTTTCCGTTGATGTAACGCCAAAGTTTGATATTATCAACGCTAGTTGACGCCTCTTTCGGACCTTATAAAATTACAAAACGTAAAAATCGGCAGAAGTTCAGCATGTAGGTTTCTTCTTATTTTCGCATTTTCACTCCAAATATTACTTCGAATGGAGTAAACTTCGTGAACGAGTGTATATGTGCATTGATTGCTTGCTGCACCTGCGAAGTATATGGTACATCACCTTTGTCGATGCAATGTAAAAAATCTTCTTGTTTGCCCAACTTGTGATTATGCGTTATGCACTCTATGCAGTTTGCGATGATCTGATTCATCTTAAGTTCCAAATGTGGTATGAAATATTCTTGTCGGATTGCGTACATTGTCTGTTCTTCCCTTTCGATTTTAAAAACCGCAGTAGCAGCGTCAACGGACTGGCAACCATAGCGTACCCTTGTACAAATTTCCGAAAGTACCCCGTAAGTCCCAGAAATGCTTGTATGCCTATCACGTTCTTTGACAAAAGAAAATTTTTTATCGTCTTGGCTTTTTCTTGTCCTTGCGGACATTCTAATTCGAAGTGACTTGTACCCACAAATTATACTCCGTGGTGTATAAAGAAATGTAAAGAAAACACGGCGAGTTGGGGGAGTAGCGAAGTCCAATATACAGCAGAACAGCTTGCATAGGTGACACCTATGTCACCTTGATACAATTACGATCGTTGATTGTAGATATGTATGTATATTCGCATGAATTACAATGCGTACTAACTAGGATGTTTGCTATAGATAAAGATGTTTTGATACATTTGGGTTGTTTGCAAAAGATAAGAATGTTTAGATACCATCAGATTTACATTTCTTTCTTCTGCCTTCTTTGCTTTGTAGCACTCGTGTCCGTATTATATGTCAGAAATGCAAGTATGCATAATCCCAAAATGTTCCTCGAGCAACGGGAAAGTTGGTAATTCTTGGATGTGGTTAAAGTTTTATCAAAAAATTTGATTCGATGATGCGTAGAATTTCTAGTTGTTCATCATGTTGTTTTTGTATGACATCGTTGAATTTAGTTGGTGGTTGAAAAATTGTTTTCCGTCGATTATTGTTTATAATCAGTAATAATGTTTCCGTTTCTCGTGTATCACTTCCGATTTGGCTGGCTCATTTTCTAACTATCAATAGTACAATTATTTGGATTTTTAATTTTAGATATACCAGTATAGTTTCCAATATAGTTCTTATAGTTTTCATCCTTTAGATCGATTAAATGATTACAGAAGACGCTAGAGGTAAAATATACCAGTATTATTGCTTGCATGCTTTGCGTATAACACTACCTCGATTTGTAGGTATTGTGCCACCTCTGTCTTCTTTTACTAGGTGTCTGTCGTTCTTGTTATGGCAGCAAGCTTTAGAGTACATAACGTCTTCTGTTCCGTACATAATGCTCCTACGCTTTTTGTTTTGATAAGAAAGCACTTTAACTTGGTTTATTTCAAGTTTTTGTTTAATACCAGGATACTCTCCGCGATTGACAAAGACGTTCTCGTTTTTCTCTCCTGTCGCAGAATGTATAGTTTTGTTATACTGCTTAACTGTGTTAAAAAGTTCGTCTTCCGATGAGGAATTATTTTGCTATGCTGGCGTTCTAACGAGTTCGATTAATGTACTGTGTGTACGTTCGATTAGACTGTTGGTTATCGATAGCTATTTTGGCGTTACAATATGTTCGATGTGTGATTTTTCGTAAATTTGTTTTGAGCATATCCTGGTGTAAGTTAACTCGTTACCAGTCATTACGAACCTAGCGTGTGGGTAAATCTGACATAAGATTTCGTCCATGTATTTGTACGTATTCTTTTTATTAGAAATTTCTCCTATGTAGCGGTGCTTAGGGAATTTATCAGTTGTGCTGGTGCATATGTTCATGTGAAATACCAGGGGTGTTAGTTGAAATTTGCCAGTTTTCTTCGATAAAGAAAACACTTAATTTTCAGAGGAATCTCAAAATTTTTTAATCGAAGTATTGACCATTGGTTTCTACATATTTCGCCCATCTCTCAGGCAAATTATGGATAACATTCTAAAAAACTATTTTCTCTTTCGAGGCAAACCATTCGACGAGCCATTTTTCGACTTCTTCAAAATTAGCGAAGCACTGCTCTGCAAGGGAGTGTCCCATCGATGCGAAAAGGTGATAGTCGGACGGGGCGAGGTCTGGAGAGTACGGCGGGTGCGGTAATATTTCCCAATTAAGTGTTTTTAATGTGTCTTTCGCCAGTTTAGCGGTATGAGACGGCGCGTTGTCATGTTGCAAGATAACTTTGTCATGTCTTCGGGCCCATTCCGACCCTTTTTCAATCAACGCATGATTCAAATTGATCACTTGTTGTCGGTAGCGAGCCATGTTCACCATTTCACCAGGTTTTAACAACTCGTAGTACACCACATCACACTGGTTCCACCAAACACAGAGCATTGTCTTACGGCCAAAGCGATTTGGCCTTGCAGTCGATGGGTCAGCTTCACCAGGGGAAAGCCATGATTTTTTTCGCTTCAGGTTCTCAAAATAAATCCATTTTTCGTCCCCCGTGACAATTCGATGCAGAAAAGATTTCCTTTCGAATCGTTGAAGCAGCATTTCACAAACGGTTTTTCGATGTTCCATTTGTCTATCGTTCAGCTGGTGTAGCACCCATTTTCCATACTTCTGGATCTTTCCCATGGCTTTTAAACGTTGGCAAATTGCTCCTTGAGCCACATGAAGAGTTTCTGCCAATTTTTGTTGCGATTGGGTTAGATCAACATGCAATTCCTCGTCTTCGAACTTTTTCGCTGCACCAGGATGTTCATTGTCTGTCAAATCGAAATCTCTACTTTTAAATTGACGAAACCAGGCTTCACATGTTCTAATCACTAGAGCATGTTCACCATAAGTTTCTACCAGCTTCAGCTGCTTTTTTCTTTTAATGAAATAAGAGAAGCAACGAATGCCGCAAATGCGATTTACTTTGAACGAAACTCGACATATTCACTGAGGTAAACAAATATGACGCTATTATTTTGGCGGAATGCGACTTGCGTATTTTTGTAGGTTAATGTCAATAGAAAAAAATTACATACATGCCAAATCATAGAAATTTATACATATTGCTAGCGACATCTACTAGTAAAACCGGCAAACTTCAACTGGTAAGTCTAAGTGTATGTGTTCACCTACACGATTTGGTATTGTTGCAGTTCCAATCGGTTGCTTGCTTGGTCTTAGTTCGTATTTATTTCTTAGACAGATTTCACAATCTTGTCTTCCTTTTTTATAATTTTCAAAAATTTGTGGTCAGTATTTCTGAGGGATGGATCCATGTGTAGAAGTTCATGCAAGTGAGGAAAATTTGTAACTGCCTGGGAGTGGCCAGAAACAATTATTTGGCTTCTGGTCTTATACCAAGTATCCAGTGGGTAGCCAACAAACATCCATTTGGAGGCGAGCTAAAATGAGAAGGCGAATCCCATGCACCTAGAATGTCCGGTCCCTTAATTGGGAAGGTGCCGCTGCCCAGTAGGTTGATGTCCTCGTAAGAATAAAGGCTGACATTACCGCCGTCCAAGAAGTGCGATGGTCGGGACAAGAACGGATGTTGGGTCCTTGTGGAATATACTACAATTACCATATAAACATCTAGCCACAATCCGTAGCAAAGTGTAATTTGTTTAACATTTCGTTGAATTTCGCACACGCCCCGACAGGAGGAAGGATGATTTGGTTAAAAATACTTTTCATGAGTGCCTGGAGCCTACTTTTGAGCACTGCCCCCACTACTAATCGTGCTTGGTGACTTACTTCGCCTGGGCCTGAAATGTGGTCGTCTGTAGTACCAGATTCCAGCACAAGTTATTTTCTACTCGACTTGCACTCCTGTTCTCTGAGAGCACTCATCAGCAATTCGGTGCAAGGGAACTGTGGGACTAAATTTCAAGCTCCCTACCTACAGCAGCAAATGAAGCCATTGGATTTCGGCAAGGTTCCAAAAACAGCTAGTCGCATTGGAGAGAAAGCAGGCTACCAATATCGCAGCGTTGCAATCGACTACAAAACGTACGGGATGCAGACATGGAGAGAAAGAAAGAAGAATACGAAAGATGCGTGAGTATGAAGAGCTTGAGAAGCTGAATGACAAGGGTAAAAATTCTATGAAAAGATACTGTAAGCGTCATAGATGATTTTATCTATCTAGGAAACATCATCAACACAAACAATAATGTCAGCATTCAAATCCAAAGCAAAATCACTCTTGCCAACATGTGCTACTTTGGACTGAGGAGGCAATTGAAAAGTAAAGTTCTTTTTCGACGAACAAAAACGAAACTCCACAAGTCGCTCACCACACCCGTATTCCCTTATGGCGCAGAAGCGTGGACGACGTCAACATCTGATGAATCGGCCTTGGGATCCTTCTGGAGAAATGTTTTGCGAACGATTTATGGTCCTTTATGCATTGGCAACGGCGTATACCGCAGACGATGAGCTGTATGAACTACGTATATATCACTTTAGACCTAAAACATACGAATATCGATGCGTTGTAGCGAAAGGCCCACAAAAGAAATGGTCGCCGTTGCATTTGCATGCGATTGATGGGAAGATTCCCCATAATCAATTGCATTAATTTGGGCTTGTAGTGAAAACAGTGGACGCAGCGTTGAACAGTTTTCCTTACGATATCGCGAACGTTTATAACCCATACACGTTCACGCAACAAACTTATTAGAACCTTTGGTCCTGCATGTCGATGTTTCCTGTGTAGGTACTTTGTACATAATGTTGTGAATCGATGATTTTTCGGAAAAAGAGCTGAAAATTTTTCATCAACAAGAATTTCATCAACGCGAAGTATGTACGAAGTAATGCGAAGTAACCGGTAATATGATGAAAAACGAAAAAAAAATGGAATGGAATGTTTCAGGTGATATTTGCTGAATTCCAGAGACTCTGCTTGAAACAAAACAGTTCAATGTAGATGTAGCACTATGTCTGAGCCAAACCAAAAATATATTTTTGGACTAGATCTACTTAACAGAGTTCTAAACGTGGGTGGGCTGAGATTGAATCGGTGCTAATTTCGATTTTGCAATAAGTATAGTTGTTTTGAATACCTCATTTACGAAAGAACGAGCATCCGTATGCTCGTGTTGAGACGTCTTAAAATCCATGGAATTTACAATCAAACTTGGCTGTTATGTGCACGTACCGAAATAGTTTTATTTTGTTAATATAATTTAACTCGGATTTTATCTGCAACTGAATGCTATGTACATCTGAATGAAGAGATTAATTCCTATCTAATCGATGATCCAGATTTCTTGAATTAATAACAGTCCAAGGATATCAAATATTTTGGATATTATTGACAGAACAGATTATTTGGTAGCTAATTGCCATTCTGGCAGAACATATTGGTAACCATAAGTGTCAGAAGGAGGTTTCCGGACATCCCTAATGTTTTGGTAAAGTTTTCTTCATTTGTTTTGATTGATACTTCAAGATACATCAGCTAACTGGGCAGAATTCGAATGCCATTTTGTAAGTGTAAGACCATGAGCACGAATAACATCGATAAGTTCAAATTTTATATGTTGTAAAGTTTCAATGCTTTCTAGGCCAGTTAACAAATCGTCAACGCAAAAGTTTTTACGAATTACAGACGCAGCCAGTGGATACTCATCCTGATTTATATCGGCAATATGAAATAAATTGCGAATGACAAGAAACGGGGCTAATGTTAGCCGTAGGTTACAGTTTTCAGCTGAAACACCTGCAATTGGTTAATTGGTTCCGTTCCTCCATAAAATGAGTTGATAGCATTGATTCGGCTCATCGATTAGAAATGTTCCATACATTTTTGATAGGTCAGCGGTTGAAACGTATCGATGCAAGCGAAACGATAGTAATGTGAGGATGAGGTCTGGTTGAATTATTGTTCCAACCATGAGTGTTTACGCGAGGTACCTTCTTCGAGTTTCTTCGAAATAAAAACACACGCGTTGCGATTTATTGTTTACAATGTTTATTTAAATTCGCTAAATGTTTTTCTATTTGTATGTTACATACTTATGTATATTTGGTTTTAGTAATACAAACTTTTTATTTATCAATTATTACAATATTTATAAAAATCACTTTTTGTATAATTGTTTGGTGAAGGTTTATATTTATTATATTATATTTAATTTGAAATATTATCCCCGTGCGCGCTCGCCAATGTGTTGATAGAAATGTCATCTTTTGCTTGACAAGCAATGCTTATATAGCTGCATGCGCTGAAGAAGGCTCGTTAGGGTGCGCACACAAAATTAGGGTGCTGTTCTGTTTAAGCGCACGCTTAAACATACTGGGCCACCCTGCACAAAGTGCTGATTTCGTGAAGGCCGTGTTAAGTGCTGCTTCACTCTTTGGTTTCGTATGTTATTTCCACTGTTGTATTTTTCTTCGGAATGAAAACACATGACCCGATTTGGCCGTCCGTTTCCTGGAAAGAAATGGTCGGAAGTATACAGCAGCGGAAAGTGCTTTTTCTTAATTTTTATTTTATTATTATTTTGATGACACAGACATGAATGACAACAAGTTTACGAACAAAACGGCGCATATTTGACTTAAATCGGACAAATGTACACAAGGTTATCATATTTCGAATAATCAATAAAAAACCGAACGAACTTTTTACTTGTCCTAATATACTCGTACATGTATTCTTGCGTTATTCCCATTTCTTTTATACGCAAGTTAACATTTGTAAATTAACATAACACAAGCTAATTTCTGTAAACTAATATGTAGGTTAACGTATGTAAATAACATAATAAAAGATAACATACGCAAGTTGTCATGTGTAAGTTAACATAATGTATTTGCCTTACTTATGCAGCGTATGTTTTTTTACGAATACCGTTAGGAATTGTCACGCCACAGCATAGAAACTTGTTTTGACACTAGTATAAATATAGGATTAAGCTTAGCTTTAAGAATCATTGTACAGTTGAAAGTAAATAAAGATATTCACGCTACCGAATAATTAGCCCGCAAACAAAATTCTTTTTTTATTTTTAAGTAAATAATTAATTGGCGCCCAACGTGGGGCACTAACGCGAAAATCTTGAAAATAAATAAGTAAGGGTTCGTCGAGTGCTAGAAAAAATAAGTATCTTAAAAAAAAGGAAAAAATAAAACAAAGAATCGCAGGGTTTTTATCAAATTTAATAAAAATCTTCAATTAAATAACTAGTAAGACTAAAAGTGAATAAAAGACTAAAATTTAAAAAAATCTTCAATTAAATAATTACTTAGACTAGAAGTGAATAAAAAACTCAAATTTAATAAAATCTTCAATTAAATAATTATATACTTGGCACTTTGTAACCGATGAAGCGATTTTCGGCCGAGCTCCGCCTCCAATTTGTTGTTTTGCGTTTTGATGTTTTTCCAAGAAATGGATGGACCTACAAGTTTATTCTAAGCCGCCTCCGAACGGCTGATGGGTTTTTTACGAGGAGCCTTTTTATTTCATGTCCGAAATACACTCGGAGGGGTTGACATTCTCTGCCGAGGGGCGACCGCAATTCGAAAATTTAACTTAATTTTTTTATTTAAATTAATTTTCCATAACTTTTGGATGTTGCTGGCACTGGGATATGAACCCGAGCCTTCCGAATGTCAGTACACAATGCTAACCACACGGCTATCGCGGCCGCCAATTAAATAATTACTTAGACTAAAAGTGAATAAAAGACAAAAATTTAAAAAAAAAATCTTCAATTAAATAATTACTTAGTCTAGAAGTGAATAAAAAACTCAAATTTAAAAAAATCTCCAATTAAATAATTACTTAGACTAGAAGTGAATAAAAAACTTAAATTTTATAAAATCTTCAATTAAAAAATGAAAAAAAAATCATAGAAACTAATAAAAACGAATAAAAAGTTAAAAAAGATATGAAAAGTCCGCACCCAGAAATAAAACATTTAAAGAATATCACAAAGATTTTTTCTACTTAACTCTTATAGTGGCATACAAGCATACTCGTAAAAACATAAAATTTCAAAAACGACGTATGAAAGAAGTTAATACAACATTAAAATAAAATCATAAAGTTTGAAAAACAAGAAAACTAACGAAATAAACGAAAATCTTGAAATAATTACATTTAAAATAGTATACAAAATTTATACAATCAAAGTGAACTTTCCGTAAAAAAAGAACTCAAACGAGAAAAAGACTGCAAGCTGAAAAATATGTAAAAGAAACAAATAAACAAACATAAAAACACGACATTAAAATGTTTTCGAGTTTGGCGCAGCTTTAACTACGAACATAATATCAAAATTTGAACAACGTCGAAAAGAAGGTTCGAGTTAAAAAGAGATGTTGCACGACATACTTAAATGATGTTTGAAGAGTCTATATACATGTGAAAGGGTGGCAGCACCCTCTAAATGACTATAAAGCAGCGTAAAGAATTGTCAAAATAAAAACGACGGAGTCGAAGTTGAACAACAGTAGGGAACAGACGAAAGGAAGCGCGTGAATAAATCGGAAGTTGAACGAAGCTTATTCATACATTCAGTACATTCATCATTTTTTTTTTTAATAATATTGTACATAATTCAAATTACATACAACTAATTTCATTTCTATTGTAAACATTACTTGGAATAAACTTATCTTTCTACATTTGGGGGCTCAACCTCAAGAGTCATTATAAGAAGTAGCAGCAGACAGCAGAAAAATCTAGAAAAAGATGCGAAAAGGTGATAGTCGGACGGGGCGAGGTCTGGAGAGTACGGCGGGTGCGATAATATTTCCCAATTAAGTGTTTTTAATGTATCTTTCACCAGTTTAGCGGTATGAGACGGCGCGTTGTCATGTTGCAAGATAACTTTGTCATGTCTTCGAGCCCATTCCGACCCTTTTTCAATCAACGCATGATTCAAATTGATCACTTGTTGTCGGTAGCGAGCCATGTTCACCATTTCACCAGGTTTTAACAACTCGTAGTACACCACATCACACTGGTTCCACCAAACACAGAGCATTGTCTTACGGCCAAAGCGATTTGGCCTTGCAGTCGATGGGTCAGCTTCACCAGGGGAAAGCCATGATTTTTTTCGCTTCGGGTTCTCAAAATAAATCCATTTTTCGTCCCCCGTGACAATTCGATGCAGAAAAGATTTCCTTTCGAATCGTTGAAGCAGCATTTCACAAACGGTTTTTCGATGTTCCATTTGTCTATCGTTCAGCTGGTGTAGCACCCATTTTCCATACTTCTGGATCTTTCCCATGGCTTTTAAACGTTGGCAAATTGCTCCTTGAGCCACATGAAGAGTTTCTGCCAATTTTTGTTGCGATTGGGTTAGATCAACATGCAATTCCTCGTCTTCGAACTTTTTCGCTGCACCAGGATGTTCATTGTCTGTCAAATCGAAATCTCTACTTTTAAATTGACGAAACCAGGCTTCACATGTTCTAATCACTAGAGCATGTTCACCATAAGTTTCTACCAGCTTCAGCTGCTTTTTTCTTTTAATGAAATAAGAGAAGCAACGAATGCCGCAAATGCGATTTACTTTGAACGAAACTCGACATATTCACTGAGGTAAACAAATATGACGCTATTATTTTGGCGGAATGTGACTTGTGTATTTTTGAAGGTTAATGTCAGTAGAAAAAAATTACATACATGCCAAATCATAGAAATTTATACATATTGCTAGCGACATCTACTAGTAAAACCGGCAAACTTCAACTGGTAAGTCTAAGTGTATGTGTTCACCTACACGATTTGGTATTGTTGCAGTTCCAATCGGTTGCTTGCTTGGTCTTAGTTCGTATTTATTTCTTAGACAGATTTCACAATCTTGTCTTCCTTTTTTATAATTTTCAAAAATATGTGGTCAGTATTTCTGAGGGATGGATCCATGTGTAGAAGTTCATGCAAGTGAGGAAAATTTGTAACTGCCTGGGAGTGGCCAGAAACAATTATTTGGCTTCTGGTCTTATACCAAGTATCCAGTGGGTAGCCAACAAACATCCATTTGGAGGCGAGCTAAAATGAGAAGGCGAATCCCATGCACCTAGAATGTCCGGTCCCTTAATTGGGAAGGTGCCGCTGCCCAGTAGGTTGATGTCCTCGTAAGAATAAAGGCTGACATTACCGCCGTCCAAGAAGTGCGATGGTCGGGACAAGAACGGATGTTGGGTCCTTGTGGAATATACTACAATTACCATATAAACATCTAGCCACAATCCGTAGCAAAGTGTAATTTGTTTAACATTTCGTTGAATTTCGCACACGCCCCGACAGGAGGAAGGATGATTTGGTTAAAAATACTTTTCATGAGCGCCTGGAGCCTACTTTTGAGCACTGCCCCCACTACTAATCGTGCTTGGTGACTTACTTCGCCTGGGCCTGAAATGTGGTCGTCTGTAGTACCAGATTCCAGCACAAGTTATTTTCTACTCGACTTGCACTCCTGTTCTCTGAGAGCACTCATCAGCAATTCGGTGCAAGGGAACTGTGGGACTAAATTTCAAGCTCCCTACCTACAGCAGCAAATGAAGCCATTGGATTTCGGCAAGGTTCCAAAAACAGCTAGTCGCATTGGAGAGAAAGCAGGCTACCAATATCGCAGCGTTGCAATCGACTACAAAACGTACGGGATGCAGACATGGAGAGAAAGAAAGAAGAATACGAAAGATGCGTGAGTATGAAGAGCTTGAGAAGCTGAATGACAAGGGTAAAAATTCTATGAAAAGATACTGTAAGCGTCATAGATGATTTTATCTATCTAGGAAACATCATCAACACAAACAATAATGTCAGCATTCAAATCCAAAGCAAAATCACTCTTGCCAACATGTGCTACTTTGGACTGAGGAGGCAATTGAAAAGTAAAGTTCTCTTTCGACGAACAAAAACGAAACTCCACAAGTCGCTCACCACACCCGTATTCCCTTATGGCGCAGAAGCGTGGACGACGTCAACATCTGATGAATCGGCCTTGGGATCCTTCTGGAGAAATGTTTTGCTAACGATTTATGGTCCTTTATGCATTGGCAACGGCGTATACCGCAGACGATGAGCTGTATGAACTACGTATATATCACTTTAGACCTAAAACATACGAATATCGATGCGTTGTAGCGAAAGGCCCACAAAAGAAATGGTCGCCGTTGCATTTGCATGCGATTGATGGGAAGATTCCCCATAATCAATTGCATTAATTTGGGCTTGTAGTGAAAACAGTGGACGCAGCGTTGAACAGTTTTCCTTACGATATCGCGAACGTTTATAACCCATACACGTTCACGCAACAAACTTATTAGAACCTTTGGTCCTGCATGTCGATGTTTCCTGTGTAGGTACTTTGTACATAATGTTGTGAATCGATGATTTTTCGGAAAAAGAGCTGAAAATTTTTCATCAACAAGAATTTCATCAACGCGAAGTATGTACGAAGTAATGCGAAGTAACCGGTAATATGATGAAAAACGAAAAAAAAATGGAATGGAATGTTTCAGGTGATATTTGCTGAATTCCAGAGACTCTGCTTGAAACAAAACAGTTCAATGTAGATGTAGCACTATCTCTGAGCCAAACCAAAAATATATTTTTGGACTAAACTGAAGCACGTAGTCCTGTATTTTTTTACCAAGATCTACTTAACAGAGTTCTAAACGTGGGTGGGCTGAGATTGAATCGGTGCTACTTTCGATTTTGCAATAAGTATAGTTGTTTTGAATACCTCATTTACGAAAGAACGAGCATCCGTATGCTCGTGTTGAGACGTCTGAAAATCCATGGAATTTACAATCAAACTTGGCTGTTATGTGCACGTACCGAAATAGTTTTATTTTGTTAATATAATTTAACTCGGATTTTATCTGCAACTGAATGCTATGTACATCTGAATGAAGAGGTTAATTCCTATCTAATCGATGATCCAGATTTCTTGAATTAATAACAGTCCAAGGATATCAAATATTTTGGATATTATTGACAGAACAGATTATTTGGTAGCTAATTGCCATTCTGGCAGAACATATTGGTAACCATAAGTGTCAGAAGGAGGTTTCCGGACATCCCTAATGTTTTGGTAAAGTTTTCTTCATTTGTTTTGATTGATACTTCAAGATACATCAGCTAACTGGGCAGAATTCGAATGCCATTTTGTAAGTGTAAGACCATGAGCACGAATAACATCGATAAGTTCAAATTTTATATGTTGTAAAGTTTCAATGCTTTCTAGGCCAGTTAACAAATCGTCAACGCAAAAGTTTTTACGAATTACAGACGCAGCCAGTGGATACTCATCCTGATTTATATCGGCAATATGAAATAAATTGCGAATGACAAGAAACGGGGCTAATGTTAGCCGTAGGTTACAGTTTTCAGCTGAAACACCTGCAATTGGTTAATTGGTTCCGTTCCTCCATAAAATGAGTTGATAGCATTGATTCGGCTCATCGATTAGAAATGTTCCATACATTTTTGATAGGTCAGCGGTTGAAACGTATCGATGCAAGCGAAACGATAGTAATGTGAGGATGAGGTCTGGTTGAATTATTGTTCCAACCATGAGTGTTTACGCGAGGTACCTTCTTCGAGTTTCTTCGAAATAAAAACACTCGCGTTGCGATTTATTGTTTACAATGTTTATTTAAATTCGCTAAATGTTTTTCTATTTGTATGTTACATACTTATGTATATTTGGTTTTAGTAATACAAACTTTTTATTTATCAATTATTACAATATTTATAAAAATCACTTTTTGTATAATTGTTTGGTGAAGGTTTATATTTATTATATTATATTTAATTTGAAATATTATCCCCGTGCGCGCTCGCCAATGTGTTGATAGAAATGTCATCTTTTGCTTGACAAGCAATGCTTATATAGCTGCATGCGCTGAAGAAGGCTCGTTAGGGTGCGCACACAAAATTAGGGTGCTGTTCTGTTTAAGCGCACGCTTAAACATACTGGGCCACCCTGCACAAAGTGCTGATTTCGTGAAGGCCGTGTTAAGTGCTGCTTCACTCTTTGGTTTCGTATGTTATTTCCACTGTTGTATTTTTCTTCGGAATGAAAACACATGACCCGATTTGGCCGTCCGTTTCCTGGAAAGAAATGGTCGGAAGTATACAGCAGCGGAAAGTGCTTTTTCTTAATTTTTATTTTATTATTATTTTGATGACGCAGACATGAATGACAACAAGTTTACGAACAAAACGGCGCATATTTGACTTAAATCGGACAAATGTACACAAGGTTATCTTATTTCGAATAATCAATAAAAAACCGAACGAACTTTTTACTTGACCTAAAATACTCGTACATGTATTCTTGCGTTATTCCCATTTCTTTTATACGCAAGTTAACATTTGTAAATTAACATAACACAAGCTAAATTCTGTAAACTAATATGTAGGTTAACGTATGTAAATAACATAATAAAAGATAACATACGCAAGTTGTCATGTGTAAGTTAACATAATGTATTTGCCTTACTTATGCAGCGTATGTTTTTTTACGAATACCGTTAGGAATTGTCACGCCACAGCATAGAAACTTGTTTTGACACTAGTATAAATATAGGATTAAGCTTAGCTTTAAGAATCATTGTACAGTTGAAAGTAAATAAAGATATTCACGCTACCGAATAATTAGCCCGCAAACAAAATTCTTTTTTTATTTTTAAGTAAATAATTAATTGGCGCCCAACGTGGGGCACTAACGCGAAAATCTTGAAAATAAATAAGTAAGGGTTCGTCGAGTGCTAGAAAAAATAAGTATCTTAAAAAAAGGGAAAAAATAAAACAAAGAATCGCAGGGTTTTTATCAAATTTAATAAAAATCTTCAATTAAATAACTAGTAAGACTAAAAGTGAATAAAAGACTAAAATTTAAAAAAATCTTCAATTAAATAATTACTTAGACTAGAAGTGAATAAAAAACTCAAATTTAATAAAATCTTCAATTAAATAATTATATACTTGGCACTTTGTAACCGATGAAGCGATTTTCGGCCGAGCTCCGCCTCCAATTTGTTGTTTTGCGTTTTGATGTTTTTCCAAGAAATGGATGGACCTACAAGTTTATACTAAGCCGCCTCCGAACGGCTGATGGTTTTTTTACGAGGAGCCTTTTTATTTCATGTCCGAAATACACTCGGAGGGGTTGACATTCTCTGCCGAGGGGCGACCGCAATTCGAAAATTTAACTTAATTTTTTTATTTAAATTAATTTTCCATAACTTTTGGATGTTGCTGGCACTGGGATATGAACCCGAGCCTTCCGAATGTCAGTACACAATGCTAACCACACGGCTATCGCGGCCGCCAATAATTACTTAGACTAAAAGTGAATAAAAGACCAAAATTTAAAAAAAAAATCTTCAATTAAATAATTACTTAGTCTAGAAGGGAATAAAAAACTTAAATTTTATAAAATCTTCAATTAAAAAATGAAAAAAAAAAATCATAGAAACTAATACAAACGAATAAAAAGTTAAAAAAGATATGAAAAGTCCGCACCCAGAAATAAAACATTTAAAGAATATCACAAAGATTTTTTCTACTTAACTCTTATAGTGGCATACAAGCATACTCGTAAAAACATAAAATTTCAAAAACGACGTATGAAAGAAGTTAATACAACATTAAAATAAAATCATAAAGTTTGAAAAACAAGAAAACTAACGAAATAAACGAAAATCTTGAAATAATTACATTTAAAATAGTATACAAAATTTATACAATCAAAGTGAACTTTCCGTAAAAAAAGAACTCAAACGAGAAAAAGACTGCAAGCTGAAAAATATGTAAAAGAAACAAATAAACAAACATAAAAACACGACATTAAAATGTTTTCGAGTTTGGCGCAGCTTTAACTACGAACATAATATCAAAATTTGAACAACGTCGAAAAGAAGGTTCGAGTTAAAAAGAGATGTTGCACGACATACTTAAATGATGTTTGAAGAGTCTATATACATGTGAAAGGGTGGCAGCACCCTCTAAATGACTATATAGCAGCGTAAAGAATTGTCAAAATAAAAACGACGGAGTCGAAGTTGAACAACAGTAGGGAACAGACGAAGGAAGCGCGTGAATAAATCGGAAGTTGAACGAAGCTTATTCATACATTCAGTACATTCATCATTTTTTTTTTTAATAATATTGTACATAATTCAAATTACATACAACTAATTTCATTTATATTGTAAACATTACTTGGAATAAACTTATCTTTCTACATTTGGGGGCTCAACCTCAAGAGTCATTATAAGAAGTAGCAGCAGACAGCAGAAAAATCTAGAAAAAGAGGCGAAAAGTACAAAAGTTGCGTAAGTGTGAAGGAAAAAGAAATATGCTCGGAGTACCTATGAATACTAGAGCGAAAAAAACACAGGAAAGCGAAAGCAGCGAAGACGTTGTAAAAAACGGAAAAAAATACAGCAGAAGCTGGCGCAGATGAAAAAACAAGATCAGAGAGCGAAAGCAGAGAAGAAGAGTTGATAGAAGGTAGCACGAAATTGCACGAAGGAGACATGAATAATTTAAGCGAGCTCATAAAACTTTTTGCGGCGAAATTAGATAAAGATGAAGTGAATAGAAATTACATTACAGTTGAAAGCTTCGGAAAAATAATTCCAGATTACGATGGTTCTACGATGTCAGTACGTCAGTGGTTCGACAACTTTGAACAAAATGCAGAAGCGTACGAACTAAACGAAAAGCAGATGTATGTTAACGCTCGAAATAAAGTGACAGGAATAGCGAAATTGTTTTTGGACTCCTTTACTGTTTCTACATACGAAGAGTTGCGAAATGCTCTGTTAGAAGAATTCCATTCATAAGCTGCTGATGGAGCGGAAAAAACGATATTGTACAATGAGAGCTTTCATGAATATGTGTTGCATATGCGAAAACTTGCGATTATGGGTAATGTTGAAGAGCAGTCCACAATAAGATATATTGTAGATGGGCTAAAATGGAAACCAGAGTTGACATTTCCTTTGTATAGTGCAACCACTTTTAACGAATTACGACAGAGGCATGGGATTATAGATATGGCAAAATACAAAAAATACAACATTTCGGCGGACAAAGAAACAATATTAAAGGAGACAGGGATAAATATTATAAAACACGATGAGAGAACAAGTGCACATAAACAACACTGTTTCAATTGCGGATCAACTGAGCATAAGAGAGCCGAATGCAAAGCAGAGGTGAAATGCCTTAAATGTAATAGAAGTGGGCACATAGCAAAACATTGCGATAGAAGAGTACAAAAAGCAGAGGTAAATTCTATTTCCAATAAAACACGGGTAAAACTGATGAAAATAAACAATGAAGAGTTAAGTTGCCTTATCGATACAGGTTCTGATGTTTCTCTTATTAAAGAAAGTCTGTGTAAAAATAAATTTTCAAATACTTTGATGCAGAAAAGTACTGCAGTCTTGTACGGCTTAGGAAATATCCCAATTAAAGCGATTGGAACTTTTACAGCAGATGTTAACGTCGATGGGCTGAAAAGCACACACAAATTTCTTATAGTATCAGATAGCAAAACCAACTATGGTGTAACAATGGGCTATGATTTTGTTGAAAAGTTCACTGTTGTGCTTAAGGGTAGTAAATATACGTTTCTGGGCTACGAAGCAGACGAAGTTGAAATTGAAGAGATAGGAAGCAATGTATATAATATAATTAAGAACGAAGATAAGGATAAAAAATCGCTGAAGGATGAAAACATAGTAAAAGTGGACTTTAAAAAAGAAATCGAAACCAACAAATATGATAGATCAGGGCGGAACAAGAGGGAAAATAGCGAGGAATCACGTAAAAATAAATATGAAAGCTATAGCGCTCTGATTATCAAAGTAGTTCTCGCAAGCACGATGATCGTGTTAATTACTCCAATAATGATGATCGAGTGAAAGATGACAGACGTAACCGCAGCTCTCGACATTATGAAGAAGATAAACAACGTAGTAGCAGTAGTCGACGCGAGTGTTACGATGAGCAACGCAATGTACGCAATCAAAGCAAACGCAGATCAAGAGATCGCATCAGTCGCATTGGTCAACAAGAGCGTTTACCATCAGCAAGTAGTAATAGCAGACGCCAACAGTACACTGACGATACTAGTGCTTTCTCTGGTACAGATAGTGATTCAGACTCTGCATATGAACGTAAAATGAAAAAGAAGTCTAGTCACAAATCGAAAGGTAAAAAAAGTAGTAAAAAATCCAAGCGTAAGCATCACAGAACGACTGATACAGAGTCTTCATCCGATAGCGACGGCGGCAAAGAATCCATTCGGTGGCAAAAGAAGCAACATATCGAAATTACTACAGGAGTTGCAAGAGGTAATGGTCAAATCGAGCGTGTTAACAAGGTGATCCTATCGGTTTTGGCGAAGCTGTCTGCGTCGGAGCCATCGAAGTGGTACAAATATACAGGTCCGGTTCAAACGGCAATTAACGGACGCGTTCATTCAGAAACAAAATATACACCGTTCAAAGTTCTTTTCGGAGTTAAATGCGACATGAGTTTAACGCTGACCTGGCAAAAATTCTCGAAGACGAATTTATTGAATCATTTAATGCAGATCGCAGTACATTAAGACAGTCAGCTAAAGAGCAAATTGCGAAAGCGCAAGCAATCTACAAAAAACAATTTGACAAGAAACGAAAGAGCAGCCACGAGTACCAAACATCAGATCTTGTAGCAATAAAGTATACACAGTTCGTTGCAGGAAGAAAGCTGGCAAGTAAATAAATAGGACCGTATAAAATTGTTAAAGTTAAGCGCAACTGCCGATACGACGTTGAAAAAGCAGCCGAATTTCTGGGTCCAACTCGCACATCAACGAGCGCCGATAATATGAAGTTATGGAGATATGTCGAAAGCCATGAAGATGACGTATCATCGGAGTCCGATGAAGATCAGGATGACCGAGTGTGAAAGGGTGGCAGCACCCTCTAAATGACTATAAAGCAGCGTAAAGAATTGTCAAGATAAAAACGACGGAGTCGAAGTTGAACGACAGTAGGGAACAGACGAAGGAAGCGCGTGAATAAATCGGAAGTTGAACGAAGCTTATTCATACATTCAGTACATTCATCATTTTTATTTTAATATTACATAATTCAAATTACATACAACTAATTTCATTTCTATTGTAAACATTACTTGGAATAAACTTATCTTTCTACATACATACAAAGAAGGTAACGAGTGTAAATGCAACAGTGTAAAAAAAAGTAAAAAGAAAAACTTAAACAAAAAATTTTCAAATTAAATAAAGCGAAATCATTTTAATTAAACGCAATACAGTCATCGACTGATATTCGTTGCGTACGGTTGTGTTCTGAGTGACTTTCTCTCGTTCCTCTTTTTCTTAATTCTTTCGCATAGTGCGCTAAATCAATACTATCTCTGTTTTTCTATTTTTCTTGTGATAAAAACATACATTTATTGGTGCTAAAAAAGAAGATAAACAATGCCTCCCAGGCGCCCCCCTCTTGGGGATAACAGGTTTGCCCTGCTATCTTCAAGTTCAAAACATAAAAAGAAAAAAACTAAACAGATATTAATAGAAGATTTTCCCAATTTAAAAACAGTGAAAAAAGACAACCCCAAATATTTGGTAGTTAGTGCTGTTAATACTGCAAAGCCATTGAGTAAATTCTCTTGTTTCGCTGTACACAAAGCTCTAAAAAACATAAGCTCTGAGATTATTAATATATCTGAACTGAGAGATGGCAGTTTGTTGCTATTTGTAAAAAATACTCACATTGCCGAAAAGTTCATATCAACAAAATCATTATTCGGAATCTGCGAAATAAAATGTGACTATCACAAAAATCTTAATTGTGTAAAAGGTACAGTTTACGCACCATGCCTAAACGAAGTACCAGATAAAGAAATCATAGAGAATTTGAAAGAACAGGGTGTTGTAAACATTTTTAAATTCCCTAAATATAATAACAATATACCAACTCCAAGCGGTGTTATTCTTCTTACGTTTGACATGTACCGTCTACCCGAAAAAATTGAAATCTCATGGTATACTACAAAGGTAAGACCATATTATGACAATCCTATGAGATGTAAGTCTTGTCAACTTCTTGGACACACGACCAAACGATGCAATAAAAATGCCCCTGTTTGTGACGAATGTGCACTCCCACCCCACTCTCCTTCGCCTTGTTCACGAAAATTTTGCGCAAATTGCTCAGGTAGTCATCCAGCTTCCAGCAAGTCTTGTCCCAAGTATATACAAATGAAAGAAATAATTACAATAAAAACAGACAATAAATGTTCTATGCGTGAAGCAATGCGAATGTACAAAATGCAAATCCCTCCCACCCTTAAAGAAACTTCAACCACTACTTCTTATGCTAACATAACAAAACAAAAAACTAACAATATTCAAGAAAACAACAACCTTAACAACGCCGATCAAACTAACTACAACAATAACAATATACCAGTCAAACAAACAAATGAAAACGAAAAAGGAAACGAAGAAAACAACACCACAGTGCCTATCCTCAACACAACAATGTCAACATCAGTCGATGACTCATCTACACATACAATGTTGTCCGCACTACTCTCTCACCTTACTTCTACAGCATTAGACCCCTCCCAACTTACAGCTCCTTCAACGGAGTCCCCAATGATAGAGTGAATAATGCAAATTTTGCAATGGAATATGAACGGTCTATTCAATAATTACCCAGATTTAAATATACTAATTAACGAATATTTTCCTGAAATTGTAGCAATACAAGAAACTCATCTACCCTTTAATAAAACCTTTTACCCTCATAATAAATATTATAGTTACTTCCACAACAATAGACAAAATACTTCGTGTAAGCAAGGGATAGCTCTCTTTATTAAAAAACAATAAGCCACAAACGTATCCAAATCAGCTCAAACATCTCATGTTTAGCTCTCGAGATAGACATTGGTTTTAATATTACAATTATTAATTGCTACATTCCCCCCCACCAAAACTTTAATGTCAGAGATATTTCGAATATATTAAACTGCATCGTCACCCCTATCCTAGTAGTAGGTGACTTTAATGCATGGAGTCCCTTATGGGGTTCCACAAATACAAACAGACGAGGTGAAATATTGGAAGACGTAATACTATTACATGACCTTATTGTACTTAGCGATGGTGCGCCAACGCATTTTTCGACCCATGGAACATTCACTCATCCCGATCTTGTTCTAGCTTCAACTACATTAGCCCCTAAACTTTCCACTCATACCATCGATGATCTCCACAACAGTGACCACTTCCCCATCATAACTACCCTTTCTATCCCTAAAGCCTATAATGTGAAACCCAGACCCAAGTTCCTTACAGAAAAGGCAGATTGGTCAACCTTTTCATCCCTTTCCACATCTCTGTCTAATAAAAAACCAACTTCCCAAAATGTAAATGCCGAAACTTCTGCTATAAAATCGATTATTCTCTCTGCCGCGCACTTATCTATTCCTCAGTCTAGCACCAAACAATTTTCAGCAAAACTTCCTTATTGGTCCAACAACCTAAATTATCTAAAAAACAACAAAAAGCAAATGTGGTCTAAATTTAAACAAAATAGGACTGATACCAACTTAATAAATTATAAAAAAGCCAATGCCGTATTTAGAAAGGAGCTAAAATCAGCTAAACGTAAATCGTTCGAAAAAATCACGGAGAATATAAATCCGTCCTCGAGTCCCAAAAAAATATGGTCAGATATAAAATATCTGACATCCGGTACTCAACGATTTTGTATACATCATATCCAGACAGTAGAAGGTCCAATTTACTCGCTAAAAGATATTTCTGAAAAGTTTGGCCAAACATGGTCATCCCTTTCCAATGATCACAACTTTCATAACAGATTTACCCTTAAAAAAGAAAATGTTTTAAATGTAAATTATACCAACCCATACCCACCTCCAAAAGCCCTTATGGTTGACTCACCTATTACCGCAATAGAATTTGATACCACAATTGCATCGCTTTCAGGAAAAACGCCTGGAGCTGATAGAATATCGTATCCCATTTTAAAACATATCCCACTAGTTCTTAAAAATAGACTCGTTAACCTGTATAATAGCATCTTTGATTCCGGAATTTATCCGCAACAATGGAAAATTGCCACTATTATACCCGTCCTCAAACCTAACAAATCCCCCCACCTTATCGAAAATTACAGACCAATTTCCCTTCTCCCCTGTATGTCCAAAGTTATAGAAAAAATTATATCACTTCGAATCATGTGGTATGCAAAAGCGAGTGGCCTTATGGACCCCCATCAATTCGGTTTCCAAAAAGGCTTAGGGGTAATGGACCCTCTACTTTATTTTGAACACTTTGTCTCTACAGCTATGTCAACTCGTAATCACATTTCCGTATTAAGCTTAGACTTTGAAAAGGCCTTCGATAAAATTGGGGTGCATGTAGTACTTGATGAACTAAAGCGTTGGCAAGTTGGTACCAAAATCTATAACATTGTAAAATCTTTTTTGACTCATCGTAAATTTTTTATTTCTGCTAATAAACATCATTCACAAATATATCACCTATATAATGGTATACCCCAAGGCTCACCATTATCGGTCACTCTTTTTATAATAGCTTTTAACAAAGTGACCTCCTTAATATCTTCCAGTCCGACCATTCACCATTTTGCTTATGCTGATGATGTAATTATCTTTACCAAAAATAAAGACTTACAACAAGTGAAGCTAATATTTCTGAAAGTTCTAAATGCAATCAGCAGATGGTCTGAAGAATCTGGAGCCAATATCTCCACAAGCAAATGTACCACCTTTCACATCTGCAGAAAACACCAATGCTCCTTTCCATCCCTATCCTTTCGTAACATTGAAATCCCTCACACTAATTGCTTAAAAATATTAGGTTTAGTATTTGATAAAAGTATGTCATTTAAAGAACATTGTAAATATATTAGACTAAGCTTATGTACTAGACTTAACATTATAAAATTTATGTCTTCTAAGTACTCCTTATGTCATACAAATACACTTGTAAATATAACCAAGGCATTACTACTGTCAAAAATAGACTATGGACTTTCAATATACGGGCATTGCGCAAAAAGCCATATCAAACTTCTTTATGCACCTTATCATGCGGCTGCTAGAAGCTGTATTCGAGCCTTCGCAACTTCACCAATCATACCTATCTTATCGGAAGCCGGTTTACCTAATATTGCCCAAAGAACTGCCAGAAACACGATGGCGCTTATACCTAAGTTACTAAATATCCGGAACAAATTGTTGTTCGCACAAGTACAGAACGCTCTTAGTAACTTAAACACTAACAAAAGGCGATCTACCATAATCCGCGCTCTAACGATAGCAAAAGAACTACATATCGTTGCAACTCCATCATTGGTCGAAACAGCCGCATTTCCATCCTGCTTTAACCTTACATCATCGTTTATTAATACTTTGCAACATCACCTTAAGAATGCAACCAGCAATAGTGAATATCACCAACTACATAACGAAATTCTAGATCACCACAAAATAGGTTGGGAGGTACTATATACAGACGGATCTAAATCAGACACCGGTACTGCATTTGCTGTGACAAACATACTAGGTGCTACCATCGCTGCATACTCTCTTCCATCATACTGCTCTGCTTTTACAGCCGAAGCCGCTGCCCTACTAGAAGCAGTACTTTTTTCATCACAACATGGTAGGAAAACCCTTATTTGCTCTGACAGCAAATCTGCCATTGAAGCTGTCCTCAGCCAATCAAACGAAACCCCCATTATAAAAAAGATCAGAAACGTTCTGTTCCAAAACTCCAATGAAATAAAAATAATGTGGGTACCAGCGCACATAGGAATTCAAGGCAATGAAATGGCTGATAAAAGAGCTAAACAAGCTTGTGCTGAACCACTATACGTATCGGGACACTTCACCGACAACGATATTAAAAATTTAGCTAACCAAGTTCTCAGTGACAAATTCATTAACGAGTGGAGTAGCTACAACCATCATTACAAATATTTTAATACGTCAGGGACAAGGCCAGTCTACCCTTCATACCCTTTTTCCAAGAATATAAGAACATTTATGCGTCTTCGCATTGGGCATACACTAGCTACTCATGAACATCTTTTGAAAGGCCTACCTAAACCAAGCTGTCCGCATTGTGGTTGTACTGAATTCAATGTTATCCATATCCTCGACAACTGCCCAAACTCACAAGTAATAAGAAGTGGAATATTCAACAACTCCAAGCCTTCTGATCATCTTAAAATACCTAGTGACCGTAACATTAAACTAATTGCAAAATTTGTATCTCTTTGTAAAATAACCGTATAAAAAAAAAAAAAAAAAACATTATCAGACATAAATATTATTGATATTTTTACTATATTTTAATTATTAGCACATAAGCTAGAAATAATTTATAATATTGATACTTTAATAACCTTACATTGTATAACACTTTAACATTAGTTTTTAAATAAGCCGAAGGCCCTGGCAGCCAGTGCTTTAGTTTGTAAGTGGAATAATTATTAATAATTGTTTCTCTTTTAAATAAATAAAAAAAATAAACGCAATACAAATATATATTCCCATTGTCATTTTCATCGTTATTTTTATTATTATTATCATTATAGAGTAAAATTAAAAATTATATTTTTATTGTTATTATTACAGCTTTAATTAATTAACAGATTTATTGATTGGTTATTGTATGTTTCTCAATTAGTTCACATTTTATAAGTATATTTCTAATTCAAAATAAAGAAAATACGTATACAAAATATGAAATTAAATAACTTATTTCAAATATTCAAACGAGCAAGAAAATATTAAATATATAAGTAAAGAAAAAAAGATTAGCAAAAAAAATGTTCGAGATTTATTAGAACAAAAATTACCGAAATTTTGTAATAGTAAAGTTTAAATAAAAACCACTGTTTTTATAGTAAAAACACCATTATACTAAGTACATGAAAGATCAGATCTATTTTTATTGAAAATTTTTTTTTGGAATCTGTAAAAATAAAACCAAAATAATATAATATAATAACAGAACATCCAGGATGTATGTTTAATTGAAAAATTTACAAAAATGACAACCACTACAATAGATGCAAATTTGGTAACTTGGATGATTGAAATCAGTACAGCTCCGCTTCGGGATGAATTAAATACTATGTAGGAAATTAGAGCTACTTACCGTTAGTACGACAGTGGCCGAATATGAACAACAAGCTATAAATGACAGCATAGGGTGTGAGGAAAGTTTGGAGTCTAGGATCGATATTCACGGGTTAGGTGTTCAAGAATTTACGACCCGAATTTTTTATTCGGCCAAAGACTGTCATTCCCGCAACATTCCCCAAATATTACTTTGAGGAATATTTTTGCGGCTACAACAAAAACAACAGGAAACATTATAAAATCAATGCCAACTTTCACGGGTAATGGAAATTCATACGTCAGCTGGCGCGAAGCAGCGCATAATTCTAGGAGTCTATACACGAGAGATAGTCGAAAATATTTCGCTGCCCTGACAATACTAAGCAACAAAATAATAGGCGACGCGAATGATGTCCTATCCAATCATGGAACAGTACTTAATTTCGATGCCATTATAAGTAGACTTGATTTCACATTTGCACATAAGAGGCCGGTTCACATATTGGAGCAAGAATTAGGAATCATGAGGCAGGGTAATAAGTCAGTAATAGACTACTACAATGAAATAAACCAAAAATTAACGCTCTTAATAAATAAAACTTTAATGACTTACGGTAATAAAACAGAAATAATAAGGGAAATTAACAAAAAGAATAGGCAACATGCCCTGCTAGTTTTCATTACGGGTTTGAAAAGCCCATTAAACGACATTTTATTTTCTTTATCACCCGAAGATCTTCCGAATGCTCTAGCCAAAGCACAGGAAATAGAGGCAAATCGTATGAGAACGAACTTTGTTGAACAATTTCATAGAACGGAAAAAAGTTTTAATTAGATAATACAGACACCTTTTAGCAACTTCAGAAATAATTTAAGATTCCCAATAAATATATAGTTTTCGTTACCAACCACAAACAATGGAGGTAGATCCTTCCTTGTCAAGGTTCAAACAAAATAATTATGATGGAAATTTCTCAATATCCAACTAACCAGGCAAACTTTGCCAACAACTCCAATCAACAAAATTATTCAACTCGTCCAAATTTCAACCAACTACCTAAAAGGCCAGCAGTTAGTAGCCAATTTAGCAACCAACCATATTATAAGGCACAGAGAATTAATAATTTGAACGAAGTAACTTTTTTAGGAGAAAATCGGGGACAGGAACGGAACTGCCCCATATATTTAGAAAATTCGGGAATTTCGGAAGGGAAGTAAAAATTTTATTGGATACAGGAGCAACATGTTGCTACTGCAAATCAAACACGTTACCCAATAGAAAAAATTAGAAATATTTAAAAGAGTAAAAACTATTAACGGATATACTATTATAACACATTTTTCAGAAGCTAAAATATTCAATATTAAAACCCGATTTTATGAAATCACTAATCTATATACAGATATCTTAATAGGAATGAGTTTACTTATTAAAGCAAAGGCCAGAATTGATTAAAAAAAAATTAATTCTTGAAACGGAAAAGGGTAAGGAAAGAGTATATACTTCAAGTCAGCCAAATGAGCCGATACCCGAGCCCCACTATATTATTTGCAAATTAAGGTTAATTGAGGGCAACCAGGAAAGTGCTTTAAGCAAGAGTATGGTAGAAAAAGTTGAAATTATTAAGAAAAATATTGAGTGAAAAATTAAATTAATAAATTCAAACATAGATTTGCGCTTACCTTTTAGAACGGATGTTCAGGCAGAAATCCGGACAACTTTTGAAGTGCCTATATGGAGCAAACAGTATCCTTATCCCTTGGGGGTTAATTCATTTATAAATAAGGAGATTCAACAAATGTTGGCAAAGAATATAATACAACCAAACAAAAGTCCCTTTAACTCCTCGGATGGCTGGTTCTAAAGAAGGGTATAAATGAAGATGGAACACCAAAACTAAGAATGGTGATTGATTATAAAAAAATAAATGAGCACACAATTTCGGATAAGTATCCGATTTCAGACACTAATGTCATTCTTTCAAATTTAGGAGAGGCCAAGTGGTTCTCAACAATTGACCTCGAGTCTGGTTTTCACCAGATACTCATGAAAAAGGAACACGTTGAAAGGACGGCATTTTCAGTTAACAACGGCAAATACGAGTATTTACGTATGCCCTTCGGGTTGAAGAATGGCCCCAGTATTTTTCAAAGAGGGATGGACGACATTTTAAGGGATCACATTGGAAAGTTTTGTCACGTCTACATAGATGATATAATCATCTATTCAAAATCGATTGAAAAACATTCTGAACACTTGGAAAAAATTATCCAAATCCTCAGGGATGCCAATATGAAAATTTCAATAGAAAAATCTATTTTTTTTAAAGAGAATTTAGAATTTTTAGGCTATATTATTAGTCATAATGTCATTAAGACAGATCCCCAAAAAATTGAAGCAGTAAGTAATTACCCTATACCAACTACACTTAGGCAGTTAAGAAGTTTTTTAGGAATGGCCGGATATTATAGAAAATTTGTAAAAAATTATGCAAAACTTTCGAAGCCGTTAACAAAATTTTTGTAGAGAAAAAATGGAATGGTGTCACAACATATGTCAAAAAAATTGAAAAAGAGCTTTACGCTATCGTTTGGGCATTAAAGAAACTGAGAAATTATTGGTATGGAGTATCGCTTACTTTCGCAATTTCAACAAAAAATCCAAATTCAAAGATTAAGAGATGGTCGTCATTTATAGAAGAATTTTCCCCTAAAATGGTATATAAGCCAAGAACTACAAACGTTGTTACTGACGCTTTGTCCAGACAATATATAAATAATCTTTACGATTCTTCATCAACCGATGACACACAATATTCGTGCGAAAGCACATTAAACGAAGTCATAAAAGTAACATCAAAACCATTGCATGAATTTAAACAACAAGTTTTATTAGGGAAAAATCCAAAATTCACAATCCATTAATCTGTAAAAAATTTTGATAGAACTAGACATATAATAGAGTATGACACAGTGGATAATTTAATAAATATTTTTAAAGAGTTTTTGCAACCCAATCTGGTAACAGGAATACACTGCACACCGGAAGTCTTATACGAAATTCAGCAACCAGTAAAAGATAACTTTATAAACAAGCTTGTTTTCACAAGAAATTTTCCCATAGACATAGTCAATACAGATGATCAAAAGATTATAATTGAGCAAACCCATACAAGAGCCCATAGAAACTATATTGAAAATCACAAGCAGGTTTGCGATAAATACTATTGGACAAAAATGAGGCAGGAATTTAAACAATTCATTAAGAGCTGTGAAATTTGTAATAACAACAAATATTGTAAGAAACCTGAAATAGTACCAATTGGAGAGGCTCCAATTCCTAAGAAAGAGGGGGAGCAGATCCATATAGATATTTTTTATGTTCAATAACTAAAATTTATTACATGTGTTGATGCTTATTCAAAATTTTTAGTCATTAAACAAGTTGAGGACAAACTTAAACTTGATGAAAAATTATGGAGATGCTTATAAATTTCCCCGAAGCAAAAAAGATTACCTTAGATAACGAGCCAGGATTCACTACACAACAATTTAAAAGTTTAATGCAAATATTAGGAATAGAACTTTATTTTTGTAGCCCCCGATACAGTGCTACAAACGTACAGGTTGAGAGAGTTCATTCGACTCTACTTGAGATGTCAAGATGCTTAAAAGAGGAATTTCATTTAATTAGCGATATTGAAGCCATTTACAGAGCGGTTCAACAATACAATATCTCAATACATTCGGTTACTAATGAAAAATCGTTCGAAATCTTATACAATAAAAAGGCACGATAATATAGAAAGGCTTCTAAAAATAGCTCAGAAAAAAATGTTGAAAAGAAATTACCGAATAGTACGAAAATTTATAAGAAAAACGACATAGTTTATGAAAAATTAGTGGGTCAAAGGAATAAGAAACAAAAGATTGAAGAAGACTTAAGGAATAAGGTCAGAATACAATTTAGAAATACGATAATCCATAAAGATAATCTTAAAACATAAATTTGTGTATATCGTATGTTTCAGGAGATGCTATTACTAGAACCTGAATAAATTACTGAATAAAAAATTGAAATTACTTTAACACCGACTGACTTAATGGATGTGTCTAAATTTCACATTTTACAAAATAATGATGAGCATAATATAATAGTATTCCACATAAAATATCCGCTTATCCAAAAAAAGTTTATAGACTTGAGAAATGTAAATGTCAAATTCTGTAAATTAAATAAGAAAACAACTTGCTTTTTAAATTTTTATATTTTTTTTTTGTATTTATTTTTCCTTGTTTGTTCTACTTGATTCCCGTCATCTTTGATGACGAATTTCTATGTGAAAATAGTGATACTAAATGGCTACGCCGGCCGCGGTACCCGGGTGGTTAGCATTGCGTACTGATATTCGGAAGGCGCGGGTTCAAATCCCGCTGCCACCATCATCAAAAAGTTACAGAAAATTAGTTTAATTAAAAAATTAAGTTAAATTTTCTAATTGCGATCGCCCCTCGGCAGGGAATGTCCACCCCTCCGAGTGTATTTTGGACATGAAAAGGCTCCTCCTAAAAAACCATCAGACGAAAATCGCCTAAGCGGTTAAAAAACGCCAATTATATATAAGTATATGGGAGATGGGGCCATGTGCAGAAGTTCACGCAAGTGAGGAAGGTTTTTGACTGCCATTCACCTGGGAGTGGCCAGAAACGATTCTTGTGCATATGGTTCAAGCAGCTCACGACGTCCGGTCTTAGACCACGTATCCCCTGGGTAGCCAACGAACATCCGTTTGGAGGCGAGCTAAAGTGAGAAGGCGAATCCCATGCGGTTGTGCGTAGGGTTTGGTGGGAGAGAGACTCCGTCGCCGAGTGCTGGCATTCACTCCGGTGGATGAACGTCTAGCCACAATTCGCGTCAAGAAAAAATTTTTCAACACCATAATTTGCGCCCACGCCCCGACGGAAGAGAAGGATGACTTGACCAAAGATGCCTTTTACGAGCGCCTCGAACACACTTACGAGCGCTGCCCCCGCCACGACGTCAAAATTGTGCTTGGCGACTTCAACGCTAGGGTGGGAAAAGAAGGTATCTTTGATACGACTGTCGGAAAATTCAGTTTCCACGACGAAACTTCTCCAAATGGGCTGAGGCTGATTGACTTCGCCGGGGCCCGAAATATGGTTGTCTGTAGCACTAGATTCCAGCACAAAAAAATTCACCAAGCTACTGAGCCGTCTCCAGATCGCAAAACTTCCAACCAGATCGATCATGTTGTGATAGACGGAAGACATGTATCCAGTGTTTTAGATGTGCGTACGTTCCGAGGTCCCAACATTGACTCGGATCTTGTCGCAGCGAAGATACACACGCGCCTCTGTGTATCGAAGAACGCCCATCAACAAACATAAGGAAGGCTCGACGTTGAAAAGCTGCAATCACAACAGACTTCCGAGCAGTTTTCTACTCGACTTGAACACCTGCGCTCTAAGAGCACTCATCAGCAACCCGGTATAAGGGAACTGTGGGACGGCATTGCAAACTCCCTGCGTACAGATGCAAAAGCAATTTAAGCAAAAGGCAGCTGATACGATGAGGACTGCCGTGTCGCAGTGGAGAGAAAACAGACTGCCTACCTCGCAACCTTGCGATCGACCAGAACACGTGTGGGGTGGGATAGATACCGAGAACTGAAGAGGAAAGCAAGGCGCGTCTGCAGACAAAAAAGAAAGAGGCCGAGATGCGCGAGTACGAGGAGCTTGAGAAGCTTGCCGACAAGGGTAACGCTCGAAAATTTTATGAAAAGATACGGCGACTTACGGAAGGTTTCAAGACCGGAGCAAACTCTTGTAGGACCCAGGGAGGTGAACTAGTGACGGATGCCCAGAGTATACTCGATTTATGGAGGGAGCACTTCTCCAGCCTGCTGAATGGCAGTGTACAGGAAACACGCGGAGATGGTGAACCCGAAACTCCAATTGATGACGATGGAAAAGTTGTTCCGTCACCCGACTATGAAAAAGTGCGAATAGCAATCGTCCGCTGAAAAAACAACAAAGCGGCAGGGGCCGATGGATTACCGGCCGAACTATTCAAATACGGCGACGAAGAACTGATCAGGAGCATGCATTAGCTTCTTTGCAAAATATGGTCGGATGAAAGCATGCCCGACGATTGGAATTTAAGTGTGATATGCCCGATCCACAAAAAAGGCGATCCCACTGTCTGAGCCAATTACCGTGGAATAAGCCTTCTTAATATCGCATATAAGGTCCTATCAAGCGTATTGTGTGAAAGACTAAATCCCACCGTCAACAAACTGATTGGACCTTATCAGTGTGGCTTTAGACCCGGTAAGTCAACCATTGACCAGATACTCACCATGCGCCAAATCTTGGAAAAGACCCGTGAAAGGAGAATCGATACCCACCACCTTTTCGTCGATTTTAAAGCCGCCTTCGACAGGACGAATAGGATCTGCCTTTATGCCGCTATGTCTGAATTTGGAATCCCCGAAAAACTCATACGGCTAAGTAAACTAACGTTAAGCAACACTAAAAGCTCCGTCAGGACCTCTCCGAGCCGTTCGATACCAAACGAGGTTTCAGACAGGATGATTCCTTGTCGTGTGACTTTTTCAATTTAATGCTGGAGAAAAAAAAAACATGCTGCAGAGCTAAATAGAGAAGGTACAATCTTCTATAAGAGTGTACAACTGCTGGCGTACGCCGATGATATCGACATTATTGGCCTCAACAACCGCGCCGTGAGTTCTGCTTTCTCCAGACTTGATAAAGAAGCGAAACGAATGGGTCTGGTAGTGAATGAGGGCAAGACGAAATATCTCCTGTTATCAAACAAACAGTCATCGCATTCTCGACTCGGCTCCCACGTCACTGTTGACAGTCATAACTTCGAGGTCGAAGATAATTTCGTCTATCTAGGAACCAGCATTAATACCAACAAAAATGTCAGCCTTGAAATCCAACGCAGAATCACTCTTGCCAACAGGTGCTACTTTGGGCTGAGTAGGCAATTGAAAAGTAAAGTCCTCTCTCGAAGAACGAAACCCAAACTCTACAAGTCGCTCATTATACCGGTCCTACTATATGGCGCAGAAGTGTGGTCGATGTCAACATCTGATGAGTCGGCTCTAGGAGTCTTCGAGAGGAAAGTTCTGCGAACGATTTATGGTTCTTTGCGCATTAGCAATGGCGAATACCGCAGACGATGGAACGATGAGCTGTACGAGCTATACGACGATATTGACATAGTTCAGCGAATGAAGAGACAGCGGCTACGCTGGCTAGGCCATGTCGTCCGAATGGATGAAAACACTCCAGCTTTGAAAGTATTTGATGCAGTACCCGCTGGTGGAAGCAGAGGAAGAGGAAGACCTCCACTCCGGTAGATAGATCAGGCAGAGAGAGACCTGGCTCTACTTGGAATCTCCATCTGGCGTCAGACAGCGAAAAGAAAAATGAATGGCGCGCTATAATTGAATCGGCTATAATCGCGTAAGCGGTGCCAACGCCAATAAAGAAGAAGAAGATATATGTATATATATAATGGCCTATGGTCGGTCACACCTATGAATTTTCTACCATATAGGTATGCTCTAAATTGGTTAGCTCCCCAATAAATTGCTAATAATTATTTTTCTATTATACAGAGTAACAGTGAACTCATATTACGAAATAGTCGCAAAATTTACTTAATGGTAGGTTTAAGTACCAAAGTAAATTTTATTACGCCGATCGAATAGGCCGTTAAGTGAAAATTAATGTCAGTGTTGTCCTTGCCTCTTCAGTAATTTAGTTTAGCTGTGCAAATTGAAATTATTTATTTTTAAGTAATGACTGTCAGTTTGCATTTGTCATGCCTGTCGTAGTCGAATTCATTGTTAACTGGATTTTTGCATATCGAAATGTGTTTAAAAATTGAGACAAAATTTGTTAGATTCTTTGTTATTACATATATTTTATTTGTATATGCCAGGAGGAATTTAATTGCTGGGCCTGTCATTGTTGTTTGCAGGTCTATAATTATTGCAACTGCTATTTATGCTGTGGGTTTGTGTGAAATTGTTGGGTCTTTATCCATAGTTATTTTTGTATCCCTTGTTGTCTCAGAATGTTTTATTATTTTGGTAATTATTATAGCTGTTTGGGGGCCATATTTTGTTTGGGGCTCTAAAGTTATTTCGATTATTGTTATAATTATTGAGCTGTTTTTATTGATTGTGAATAGCTGTCTATTGTGAATAGTACGGTTGTTGTACTTTTGATTTTTCGAAATAAACATGACCCCTGATTTGTTGCCTTGATTATTTAGTTCAAGTTCAAGAGCTAAATCTACTGCCGATTCGAATGATTTTGGTAGCGAATCGAATATTGTTTGTTTATATTGTTCACCTATACCGTTTTTAAATACGATGAGACTATATTGTGCATTTAGTTGCGTTATTAATGCTTTTTGTTCTGTGGTGGCATTAGTGCCTATTTGTGATATCTGTGGCTTGTTAAGCCTTGAAATTGAGTACAAAATTTTATTCCAAAACATTGTTATATTTTGATTTCGTTAGTAAAGGTTAGTCAGTTGGTTTTGTATCTGTGGGATTGTCGTAATAGATTTGTATTTTGTAATAAGTGAATTTCTTAATTCTTGGAATGTGGTTTGACATTTTTACATATACCTATTACGTAGTCAATGAGGGCAGTTTTGCCAGATGCGTTCAGACTATTGTAAATGATTTCTACAATTTTAATGAATGATTCTAATTCCTTGTGATTTCCCGAAGAGCTAGGAATAGCTTTGGTTGCTACTTCTAAGTTAAATTCGGAAATTATGGATGTTGGGGTTTTTTTACTTCTGTTGTTAGATCCATGGTGATATCAATGGTGTATTAATGTCATATGGAATAACTCTCTAATTCGTAGTTTGCCAGTGTTTTTTTTTTTCAAACTTGTCCCTATGTTGGCTGTTTACGCTGTTTAGGTACTTTCTTCGAGCTGCTTCGAAATAAAAAGCCACTGGCATATTCGATTTAAAGCGTACAAATATTTTATTATAGTTGTAATTAATTAATTAATTAGATATTTGTGCATATGCATTTTTATCAAATTGAAGTAAATGCACCGTTTTTGAATTTAAGCAAGTATATTATGCAGATAAATTTGACATATGTGTATGGTAAGCCTTATTTAGTTTTGTAACGTGGGGTTTTTGTTCTTGCTGAGGCATGCTAGCGGCTCCAGAGTCCGCCAATGTGACCCTCTAACCCAGTAGTTATATAAAACACGGATGTGTTTGTTTCCCACACACGATATGATACTAGCGCTAGTCGACCGCCTACTCTAATGATTCCATTCTTATCAAGAAATGGATTGAGAATGCGGATGGAGCTCTTAGCGCTCACTGAGTTTGCTGAAGCATCGTATTTATCCGCAAGACAACGCTTTTGGGTCAATAGAATTAATCACGTTTTTACGTCTCGAGTTTCATCTGTTGTAATTTCCGCAAACTCGGTTTGATTTAATAATTTGAATACTGGATTTATTTTCCGATGGAATTGAAAAATTCGCACAACTACCCTCAATGCGCGAGAGAAATCGAAGAATCGTTCCAAGATGTCTTCTCTGTCTATGGTTCGTGCTGCGTGAGTCATAACGCTTTTTTGCTCCAGCTGCGTTTCCAATGGCCCACTCTGCCTCTGAGGCCACTCAGGCGGTTGCTCCTTTAACGAGCTTGGACCGTCCCACAGAGTGCTCTTTGCAAGTTCTTGGAGGGGATATGCCGCGGTTAGCAAGATCTGCTGGATTTCCCTTTGAATTCACGTGATTCCATCCAGTCGATCTGACGAGTTCCTCGATCATCGAGACTCTATTCGCCACGAAGGTAGTCCAACAACACGGGGGCTTCTACAGCTACGAGAGTACAATATAATGTAGAAGTAAAGCCTTAATTAATTCTGCCAGAAGTAGTGCCCCTCATAACTTTAACCGTGGTAGAGATATTGTTTTTACTGGCGCTACTTTGGTCTTGATTACCAGCAGATTTACGTATGGAACGATATTTGAATTTCGTTCTCGGGCTATAACATAAATTGACGCAGCATATGCCTTCTCGGAGACATCACAAAACCCATGAAATTCAATTTCATTCCGTGGGGTATACCTAACCCACCTTGGAATTTGGATTTTTCAAATGTGAACATAATATTTGAGAAAATTCTCCCATCTCACATATATAATTCTTGGTATGTTGTCATCCTAGTCTGCCTTAGTCAACCAAATATCCTGCATCAGGATTTTTGCTTCGATGGCGATTGGTCCTAGCCAACCAGCGGGATCGAACAGTTTTGCTGCACACGATAATACCTCTCTCTTGGTGTAGCCTGGCTTTACGTCGACGTTGAAATGGAACTTATCTTGTACAGCATTCCACGTGATGCCTAACATCCTTGTCTCGCTAACGTTATCAATCTCCAAGAAATTTTATTTAAGAAGATGCTCTTTTGGTATGTCGACTAAAATATCCTTGGAGTTTGAAGTCCACTATCGTTGGTAAGTTGAACAACGTTTTCAACTGACTGTTTATCAGCACTCTTTTGTTTTCATATCGCTCCGACAAGTTCTGCCACGCAGTTATGAAACCATCATTGGTCAATGGGGATTTCCTCACGATGTACTTTGCCTCCCCACGAGTAGATGGTATAATTACTCAACCGGTGTCAGTCAAGAATTATTTATATATATGGCTGTGAATAATTCGCAGAACGTTGGCCATGCCATGTAATCGTTGAATTTAGTTGGTGGTTGAAAAATTGTTTTCCGTCGATTATTGTTTATAGTCAGTAATAAGGTTTCCGTTTCTCGTGTATCACTTCCCATTTGGCTGGGTCATTTTCTAACTATCAATAGTACAATTATTTGGATTTTTAATTTTAGATATACCAGTATAGTTTCCAATATAGTTTTTATAGTTTTCATCCTTTCGATCGACTAAATGATGACAGATGACGCTAGAGGTAAAATATACAAGTATTATTGCTTGCATGCTTTGTGTATAACACTACCTCGATTTGTAAGTATTGTGCCACCTCTGTCTTCCTTTACTAGGTGTCTGTCGTTCTTGTTATGGCAGCAAACTTTAGAGTACATAACGTCTCCTGTTCTGTACGTAATGTTCCTATGCTTTTTGTTTTGATAAGAAAGCACTTTAACTTGGTTTATTTCAAGTTTTTGTTTAATACCAGGATACTCTGTGCATTAAGATATAATGCTTTCTTGCACAATAATACAAACATAAAACAAAATGAAATAATAACTATAAGTAATAATTGAAATAAAAATATTGATGAAGTTAATATACATGCTAAGTTACAAACATTGTATTATTGAAAAAAGAAGTTTTGACGAAAAGGAATTAAAAAGAAGTTTTTTGTAATTGCCTTGTGCAGCGCGTTCTTCAAGGACAATGGAAGAGCATTCCAGAGCCTAACAGCCTAGATGTGCATAAATAGTTAACGAGCGTATACTCTTAGAGAACTCATGTTTATTGTACAAATATTCCGGGTTCTTACTGGAAAACATTTAAAAATGAAATTCTGCCCGTTTTAAAAGTTTTGCAAAACGCAGCCAAATATAGAATAGCGCATAGATGAGAGATGATCGTAATTCTTTAAACCAAATATATATCTTGTGGCAGAATTAATGGCGATGTTCAATTTATGCAGTGAATTAGAGTATAATTTGACGGAATCTAAAAGAATGTGATGTAAGGGACAATTAAACTGTTAATTAACTTTTTCTAAGTGCTTACCGGCAAGTGAGGTGAACTCTAAGACATCGTAAAGTAAAAAATATTTTACTCACAACTTCATTAACGTGATCATCACACGAAAGTTCAGAATTAATGATGAAACCCAAGTTCTTGGCTTTGTCAACTAATTTAAGGCGATCGGTGCCAATAAACAGGACAGGTAACACGGAGTTGTTGTGTTGTTGTAGTAGCGGCTCCTTAACCCTGCTTAGGGCAGGCTTTGTCAATCTAAGTCGAAGATGTCATCTAAAGGGGGGTACAGGAAATATGCTGCTTCGACGGGATTGAACCAAAGGAATAGGGGGTTAGATGAGTCGGTTTGAGGGGGGTACGCTGGGGTCGAGTCTGAGCTCAAGCTCGTTGTCTGCAGTTGGTGGTGGTTTAACCCCGAGCACGCCATTCACGGGAAGGGAGTCTTTGAAGGTGTTGACTGACTCCTAGTGAATGGCGTTCAGTGCTTGTCTGTACGCCGTCCTGTCTAGCTGCACGTGTTGCTGGATGGGGCTCTTCAAATCAAGTACTCCCTTTCTGATGTGCCTAGGTGGAGGTTCAGCTTCAATAAGGTAGCGTCGCAGGAGGAACTGCTTGCACAGCAAAGCATTATGCTCCTTAACTCGTAGTATAGATGCTTCGATGTGCAAGTGATGCTCCGGCGACATCAAGAGGTTTCCTGTCGCAGTCTTAAGGGCGGTGTTCTGACAGGTCTATATCTTCTTCAACTGCATCTCGTTCGCCCCCGGCGTTCAGATCGGTTCAGCATAGTTTACGACTAGCCGGCCAATTGCTTTGTAGGTTGCCAACAAGGTTTCTTTATCTTTACCCCAGGTGAAGCCAGTCCAGTTAGCTTTTTTAAAGTTAACGAATGTCCGGTGATCCGCGGAAACAAAGTCGGGAGGTCTGTCAATCGAGATGTGTATAGGTAAGTGGTCCGATGCTAGTATCAGTGGATGCGTGGATGGAGTGTGTTGCTGCTGTTACCCGCTGAAATTGGTTTAGCATGTTGATGTTGGTTGGCGGTGTTGTTGTAGAGACAAGCGGGGGCATACTCCTACAGCATGGGGCAACGTACGCATCATTCCACTCACGGGTGGTGCGCAGGCCAGAGCACGTCCAAAAATGGCCCCAGACGGAGCAAGAGTTGCATCTAACTGAGGTCATGTTCCGACGTACTATGGTCTGACACACGGAACAGACTGTGCGGGGGACTAGGAGCCGCTGGGTAGCCCTCACACAGGATAAGGAAGAGGAGCTGGTTGTGGGTAGGGATGGGGGTGAGGGTTTGTGGGAGTCATGCTGCGGGGAGCTCCGGGAGACCGTAGAGGTCTGCGTGGAGGCTGGGGGCACACTTGGGTGCTGGCAGCATGGGGCCACATAACTTGTGGTCCACTCCCTATGGATCTTAAGGCCTGAGCATACCTTAAGATGACTCTAACCATTGCACTGGTTGCACCTAACCGAGGTGGAGGTGTTGTGGAGTCTTTTAAAGCACACGCAGCAGAAATAATCCGTCGCACCAGGGTTGGTTTCGACGGCAGCTCTGATGATGAATTTTTCATAGACCATGCTAATATTGAGCTCAGGCCTTCAATTAGTTGTTGGCATACTAGCTGAATCGAATCCAATTCATCAGAGATATATAACTGTACATCATCAGCATGTAAGCGTGAATGTGTGCATGTACTAAAAATGTCATTAATGAAAATACTAATTAATAAAGGACCTAATATAGATCCCTGAGGAACACCAGAGTACATATGCACAAGGTTGGAACAAGTATTACCAACTTTTACCTTTTAATACCTGTCGCTCAAATAGCTCTGTATAAGTTTTAATGCTGATTCGGTAAAGTTAAAATACTTAGCTAGTTTCTCGCATAATTGATAGAATAAAGTAGTGCTAGATGGCCTTGATCGAAAGGCTGACGTGTATCGTCTAAGACTTTAACAACAACAGTGGAACATGAATGACCAGCATTGAAACCACTATGTTGAGGGTTAAGCAGTTTATTTCTATCGATGAAGTCAGGTATTTGGCGTGCTATAAGCATCTCAAACACCTTCGAGAGTCCTGGTAATATACATGGGCCTGAATTCACAAACTAATGAAGCGTCTGCTTTTTTGGCTATTGGTGTGACATTTGCTACTTTCCACTTAGATGGAAAACATGAAGTAGTTAAACAGTGATTGAGTATGTGCGTCAGATAGCCGAGAATATTGGGCAAGATTAATTTGACAAACTTAATCGGAAGCTCGTCATTCCCCACAGCATTCGATTTCACATTGCAAGCACATCTTGCCACTTCCTCTTCACAAAAGGAACCAAACTGAAATCTCTCAAGAGAGTGAGCGTCAGAAAACGTAGTGATCCTTGTTATAGACATATATTTAGCAGACGACCCACTTGAAGCAAAGATAGTATTAAGGCATTGGAATCAAGTGTACAGGGTATTTCGAAGCTTGCCTTCTTTTCCAGGCGTTGTAGTAGACATTACGCTTTTAAACAGCTATCTTAACTTCTCTATTAAGCCATGGACAAGAGCATGATTTTGATATGCACTTACGAATAAGTACATGCTTATTAAAGAAATACAAAATGTTTGTTAGTAAGAAATCAAGTTTTTCGTCGGGAGTTTAAAGCTTTATAGTCACGGTAATAGAACTCCGTACCTATATCGATTTTGTTATTTAATTTATAGTCAAACGAGTAGAAAATCAAATCGTGATCAGATATGACATTTGGTCAAACAAAAGTACAGATTCTTGTAGGCATACAAGCATTAACTACAGACATCTCACAAGACGCGACTAAATCTAAAAAATTTTTGGATACAGAGTCAGCAGTAAGTAAGTTAGTATTGAAAACGCCACAAATAACATAATAATCATAGTCAAGAAGATGAGAAGTAACATCATCGAAAAAAGGCTTCGTTGAAATGCTCTTGTTCGGATTATATACACAAGACACCAAAACATCTGTGCTCGCATCTGCAATCACGACCGTTAGAAACTCAATATCAGAAGAATAGGAACTAATAATATTACTATTCAGACTGTTTCTACAATACAAAGCCACTCTACCACCTCTCTGTCCAACCGATCATTACGAAATAAATTATAATTTGGGATGGAGTAGCATCAGTCCGGAATATCCTCATTAAATCAAGTCTCTTACACGCAAATAACATCAACAAGCGAATTTTCAAACGTACTTCTAATGCTGTCCAATTTATCACTATTTAAACAGCGAGCATTGCACGCTTACATACCACATCCAACAGCACTATTTGAAGACCGGTTGTATGCACACATAATATGAAGTAAAATTAAAAATTATTGGTTATAAACAACCTTTACAAAAATAATAACGACAAAAAAAATAAAATAATATATAAATAAATAAAATTATTACTGTATATAAAAAATAAAAATTATAATAAACAATAAATAACTATAAATATATGTTTGCAAATACCAAATATTGCTAATAGTATTAAAACAGGTTCGCTTTCAGGAGATACGCGCAAAAGGATTTCACCCCTCCAAGAGAAAGCACTATGCAATTTATTTAGTTTTCTTAATTGTATTGCAGCTTGGAGAGTCTTTCTGATAGCAACATGTTGATGCCCACCTAGGAATAAATGCTGGCATCACCGCCAAGAAGTGCTATAGTCGAAACAAAGATGAGAGAGGTTGGATCCTTGTGAAATATACAGTGCTTCTTCTTTATTGGCGTTGGCACCGCTTACGTGATAATAGCCAAATCAATTACAATATATCGCGATTTTAATCTCTTCTTTTCGCTGTTTGGCACCAGTTGAAAACACCAAGTGAAACCAGGCCGCTCTGCATCTGATCCTTTTAACGGAGTGGAGGTCGCCCTCTTCCTCTTCTTTAATTCATTGAGACGACATGACCTACCTAGCGTAACCGCTGTCTCTTCATTCGCTGAACTTTGTCAATATCATCGTATAGCTCGAACAGCTCATCGTTCCATCGTCTGCGAAGACTCCTAGAGCCGACTCATGAGATATTGATATCGTCCACGCTTCTGCACCATATAGTAAGACGGGAACGATGAGAGACTTGTAGAGTTTGTCCGGGAGAGGACTTTACTTTTCAATCGTCTACTCAGTCTAAAGTAGGACGTCTGGCATTGTTGTTGGTGCTAATACTGGTCCCAAGAATGACGAAGTTATCTACGACTTCAAAGTTATGGCTGTCAATAGTCATCCGACCATATTTTGCAAAATAATTGATGCATGCACCTGATCAATTCTTCACCGCCGTATTTGAATAGCTTGGCCAGTAATCCATCGGTCCCCGCCGCTTTGTTGTTGTTAAGGCGGGTGATTGCTATTCGGACTTCTGCATAGTCGGCTAACGGAACATTTTTTCCATCGTCATCAATTGGAGTTTCGGGTTCACGCTGGGCATATGTCACTACCTCACCTCCCTGGGTCCTGCAAGAGGTTGCTCCAGTTTTGAAACCTTCCGTAAGTTCCGGTATCTTTTCGTAGAAGACTAGAGCGTTACCCTTGTCGGACAGCTTTTGAAGCTCCTCGTACTAACGCATTTCGATCTCTTTTTTTCCCCCTGCAAGTGCGTCTTGCTTCCCTCATCAGATCTCGGTATCTATCCCACCCCGCACTTGTTGTGGTCGATCGCAACGTTGTTAGGTAGGCAGTCTGCTTTTTCTTCACCGCGGCTCGCCAGTCCTCATCGTACCAGCTGTTTTTGGTTCCTTTATACCAGGTTGCTGATGAGTGCTCTCAAGGAGCAGGTGGGCAAGTCGCGTAGAAAACCGTTCGGCAGTCTGTTGTGATTGCAGCTTTTCAACGTCGAACTTTCCTTGTGCCTGTCGACGGGCGTTCTTCGATACACACTGCGACAAGATAGCGATCCGAGTCGATATTAGGACCTCGGAACGTACGCACATCAAAAACAGGGGATACATGTATTCCGTCAATCACAACTTTATCGATTTGGTTGAGAGTTCAAGAATCAAGAAACAGCGACTACGCTGGTTAGGTCATGTGGTCTGGATGGTAAGAATACTCCAGCTCTGAAGTTTTCGATGCAGAACCCGCCGGTGAAAGCAGAGGAAGAGGAAGACCTCCACTCCGGTAGAAAGATCAGGCAAAGAGAGACCTGGCTCTACTTGGAATCTCCATCTGGCGCCAGACAGCGAAAAGAAAAATGAATGGCGCGCTAATATTGATTCGGCTAAAATCTCGTAAGCGGCGTCTACGCCAGTAAAGTAAGTATGTAAGTATGTGTTCGTTTGTGTGGTTGTAGTATTATTTCTTTTTTTTCACGTATGCCTTGTATGTCTTCTAACATTTTTTGAGCTAAAGCGAAAGGCGGAAAAGATGTCGTTTTCGTCATATAATAATGGTTGTTAGTTTTTTGTAGCGTTTGTTGTCTTTGGACTTATCAGATGTTTGAGACTATCTAATAATTCTTGTTTATTTAAATAAGAGATTTTATGAAAGTTAATATGAGAAGATATTTTTTGAAGAGATTTCCGCTTATTATTAGTACTAGAATTAATTACAATTTGATTTTTTAATGCGTTTAAGATTTGTTTAACGCGATTTAATTTATCAGTTAGCGAGCTTTAAGCTGAGTGTTTTGATCCAATCTAAGTGTTGTTATTCTGTTGGCGAGACAGTGCATCAGCGACAACGTTTTGGTGTCCTGGTTTGGAAACTAATTTAGCACCATATTCTTCTATGACGTTTTTCCATCGTTTTAATTATGTGTTAAGACTTTTTTTCAGAAATCGAATAGATAAGTGACTGGTAATCTAAATTGTTAGATCTGCTATAACTTAAAGATAGCTTCTTAATTTTTGAGGAATCTAAACTATAGCAAGAAGTTCCTTATCATTTGTGTTGTAGTTTTGCTCAGTTTGATTAAGTGTTCTAGAGATAAAGGAAAAAGATTTCTTGTTTTAAGAAAGTTCAGCTCCTTTTGCAAAGTTTCTTCCGTTTTTTTGTCGCTAGTTCAAAAGGTTTGTTAAAATCTGGTTGTAATAATTCAACTTGGGCTTGTAATGTGTCTTTTATTTTAGTTAAGACCTCGAGTGCTGGTTCGTCTAGATTTATGAGTGTTTTTGCACTCTAATTTTTATTTATGTTAGCTTTGTCTTCACGTAAAAGGTGTCTTATGATTGCAGCAAAATTTCGGATACATTTCCTATAGTAGTTTGCTAATCCTAAAAATAATCTCAGTTTTTTTAACTTTTTTGGTGTTGAATAATCTTTTATCTTTTGAATTTAAATATTGTCTACATCTATTTTCTTATTATAGGTATGTCCAAGATATTCTATTGAATCCTGGAAAAAATGGGATTTCTCTTTAGAAATTTTCACATTGCCATTGTGAAGTGCGTTTACTTTTGTTCGGATATGCTCAATATGTTCTTCGGGTGATGAGAAATATATGAGTACATGGTCAATTTAAACAAAAGTAAACTTGCCAATGTATGGACGTACAATCTACACGTACGCATTGCTGAAATATAGAAGGTGCGTTCTTAAAACCGAACGGCGTTCTAAGGAATTCAGATTTTAATAGTATGATCACTAAGCTTATGAATACCATATGTCTTTTAGGTTTCCCTTCATTATCGGTACCTTTTTTTGAGACTGTCCAGATTGATGAGTTGTAAGAACTTTTCTTTATTTATAAATTCATCATCCACTTTCGGGTATGGGTACTCATTTGACTAAATAGGATCTTTTGATTTTATCTAATTGTGTTGTATTGTAGTCGGAAATGGTCGGATTTTCTTAGTTTCGTAATTTTCTCTCATAATATCATTAACTTCAGTTTTATATTTATCATTGTTAATTGTGTAATTTATTTTTTGTTCACTAACTTTTTTCTTCCTATATTTTAACGCGAGTTTATACCCGAAAAGATTAATTTTTGATTTCATGGTTCTAAGACCATGTTTACCTAAAAGCTTGGAGGGTTTGGTGGTTGTGGTGAGTCAAACTACATATTCACACTATCGTGATATTTTGTGCTTGCAGTTGGATATGCAGTTTCTAAGTCCTTTGGCTATATAATGTGACACATGTACCATATACTTGCTGTTGAGTCCCGCACGGATGCAGATCCCTGTTAGCCTGACATCTTCATCTTTTAAAGTGCGAGGCTCACTGCTTTACTGATTTCACTGCGAAATTCAGAAAATTTTTTCACTATTTCCAAAAAAATATATGGTCTGAAACAGTTCCATTTAAACGAAAACCCAAAAACAATTCAACATAACAATGATCTGAAAAAGAATCCACGTTTTCTTTGTGCAATTCTCTTCATCTCCTCAAGTAGAACATAGGTATAGTGGTCCCTGGTCAGCATCCGCGTAGTCAAGCCTATTGATGTTGGAGTAAAAGTTCAGCTTGGTATTGTGGTTAAATAATATGTCTACCGCTTCTTAAATAATATTTGAATGGATGATTTTTAAGGCTGTGTAGTAGTTTAGATGATTTGAAAATTGTTTTAAATTTTCCATAAATATTTTGAAGTTAATATGATTTGCATCCGTAATATTCGGTGCAAATTCTTAATTTTGGTCCACTGCAGAAATTGTCCGAAAAAATTGCTGTGATTCCAAAGCGCTCACTTTTAGTTGTGTATCCTGTAATGCTTGTGTAAACATGTCTATCTGTGCTCGTAGAGTTACAATAACTTGGGCCATTCTATTGTGGTTTTACACGGGATAAATTAAATAGTTTTTGACGTTTATTTCTTTAGTCCAGTTTAAAAGGTATATATCACTTTTTCAGAGATTGGTTCTATGCTTTTTATCAAAACCGTGAAATTTTCCGTTATTATCCAGTATTTCAAGCAAATTTGGCTGCAGTCTAAAGTTATACCGCTAGAGTTCTCAGTTAGAATTATATTCACTAATTAAAAATAAAAAAAAAAAAATTATTATTTTTTTGAGTACAAGTGTTTTCCCTTTATAGATAGCAAATTATAACATTTAGTTTGTTTACTACTATTTATACCTCTACGCACAAGCATGTTGTTTTGCTTACTACTGATAAAGGTGTTTTCATATATTTAGGTTGCTATAGATAAAGTTGTTTGAGATGTTTACTATTGATAAAGATGTTTTGTTGTTTTCACACATTTAGGTTTTTTGTTCGTGCAGATACAGAACTATTGACATTCTTATTTCGCTTATTGTACGATAAAGATATTTTGGTACTATCATATGGTTACGTCATTAACTCGCCCCTCCAACCTTCCGTAGCAACAGACGACATTAACAAAACGGCTTTTATTACACCATTCGGCCTTGGACACTGGACGAAGATGCTGTCTTACAGCCTTGCTGGTATATGTGAGGACTCACTTCACTTATCCTTCGGAGAACGCACCGGAGACGTCCTTAAACAATGAAGAGAACTATGCTGGAGCCTCTGGTCTTCTTCAGCTAGAAACAGCCACCCAGATTAAGTAAAAACTTCCCTTATGATCGTGATCTTCATCCTATATATGCTGCTTTGCGAAAATTTCGTTACATTTTAGGGACACTCCATGTGACGTTCTGCACAGATCATAAGTCGTTGCTTCACCCTTTCGCTCAGGACCCCGATCATGCGATACCTTGGCAATTTCAACGACTGGATTTTATGGCCAATTTTTAACCGATATCCAGTACGTATCTGGCAAAAATGACACTTTTGCAGACACTATTTCTCGCATCGAGGAAACCTCCGCAGCAGTCTTGGTGAAAAAGTTTGCCAAAGCCCAATCTGTCGACGAAGAGCTTCAACAACGTATACAGGATCAGAAACAGCCTTTCAACCAATAAATTTTCCACACTACAATAAGTATGCTATTGTGATATAATCGACAAATTTGATTCGCACTTTTGTACTCGCACCGCTAAAAAAAATAATTTTCGACGGTCTACGTAGCGTCAGTCTTACCGGAGCACGAGCACCTACAAAGCTGGTGACACAACGTTACGTCTGAACTAACATCAAGCGAAGTTGTCGACAGTAGGCCCAAACATGCCTAGCCTGCCAACGAAACAAGCTAACTCGTCATGTTTCATCCCTTGCTCAAAATTTTCAGGGCGAACCCAGCGCTTTGAAGAAGCGATCATATCATCCCTCTTACTCTGCTTCTAGCACATCTACGTCATCGACAAAAAAACGGGCCAGATTTCGTTGAATTACATTCACTGTTCAATACAACTTCTTTTACAATATAATTATTTGTAACTAGCGCAATCATGATACAATACGGTAGTCAAAATAAATTTAATAAATTGATGCTTACAAAGCAACGCTGAAACGATTATATACCAGGTGTGTTTGTTGAAGGTTGCCGGTTTTACTAGTAGATGTCGCTAGCAATATGTATAAATTTCTATGATTTGGCATGTATGTAATTTTTTTCTATTGACATTAACCTACAAAAATACGCAAGTCACATTCCGCCAAAATAATAGCGTCATATTTGTTTACCTCAGTGAATATGTCGAGTTTCGTTCAAAGTAAATCGCATTTGCGGCATTCGTTGCTTCTCTTATTTCATTAAAAGAAAAAAGCAGCTGAAGCTGGTAGAAACTTATGGTGAACATGCTCTAGTGATTAGAACATGTGAAGCCTGGTTTCGTCAATTTAAAAGTAGAGATTTCGATTTGACAGACAATGAACATCCTGGTGCAGCGAAAAAGTTCGAAGACGAGGAATTGCATGTTGATCTAACCCAATCGCAACAAAAATTGGCAGAAACTCTTCATGTGGCTCAAGGAGCAATTTGCCAACGTTTAAAAGCCATGGGAATGATCCAGAAGTATGGAAAATGGGTGCTACACCAGCTGAACGATAGACAAATGGAACATCGAAAAACCGTTTGTGAAATGCTGCTTCAACGATTCGAAAGGAAATCTTTTCTGCATCGAATTGTCACGGGGGACGAAAAATGGATTTATTTTGAGAACCCGAAGCGAAAAAAATCATGGCTTTCCCCTGGTGAAGCTGACCCATCGACTGCAAGGCCAAATCGCTTTGGCCGTAAGACAATGCTCTGTGTTTGGTGGGACCAGGGTGATGTGGTGTACTACGAGTTGTTAAAACCTGGTGAAATGGTGAACATGGCTCGCTACCGACAACAAGTGATCAATTTGAATCATGCGTTGATTGAAAAAGGGTCGGAATGGGCCCGAAGACATGACAAAGTAATCTTGCAACATGACAACGCGCCGTCTCATACCGCTAAACTGGTGAAAGACACATTAAAAACACTTAATTGGGAAATATTACCGCACCCGCCGTACTCTCCAGACCTCGCCCCGTCCGACTATCACCTTTTCGCATCGATGGGACACTCCCTTGCAGAGCAGTGCTTCGCTAATTTTGAAGAAGTCGAAAAATGGCTCGTCGAATGATTTGCCTCGAAAGAGAAAATGGTTTTTTAGAATGTTATCCATAATTTGCCTGAGAGATGGGCGAAATATGTAGAAACCAAACTGGCAAATTTCAACTAACCTGGTATTCTACAAGTTCGCGTCGAAGTTTCACAGAGATAACAAGAAGGCAGGTGGTATTAAAACTTTGATATTCACTGACAAGCTGTACTTATGCGATGATTTCTGGCTCAATTTTATTCTTATCTAACCTATTTAGGCAATAGCTAGCAACTTTGCGTAAAACAATATATTGACTTTAAGATTTCATGATACTGTTTAACTTTAATAGGTAACTGGAGGAGCGCTTGTTAGATTGTTGACAAATGTGCGAAGATGTTCCTCATGTTACTTTCATGCATACACATAATTTCACTGTAGGAGCTTTTATTAGCATTTCATTAAGCTTGTTATAGGACATTTTTAGTGTGTATCCCATTGAAATCTGTAATGTTTGAAATCTGTTATTTTATTGAAGGTAACTCTGTTGTTCATTTGACACACTGTGCTATTTTGTAGGAGTCTCTGCATCCGCTTCTGCTATACACGTATTACAGCTGTCACTATTAGCGTCATTATACCATGTCTAGCAATGAAGACTTGGTTTCGTGTAGTGTTAAAGCTTGATATGATATTCGATGTAAAAGCAATGAATTCTTTGTGTCCGTCACTAGCTGTTAATTTTGTCAGAGCTTTCAAATCCGCCCGTCATATACTCGTTTTTCGCGTATTCTCTTTTGTAGTAGATCATTTTTGCAATTTTCTAACAATAGATAGAAGTGCGTTATTAGATCATCGATGAGTTTAACTTAAAGTTGGTAGCGAAGCTTATATTTCGCCATTTTGAAAAAGCGATTGTTACTTTTGCGTACAGCTTTTTGTTATGGAAAAAAGTCCACCTAAGCTAGCACAGAGACACATAGAGCTAGGAAAAGGTTTTTGCAAGAGTTGTTTGTAACAGTATAAACAACCCCAGATTTGTACTTATATATGTAGGAGTATTTATGTAGGTATGTACCTCATCGATTTCAACTACAGACAATATAAATTCAGTGAAATACAGCCTTGGCCAAAAGTATTAGGCACCCCACTAAAATACAAGTATTCTCAAATGTGGCTATCAAAGTTACCACTTCTTTTTGTAAATGTCTCACATGGGTGTTTAACTGTTGATTAATGTTGTGTAATATTAAAAGTCATAGCACTCTGGGTAAGGTAAACCTAAAAATTGTCATTTTAAAGAAATTCATAAAATATTTTCGCATTTAAAATTTGAAAGTGAAAGTGTACATATAGTGAAAAGTTACCAATCTTATAAAAACAGTTCCTATTTACCGAAATGCCTAAAAAAAGTGAAATTAGTTACGATGATAGAGTTAGAATTCATGTTCTAAGTGAAGAAGGTAAGTCTCAGGTTGAGATTGCCAATTTGGTGGGATGTTCGCGGTGCGCGGTTCAATGTGCTATCAGGCGATTTAGGGAGACGAAATCCCGCAATAGTAAATCAAAAAGTGGAAGAAAGTGTCTCACCAATAAACGAGAAGACCGAATACTTATACGCGAGTCTCTCAAGGATCGCAAAAAATCTTCTTCTGCCCTTGCAGCTGCTCGAACTAGTTAGTGCTCGAACAGCTAGAAGAAGACTTCTGGAAGCAGGTTTAAAAGAATGTAAAGCCCGAAAGAAGCCGTGGCTATCAGAAAAGAATAGGACAAATCGTTTGAAATGGGCTCGCCGATACCAACATTTCACGGAAGAAGATTGGTCGTATGTTCTTTTCCTCAGATATTTGGAACACCTGGTGTGACGTTCGTGAGGCGAAGGAGTGGCCAACGGGATTTTTTGGTGTTATACAAGCTTGTACAGTCTAACTTGTATATGATTTTTTTGATGGGCATATGTCAACCGTTTTAGAAACAAACGGTACTGAGATGTATAGTATATATTTTTTAGCTACTGCAAATTTGATGGAATGGCCAACGGGATTTTTTGGTGTTATACAAGCTTGTACAGTTGGCGCCAATAATTAAATATTTTTTGAGGGCTTGAGAAAATTTATTATATGCGAGTATATACCTATGTATGTATGTATTGGGTGAAGATTAGGTTTCACTTACTCCGCCATGGGTTATACCTAGCCTTGGCGGTTGTTGTTGTTGGTGGTGCGACTCGGTTGCTGCTATTGTTCCCAACGCGAGCGATTTTGAAAAAAAAGCGATTTTTAAGAATTTTTTTTGAGAAGTCTTTAGAATTTATTGATTCAAAAGGTTTACATACTTATTATGGCATTAATCAACAGTATTTTAATCCTTATAACTAGTAAAAATATTTCTCTGGGGAAGAGCTACAGCTGATCTCCAGGAGGTCCTCGGAAAAAAAACGTCTTGCGGTGACCACTCTATCTCTGAACTGGATCATCTGAAATTAAAAAACGAAGCAGATTTCATAAAAGTAATGCTAAATCTAGTGATTAATCATGAAGCAGTAAGCAAAAAGAATTTTTTGTCAAAATGGTGCCTTCTCAAAGAAAAAAGTCGATTTTTCAGCGAAATTTCGATTTTAAATTGTTTATAAAAAAAGTATTTATCGGAAAAATAAAACCTTATATTAATCACTGAAAAATATATTCAAGACGCTGGTACTAAAATTTTAGACAAATCGGTTCAGCAGTTTTCGAGTTATAGTGGTCACCGATTTTGAAAACACCATTTTGAGAAAAACGCGTTTAAAGTTATACTTATACTTCCGAGCGCTCCGAAACGTCTTTACAAATGTAAGTGTAACTTCGAAAATATTTGCCGGATCGATTTGAAATTTCTTGTGTGTATTCTTAAATATATGAAGATACAGAAAAAAACATAAAACACAGATAGCTAAAATTTTTCGTTTTTTTTTTTTGCAGAGTTGTCACTGTATGAGGCGTTTAGAACACATACCTAGGTTCGCACACTATTTATTTAATATTTTCACTACACGATTTTGGGTTTAATTGATTGTTTGTTAATTTTTTGTTTTGTGTGTTTGTTGCTATTTAATACACTTTTCGATGTTATCAAGCGCAATGTCATGCACACAACACATTTCGTTCCAAAGAATAAAAACTTATTTCAAAATCACTTAATGATATGCATATATGAATGCAGTTGTACTTTTGTTTAAATAATTACTGTACATGCAGATTTTAAGACTGCATTTCTATACACTTTTTGAAGTTTATTTTCAACTTAAAAAGTTTTTCACGTATTTTTGTATCGCGTGCAAAGTCAATAACACCTTTGAAATTCTTAAGTGCTTTTATACTCTTCTTCAAAAAAGTAATCGTAAAATCTTATCAAACGCACTTGGCTCTTTATTGAATGTGTGCTTTATGTAAACATGAGAATTAATATCCTTTTCACTTCCCTGATAATAACTACGCACACACAATAATGGAAATATAATCACACAGTTTTGCAAACTATAAATCATATTCCGGTTTATAAATTATTTTTTTCTGCACGCACGTCCGCCCGCTTCAACATTCCGTTTTATTTCTTTATTAAACTTTTTACCGTTTTTTTTTTTTTTTTGTAAGTCTAGAGTATGTTTTTTTTTTTTGTATCAACTCTTTTGTTTTCAATTTATTTTATTTTTTTTCCACACAGCGGGCAGCCCACACAATATTTCAATTTTATTTGGTATTTTGCGCTTTTCACATTACTTTCCACCGGTTTTTTTTTCATTTTATATTAGTTTTAACAGCAAAGTTTGTTATAATATGTTTTTTGTTCACACACGTCCGCTCGCTTCAACATTCCGTTTTATTTGTCTATTGTCTGTGATGGCCGCTGGTGCCAATTCGTTTTGGCGGCACCGAAGGACCATGTATAATGTTGAGTGGGGGTAAAAAATGGACCGTTTAAAGTGAACTGAAGAAGTCTAGGTCTTTTGGTTTATAAACGGTATCAATTCAAGTTTATTCAATTTCTTACGTTATAATATGTATTATTGCAAAAATAATAATTTAGATTTAAAATTCGTTGAACAGGTTTTTAGACACAAATTGTCTTAGTGTCTTTGAGAACATTTAATTTTTACAAGACTATAACCCGATGTTGGGTCTTTAAAAATTATTTGAAATTACAGGATATAAAGAGAGATAAGTAAATATAAAGTTCAAATTCAAAAGACGATGAGCGGTCCGTGAGTCGCGATGTCGATGCGTTGAGGGTTGAAAAGCGAATAACATGAAAATGTCGCTGTTGGCTACTTATGCCGGTTAATTAATTCAAAAGGTGTTGCTGGTGCGGAATGTTAGCAACATTGGGCGACATTAGGCAGCACATCGCGGCGTTGCCACCTGTGGGGGATCATTCAGAAAACGAAAGGAGATCCATGTCCTCAACAAATAGAATGAACTGATTTAAAGAGCTTGACATCATCTGCGTACATGAGTATATTAGAATGAAGCCAATTACAAGCCATTCTGAAATCTTTTTTTTACCAGAAACTCTGGTCCAGTGAACCAAATCGTATTCATCAGATTTTCGGCGCTGGAGCCACGAAAAACGATATCGGCCGGGTTATCTCGACTTTGGATATGTTTCAGGTTATATTTGCTGAATTTCAGAAAAACAGTTTAATGTAGATGTAGCGCTATCTCTGAGCCAAACCAGAAATATATTTTAGAACTGAACTGAAGCACGTAGTTCTGTATTTTTTGCCAAGTTCTACTTAACAGAGGCGCTGCACAAAGTTTTAAGCGTGGGATGGCTGAGCTTGAATCGGTGCTACTTTAGATTTTGCAATAAGTAAAGTTGTTTTGAATACCTCATTTACGAAAGAACGAGCGTCCGTATGCTCGTGTTGAGACATCTGAAAATCCATGGAATTCAAAATCAAACTTGGCTGTTGTGTGCACGTACCGAGATAATTCTATTTTGTTAATATAACTTAAATCGGATTTGATCTGCATATGATAGTGGTTCATCCCTATCTAATCGATGGATCCAGATTTCTTGAATTAATATTGTGCCACGTACAATGACAGGGCAACAGTACAAGGATATCAAATATTTTGAATATTATTGACAGAACAGATCACTTGGTAACTAATTGCAACTCTGACAGATCATATTGGTAACCATAACTGTCAGAAGGAGATTTCCAGACATCCCTAATGTTTTGGTAAAGTTGTCTTCATTTGTTTTGATTGATACTTCAAGATACATCAGCTAACTGGGCAGAATTCGAATGTCATTTTGTAAGTGTAAGACCATGAGCACGAATAACATCGATAAGTTCAAATTTTATATGTTGTATAGTTTCAATGCTTTCTGCGCCAGTTAACAAATCGTCAACGCAAAAGTTTTTACGAATTGCAGACGTAGCTAATGGATACCTATCCTGATTTATATCGGAAATTATTTAAGGACGATAAAAAATGCTGAATGAAAACGTTGTCTTCCAAATCGAAAGGTAATTTTTTTCTTGCAAACTTCCTAACATGTGCCTTCTTGCAGTTTTTTCTTCATCTTCAATTAGTTCTAGACGTAAAATATTCAGTGTTTGCTTTGCGCCTCTTCGCAAATTTAGTTTAGCTGTGCAAATTGAATGAATCTATTTTTTTCGTTATAAGTTTTTTTTTGTGAGCTAAAGGCCTGATTTGTTTGTATGAATTGAATATTTTTTGTTATACAACAAAGAAAAATGGAAGAAATTTTAAGCTGTTTCGGAGATAACATAACATAACATCTCCTCATCAGTTTTCTTATGGCAGGAATCGAACCAACGGATCCTGATTTAACAGGCGAGTGCTCTACCACAGCGCCAACATCAGCTGTGTAATTTATTGTTATATTATTCAATTCATTATTAAGCAACAACTATTAAGGGCGCTAATTTAGTCGCTATTTTTCTTAATAGTATGGTTAGTGTGTTACTTTTGAATCCTGTATGCTTTCAGACGTTAATTGACTGAAAAATGTAGGTATAAGCAGGATTAAGTGTCGAGTTCAACTTATATATATATATTCATAATTGTTTTTTTACGGCCATACTATTATTTTTTTTCTAATAAGTTTTTTTTTAGTAAGTTAAAGGCCTGGTTTGTATGAATTGAATATTTTTTATTATACAACAAAAAAAAAGGTAGAAGTCACAGCTGTTCCGGAGATAACCACATCTCCTCGTCATTATTTCGTTTTAAGTAATACCTGTCAGTTTGCATTTGTCATTGCTGCCGTAGTCGAATTCATTGTCAACTGGATTTTTGCATATTGAAATGTGTGTTAAAAATTTAGACAAAATTTGTTAGATTCTTTGTTATTACGTATATTTTATTTGTATATGCCCGGAGGAGGTTAGCTGCTGGGCCTGTCATTGTTGTTTGCAGGTCTATAATTATTGAAACTGCTATTTATGCTGTGGGTTTGTGTGAAATAGTTGGGTCTCTATCCAAATTTATTTCCGTTGTTGACTTTGAATGTATTGTAATTATTTATGTAGTTCTTATAGCTGTTTGGGTCATGTTTTGTTTGGGACTCCAAAGTTGTTTCGTTTATTGTTATAACTATTGAGGTGTTTTTATTGATTCTATTGTGAATAGTATGGTTGTTGTATTTTTGATTGTTCGAAATAAACATGACTCCTGATTTGTTGCCTAGATTATTTAGTTCAAGTTCAAGAGCTAAATCTACTGCCGATTCGAATGGTTTCGGTAGCGAATCGAATATTGTTTGTTTATATTGTTCACCTATACCGTTTTTACATACGATGAGCTATATTGTGCATTTAGTTGCGTTATTAATGCTTTTTGTTCTGTGGTGGCATTAGTGCCTATTTGTGATATCTGTGGTTTTTTAAGCCTTGAAATTAAGTACAAAATTTTATTCCTAAACATTGTTATATTTTGATTTGGTTAGTACATGTTTGTCAGTCGGTTTTGTATCTGTGGGATTGTCGTTATAGATTTGTCTTTTGTAATAAGTGAATTTCTTAATTCTTGGAATATGGTTGGAATTTGAACAAAAGTTATATTTGTCCTTACTGTTTGGGTTAATTTTAAATGTATTACTTAGTGAATGATGGTAAAGCAGTTTTGCCAGTTGGGTTTAGACCATTGTAAATGATTTCTATAATTTTTATAAATGATTCTAGTTCCTTGTGATTTCCCGAAAAGCTGGGAATAGTTAGAATCGGACATTATGGAAGGTATGGTTTTGTTCCTTTAGTGTGGTTTGATCTATGTTGGTGATATCAATGGTGTATTAATGTTATGTGGAATAGCACTCTCTCTCTCGTAGTTTGCCAGTATTTTTACTAACTTGTCCCTATGTTGCCAAAAGATATCGAGGCAGTGTTGTTTGTGTTCTGAGGTGAATGTGTTGTGATTGAACATAATCCATAATGTTTGGACACGTCCCTGTAAATATATACTCCACGCGGACAAAGGAGTAATCTAAAATTAACCACAATCCCATTTACGTTGCAATGTCTTAGGACTGGACCATATAATCCCTCTCTGCATGACACTCGAGTAATCCATGGATTTCATACATGAAACTAGTTTTGAAGCTAACCCAAAACTTAGTCCGCTGGGTACCTACAGTGGATTATATTATGCACTATATTCGAAAAATGACATTCAGACAAAATTTTGGTTTCGAATACAATTCGCTTTGGTTAAAACATACATACAAACATACATTCGAACATAATATTTATCAAATAAACTTTAATTAATATTTTATTGCAAATAAATAAATGTGGAACATACACGTAGTTAAATTTGCGCATACAATTTCTTTTTCCTTCCTGCCCATTGCGATCTTTTTTATAGAATGATGAAATTCACTAAAACATCGATCATCAAAAAGTTTCTACTGCTTTTATCACCGTTAATTCTGATCTAACGGTACCCAAAGCTGCGTAACAAGATTCTGCACATAAAGTTTTTAGTTTGTACGCATACTTTTTCTTGTGCTAAATCATATGAATTTTTACTTTTTTATTTTTATTAGTATAAGTTATATATTTAAGACTAAAAAACTTATGAATATTAATAGTAATAAATGGGTTTATAACATAAAAATAAACCAAGACGATATCTTTAATACAACTATACTTATTTTTCCTTCAAAGTTACACGTTGAGTGTGTACGCATAGTTTTTCTGGCAAGTGTATATGGATGTACTCATATTCTCAACATATGCGCGTGGTCTATTAACCAGCAGCGCTCATCAACTGACTATTTCTTTTTCACACATTTTCTGTATACAAGCAAAAATCATGTTCGTAACTTTGATCGATTAAGCACGAGCAATCATCGTATAACAACAGCGTGGTAGCGAGACGCAAGTTGATCAATAGTTGGTGACAAGGATTAATTTTCAGATTAACCCAAGTGACCATATGCTCCACAATTTTTTGCTGGGGTGTGGTGCTCACATTTGTACAATCTGGGCTTTTTTCTTAGATTAATAGTAAGGCCACTCTTCTCACGTGGAAGTATACCAGACACCCAACTATTCGAAGAAATCATATTTTTGGATCGATTCACTTAAAGTTCGGTGCCTTGCTCGAAACTTCTCGAGATAGTATTCAAGAATAAATTTGTGTTTTGCTGTTGAATGCTGATGAAAAACCTAGCCTCCTTTTCTCGTTAAGGAATAACAAGTTAATGTCGTCTATGCCGATTTTTCTAAAGCCTTTGATACTGTTCCGCATATTATTTTATTACGTAAGCTAGATTGCCATTAGCCGTTCTATTTAGATGTTATTAAAGCCAATTATCACTGTTAGGGTCATATTGTTAGAGCGCTCTCTGAATTTAACAGAATCTCTAGAAGCCGTGGTCTTGATTTCGCATTCCCGAGATCTCGTTTTGGTTCTACTCTTAATGGTTTTTATTCATAGTATACCTTCTGCTCAAATATTAACGGAGACTTTATCCATAACTCGACAAGGACAAGACATATGGCCATACTTTTTCTTTGCTTAGGTTGGCAGCACTGTTATATGTTTACATGCCAAATTTGAGCGCGATCTGTCACATAGTTTTTTTTTTACGGCACTAAAAACAAGTCAACCTCGAGTGTGTTTTTCGAAGTTTACTATGGAAATTAACGTTGAGCAAAGAGTTTGTTTGAAATTTTGTTATTCCAATGGAATAAGTGCGACGGACGCAATGAAAATGTTGCAGAAGGCATATGGGGAGTCTTGCCTATCACGTGCACGTATTTTTGATTGGTATAAGTCGTTCAAGGACGGTCGTACATCGCTGGAGAACTTGCCCCATGATCGTCGTCCAGCAACGTCAATAAACGAAGAAAACGTCGAAAAAGTAAAGAAAATTGTGTTGGAAAATCGTCATGTGACTGAAAGAGAGATAGCTAGTGAGCTCAACATATCAAATCGATCCGCTCATAGCATTATTCACGATGTTTTGGGCATGAGACGTGTGTCTGCTCGACTTGTTCCAAACTTGTTGAATTTTCTTCAAAAAGAGGAACGCAAAACTGTCGCCAAGGAAATGCTCACAATGAGTGATACGGACATCCAGCACATCATAACTGGTGACGAGACTTGGTTCTATGAATACGACGTTGAAACAGCCCAGCAATCATCTGAATGGCGCCTTCCAAATGAGCCGAAACCCAAAAAACCACGTCAAAGTCGATCGAAAATCAAAGTTATGCTCACTGTTTTCTTTGATAGCCAAGGTGTTGTGCACTCGAAATTCCTTCCAGAAGGTCAATCCGTTAATGCTGAATATTATTTATCCGTTTTGAAGCGTTTGCGTGAGAATATTCGTCTCAAAAGGAAGGATTTGTGGGACAACAAGTCATGGTTTCTAAATCATGATAATGCGCCAGCTCATACGTCTTGTCTTGTACGCGATTATTTGACCAAAAACAACATATTGTTCCGCAAGCACCGTATTCACCCGAAATGGCACCGTGTGACTTTTTTCTTTTCCCTAAACTCAAATTGCCGCTTCGTGGAAAGCATTTTCAGTCGATTGAAGTCATAAAAGAGAATTCGAAGAAGGAACTGAAAGCCAGACCTAAAGCGGCCTACCAGAAGTGTTATGAAGATTGGAAAAAAAGGTGGCATATGTGTATCGCCTCTAATGGTGACTATTTTGAAGGGGATAAAATAAATATTGAAGAATAATTAACCGTTTTTGTTTTATTGAGCAGTCTCGTTTATATTTGAGCAGAATGCAAAATAGGCAAAAGGACGCAACCCTGCGGAACACCAGCTTTTACCGGATACTCCTCACTGATAAATTCAAATTGCTTAATGGTAAATTGTCTGTTAGTCAGATATGACTTAAGTATCATATAAAATTGAACAGGCTTTATGTATTTTGTATAGTAAACCTTTATGCCAGACTTTATCGAACGCTTGTGCTACGTCAAGAAAGATTGCACAGCAATACTCCTTGAGCTCGATTGCCTTCCTGATTTCATTACTTACTCGGTTAACTAATAGCACTATGCTTTTCACGAAAGCCGAATTGGTGATCTGGTATCACATTGTTACGGTGGAGAAAAGGAGATATTTTTGATAGCAGAATTTTTTCAAATGATTTGGAAATACTGTGTAGTAGGCTTATTGGTTTGTAAGAAGACGCCTGTGTATGGTCTTTGCTTGGTTTGACTATCATTAATATCTGCGACTATTTCCACGTGGTTGGAAAGTAATTTAGTTTTAGAATGGCATTAAAAAGTTCAGAGAGCAACTCTTGGTAGCTCTAATAGTATTTTTTGTGTAATAACGTCGTGCCCTGGACATTTCTGTATCGCGTTTACCACTTCTAGGCTTGATATTTTAATTGTCACCTGAGTTTCCTGGCCGTTAACAACAACTTCCGGCAAAATAAAATTCTTAGTTGCGTCATTTGGCTGGAAAACATTCGTTACTACGTGTCCAGTTACCATTTGGGTCCCTGATTGGCATATTCACTTCTATTGGAGGCTTAAATTCTTTTTGTGCTTTCTAGAGTGAGTATTTTTTGGCAGAATTTGGCGCTAGTTTTTCTATGTACGCCTTGGCATTGTGATCTTCTGCTTGTTACAGTGCCCTTTTCAGCTTCCTCTCTGCTGCTTTCAACCGTCACTTTGCGGCTGGAGAGTGATATTCTTGCCATTCTCTCCGCAAACGGCGCTTATTCTTTACTAATTCTTCTATTTCTGTATTTGTTAGGATTTTTCGGCACGCTATGGTTGCCGCAGAAACAAGGACATTATTGAGCTCATTAATTTTAGCCAGTTTGTTTCTCTATTTGTTAGTCTTGATTCTTCTGCAACTATCTTCGGGCGCTCGTAAATTTTTATTAAAACTGGTGAGTGGTCTGAAGACAACTCAGCAACTGACACAGCTGATACAAGTTGCCTGTCGATTTTTCTTGAGACAGCAAAGTCTATTAAGTCAGGTATTTTCTTCCGATCAGTAGGCCAGTATGTTGGTTGACCTGGGGAAATACAATCTAAATTTTTGTGTTTGTTTATAATGGTATTGTATAGCTGACGGCCTTTGGGGTTTATTAGACGGGATCCCCAGTATACATGCTTGCATTGTAGTCTCCTCCTGCTATAAATGTATCATCAAGGTTATCAAAAAATTCCTTAAATTGATTTTCTGTGATCTTAAATTTTGGAAGGCAATAAATTTTAATATAGCATAATTTTCTCTCATCACAGAATATCATGTCATCCCAATAGTCAATAGGTTCAGCAACCAGCTTAGTCGCGAAGGAAAAGCGCTTTTCTATATTTTGCTGAGAAAACAGTGGTTTTTTACGCGCAGAGCTTGACGCGTATTTGTTTTTCAGTATAGCCTGACGTACTGTTTCGGGGGAAACAACAACAGCATTCTCTTCCCTTAGTTCCTCTGCAAGCTGTCTCGTCAAAATTCACGGATTTTGGTTAAATTTTCTCACTATAACACGCTCTAAACGCTGTGTTACTTTAGGTGTGGGGCCGCCACCATACCATGGTTCTAATCTGCCTTTACACTGCACTCGTTTTAGAATATTATAAATGGTTCTCTTCGTGACTGAAAACATTTCCGCGAGTTATTTAATGCTTTTACCTAATTCGTGAACCACATCAAACGATAATCGTTTTCCAGACATTTTTTTCAAACAAAATATTTTTATTTTTGATGTGTAAATACGAAAAATTATTCATAAATTGACAGATATGGTACATTCATAGACAACAAAATTTTAGCGATCTACGACGCATTGATAACGGTAAAAGTACCGTTAACCATTACATACGTATTAAACGCAAATTCGAAAAGAGTTGTTTGACACTCACAAATTGGAGTAGTTTTTGTTTTTCTTATGACTTTCGATGTTTTGCACTCAACTGATTTTTTTCTTTATGAATCCGTTGTAAATAATGTAAAAAACTCTACTTGATAACCAAATATTTTAAAAAGTAAATAAAAGGGAGTAAATGTGCAATTGAAGTTGAAAAAGTGTGTTTATTTTCAGTGTGAAAACTCATTCTTGACATACTGTATGATAACATGAGAACAATTAAGAAAGTGTACAGCATAGTAAAGGGTGGTTAAATTGTAATGGCCGATGTTGAATGTGAACCACACCTAAACGCCAAGTTTTTTTCCGAATTTAATTTGACATTTCTCTATTTCAGACTTACTCAATTTGAACCATGGAGAGATACACAATCCAACAACGTGTTAAAGTTATCCAGACTTATTATGAAAATTTTCGAAGAAAATCATATTCAGTCAAAATAAAAAAAATCTAATAATCGAAATAGAAGTTGAAAATATTCAATATATAAAAATAAGTTAAGTGCGGAAAGGTGCTGAAAACTAATTTACATGTATGGCAAAAAATATTAATTAAATTAATATAATTGCAAAAGAAAGTTGAAAGGAGAAAAAAAAATGAAAACTGCTGCACTATTCACATATGTCACGGAGCACTCATAATTATTCCATGAAACAATGGGATAACTTCCCCAGGAGGTAAAATTTAAAAAAGTGAAAACGCATAATTCATAAAATAATGTAATACAATTATTTTAATGCACATGGTTGTACACACTAATGCGCCGGTGAATTCTGCCCCCCTTACAATCGGAAGAGAGCTCGAACCCTTCACTCGTTGCAGATGAGCGAGGTATTGAACTCTTGTGCTTTCTCCTTTTTTTGCATAGGTGCGGATGCATGTGATGTGCTTTCTTTGGTCGTTAAGGTGTTTCCTATATTCTTTGGCAGTTCTTTCCCAGTCATTCCGCAAGTTCAGTGACCTCTTATATTAAGTTTTCTTCTCCACAGCTGATCGAGCTTCTTATAGTAACAGGTGGCTCTAATTCTCCTGCCCCTTCGTAACTTAGGTTTTTAAGTTAACTTAATTTAACTTAATTTAATTTAATTTAATTTTTGTTTATTTAATTTAATTTAATGTAATTTTATTTTATTTTACACTGTTTAATTTAATACAATTTAATTCAATTAATTTTATGTTAATATAATTTAGTTTCATTATACCTTCTGCTCAAATATAAACGGAGACTTTATCCATAACTCGACAAGAACGAGACATATGGCCATACTTTTTTTTGCTTAGGTTGGCCAAGTCAACCTCGAGTGTGTTTTTCGAATTTTACTATGGAAATTAACGTTGAGCAAAGAGTTTGTTTGAAATATTGTTATTCCAATGAAATAAGTGCGACAGACGCAATGAAAGTGTTGCAGAAGGCATATGGGGAGTCTTGCCTATCACGTGCACGTATTTTTGATTGGTATAAGTCGTTCAAGGACGGCCGTACATCGCTGGAGAACTTGCCCCATGATCGTCGTCCAGCAACGTCAATAAACGAAGAAAACGTCGAAAAAGTAAAGAAAATTGTGTTGGAAAATCGTCGTGTGACTGAAAGAGAGATAGCTAGTGAGCTCAACATATCAAATGGATCCGCTCATAGCATTATTCACGATGTTTTGGGCATGAGACGTGTGTCTGCTCGACTTGTTCCAAACTTGTTGAATTTTCTTCAAAAAGAGGAACGCAAAACTGTCGCCAAGGAAATGCTCACAATGAGTGATACGGACATCCAGCACATCATAACTGGTGACGAGACTTGGTTCTATGAATACGACGTTGAAACAGCCCAGCAATCATCTGAATGGCGCCTTCCAAATGAGCCGAAACCCAAAAAACCACGTCAAAGTCGATCGAAAATCAAAGTTATGCTCACTGTTTTCTTTGATAGCCAAGGTGTTGTGCACTCGAAATTCCTTCCAGAAGGTCAATCCGTTAATGCTGAATATCATTTATCCGTTTTGAAGCGTTTGCGTGAGAGTATTCGTCTCAAAAGGAAGGATTTGTGAGACAACAAGTCATGGTTTCTAAATCATGATAATGAGCCAGCTCATACGTCTCGTCTTGTACGCGATTATTTGACCAAAAACAACGTAAATATTGTTCCGCAAGCACCGTATTCACCCGACATGGCACCGTGTGACTTTTTTCTTTTCCCTAAACTCAAATTGCCGCTTCGTGGAAAGCATTTTCAGTCGATTGAAGTCATAAAAGAGAATTCGAAGAAGAAACTGAAAGCCATACCTAAAGCGGCCTACCAGAAGTGTTATGAAGATTGGAAAAAAAGGTGGCACATGTGTATCGCCTCTAATGGTGACTATTTTGAAGGGGATAAAATAAATATTGAAGAATAATTAACCGTTTTTGTTTTATTGAGCAGTCTCGTTTATATTAGAGCAGAAGGTATTTTGCTTTTCAAACTCGATTCATTTTGATTTTCGCTTGAATTTGATACACATTGCACATTGCACTCTTTATTTATTTGTGCATTTTAAGTTTAGATTTCATTTTGCTTTAATGTGGTTGTAGTTGGTTTAAGTAATTTGTTTAATTTTCTTTTTAGCAAATTATACCAGTTTTAGTCAACTTTATTTGATTTTAATTTTTATTTTTAACATTTTTTTAAAATTAGGCTTTTATTGAATTATTATTATTTGAATTTTAGGGTGTAATGGGATGTAGTCAAGCTTCTGCATATGCCATTGCAGTTGCGAGGCTGTACTCAATTCCTACGCTTACCTCCACGTCGCGCACTCTGGAAACGTGAGCAATCCTTCTGCATGATGCGGCAGCTAACACGTGTGGAGGCTTGGGTCACGGCCAATGAGAGAGGAAGCTTCAGTGGAGTCACTCCGACTTACCTTATTTAAGGGCTGAAGTGATTGCAGCGTCTGTTCACCAGAGGTGCGGCTGCGAGCTTGTATCAGTCTTGAAGCAAGCGGCTCTCTATTTAAATGTGCACAAATTTTAAGCCCACTCGCTCATCGTGGTTGTGGGCAGGGTTTGAGACCCGCCATATTGAAACCAGCCCCAATGAAAAATTTTAACTTGCCTCGGATGAGAGACCCCCCTTACAATGAAGACCTAGCAAACGTTTAAAGTATCAAGATTTAAAGCCCGGCACCTGGAGTGCCCGGCCCCTTAATTGGCAAGGTGACAAAGCCCAGGTGTTTGATATTCTCGCTAAACCAAAGGCTGACATCACCGCCGTCAGCGAGTAGGTTCTTGTGACATTTACTACAGCGCCTATACAAAGAAGCGCAAATTTGGTGTCGGATTTGTGGTGTGTGAGAGACTCCGACGGCGAGTATTGGCATTCACCCCGATGGATGAACGTCTCGCCACAATCCGCATCAAAGCAAAATTTTTCAACATAACATTGATCTGCGCCCACGCCCAGACGGAAGAGAAGGTCGATTTGGCCAAAGATGCCTTTTATGAGCGCCTAGAGCATACTTACGAGCGTTGCCCCAGACACGATGTGAAAATCGTGCTTGGTGATTCTAATGCCAGGGTGAGAAAAGAAGGTATCTTCTGTACGACTGTAGAAAGTGCAACCTTCACAACGAGACATCCCCTAATGGGTTGAGGATGATCGACTTCGCCGGGGCCCGAAATATGGTTGTCTGTAGTACTAGATTTCAGCACAAAAAAATACATCAAGGCACTTGTCGGTCCCCTGATCTAAAAATACAAAACCAGATCGATCATGTTGTGATAGATGGAAGAGATGTCTCCAGTGTCCTTGTCGGGCATACTCTGCTAGGACCCAACAAAAATAGCTGATACGATGAGGACTGCCGTGTCGCAGTGGGGAGAAAACAGACTGACTACCTTGCAACGTTGTGGTCGACCACAACACGTGCGAGATGGGATCGATACCGAGAACTTAAGAGAGAAGGGTAACGCTCGAAAGTTCTACGGAAAGATACGACGACTTACGGAAGGTTTCAAGACCGGAGCAAACTCTTTTTGGACCCTGGGAGATGAGATAGTGATTGATACTCAGAGTATACTGCATTTATGGAGGGAACCTTCTCCATTCTGCTGAATGGTTGAAAGAAACACAGGACATAGTGAACCCGAAATCCCAATCGAAGACATTGGGGAAAACGGTTCGTTACCCGACTATGAAAAGCTCGAATAGTAGTCTCTCGCTTATAAACAACAAAGCGTCGAGACCGATGAATTCCCGGTCGAGCTATTGAAATACGGCAGTGAAGAACTGAGAAGGTGCATGCACCAACTATTAACCAAATATTCACCATGCTTCAAAGATTATAAAAGACCCACGAAAAGAGGATCAACTCACGCTACACCTTCGTCGACTTTAGAATAACCTTCGACAGCACGAATAGGAGTTGCCTTCACGCCACTATGTCTGAATTTCATATCCCCGCAAGGCTTATACGGCTATGTAAACTGACGTTAAGCAACACTGAAAGCTCCGTCAGGATCGGGAATGACCTCTCCGAGCCGATCGATGCAAAACGAGGTTTCAGAAGAAAAATAAAATAATACGAGCTGCAGAGCTGAATAGAGAAGGTACAATCTTCTATAAGAGTGTACAGCTGGCGTACGCCCAAACACCCCCTTCGTTAGTTCAGCTTTCTCCAGACTAGATAGGGAAGCGAAAGATATGAGTCTGGTAGTGAACGAGGGCAAGACGAAATATCTCCTGCCATTACACAAACCATCATCGCATTTGCGACTCGCCTCCCATGTCACAGTTGACAGTCTCAGCGTTGTAGTCGTAGGTAATTTCGTCTATCTTGGGACCAGTAATAGCACCAACAACAATGTCAGCCTGGAAATTCAACTCAGAATCACTCTTGCCAACAGGTCCTACTTTGGACTGAGTAGGCAATTTAAAAGTAAAGTACTCTTTCGACGAACGAAGGCCAAACTCTACAAGTCCCTCATTGTTCCCGTCCTACTATATGGTGCGGAGGCATGGACGATGACAACACCTGATGAGTCAGCGTTAGGAGTCTTCAAGACTAAAGTTTTGCGCAAGATTTACGGTCCTTGACGAGTTGGTAACGGCGAATAATGCAACCAAAGAAATGACGAGCTGTATGACATAGGTAGTTCAGCTAATCAAGAAACAGCGGCAGCGCTTGCTAGGTCATGTGGCCCGAATGGATACGTAGACTCCAGCTTGGAAAGTTTTAGATGCAGTACCCGCCGGTGGAAGCAGAGGAAGACCGCCACTCCGTTGGAAAGTCCAGGTAGAGAGGGACCTGGCTCTACTTGGTATCTCTAATTGGTACTGAATGGTGCGATGGTATGAATTCGGCTAAAATCGCGTAAGCGGTGTCTACGCCAGTAAAGTATGTAAGTAAGTATTTGTTGAATTTATTGTAATTTGGATCTTAATGTGTATAACTAAATATAATTTTATGTTTTTATTTTAATTGTAATTTTACGGTTTTTTGGCAGGAAGTATTTTATAAATATTGATATAATATATATATTATTTTTACTTGCACTTCACCTCTTTGACATATTTAATGTTTAATGGGATATTAAATAGTACCACGATATTTAAACATTTCTGTTACTTCTAATCCGTTTCTACCCGATGCGTTTTGTGTGTGGAACCTTTCTCAAACTTTCACTCAGATCACGCAATAATCAATATGAGTATTTTATAAAGCAACCAGGACTTTCTTTTAGCTACAGTCACATACATACATGTGCACTCATACTATCATACAGTGGGCCTCTTTATATATAAGGGTAGTAAGAAAATAAATTTTGTGGGAGACATTTGTAGTTTATGTCTGCCTGCTAATTGGCTGCCGTTACAATCCACACGTTGTTGTGGCTTTCTGTTTTTTCTCAATTGTTATTATAATAGGTTTTTCAAAAAATTATATAAATCCATAATTAATCATCATCTAATATAGAATACTGTTTTTTTTATTTTTTAATGCATGACCACGCATATAGAGTTGTGCGATTCTAACCAAAGAGGCTACCACGTAGTCCGATTTTGATAGTAATTTTTTTTATTTGAAAGCGTAAAAATTATAAAATGAAAGCTTTTAAACAAAATTGAAATCGGCGAAAAACTAAAGAAAATAAATAATATTTTTGTTTGCCTTAATAAATAGATTCTTAACCAAATGAAAGTGTTCTTTAAAAAATTTTAGTCGTGATGAAATTTTTGCCCCCGGTGCCGACTCAAAATAATTAAGATAATATTACATTTTTGAGAATTTATTAAGGCTAAATGAAAAATTTATTGTTTTTTGCTTTTTATAGCCTATTTCCACCAAGCACTTCACTGCATTTAAGGCCTCTGTTAAGTGAATGAAATGTCAAACGTTTCCACCGAAACTGAGTTAACTCAAATAGCTGATTTTTGTTTACATTTGCAGTTTGCTCGGCCGAAAAATCCCTTAACCGGTTACAAAGCGCACATTATATATACATAAATATTTGTTTTGCGCCAATTATATGTACATACATAATTATTTGTTTTGCGCATGCGCTTATAGTTACCAGAGTCGCGTATATTTTTATGTTGAGGGGATCGTTTTCTATTCCACAATTGCTTTTTGTTTGTTTTTTATTTTTATTTTATTTTATTTTTTAAAGAGGAGAAGCATTCTCTTCGCCAATTACTTAATATATTTTTTTATGTCAATATTAATGCAAAAAGTAACTTTTGCAGAAAAAATTTCAGCATGCAAAATGAAAGTCTGCCCCCTCATTAAATCCGAAAATACACGACTCTGGCAACAAGTATACCGAAACGTGCGAAATGTTTACATTAGTAGTGAGAGCATCGACTGTTAACATAAAATTTTCTGTTAAGTTACCGAAAGTGAGTTAACTCACTTTGAAAATTGAGTTAACACACTTTTATACAACAACAAACACATGGGAATTTCGCATTTACAATAAATGCGATGTTTAAATGCATTCAAGCTAAACTGCAGTGAACGTCCGGTGGAAATAGGCTATTAGTTTCCCTGCGATTTAATTGAAACGGAGGTAGACCCCGAAGGGCGCAGAAGTAACTACTTCGCCATCCTAGATGAACATCCCAAAACAAAACGTAAAGCCTGTAACTTATAGCCTATTTCCACCGGACGTTAAATGCATTTTAGTTCACTTTTCAAAGTGAGTTAACTCACTTTCGGTAATTTAACAGAAAATGTTATGTTAACAGTCGATGCTGTCACTACTAATGTAAACATTTCGGAAGTTTCGGTATATTTCTTTCCAGAGTCGTGTATTTTCGGATTTAATGAGGGGCCAGACTTTTATTTTGCATGGTGAAATTTTTTCTGCAAAAGCTACTTTTTTGCATTAATATTTACAGAAAAACATATATTAAGTAATTGGCGAAGAGAATGCTTCTCCTCTTTAAAAAATAAAATAAAATAAAAATAAAAAACAAACAAAAAGCAATTGTGGAAATTCAAACGTTCCCAAAAATATGCGTGGCTCTGGCAGCCATCCAGTGATTGAGCAAAATAAATAATTTAAGGATTCAAACAAGCAAAAGTGAAAATGGAAACATGCATAAGAGCACTCTCGTTTCAGCAACGTTTGTCCATGCAGCAAGAATCTGCACTTGCAAATCATAAGATTGCATAAATAGCCAAATAATATGAATTCGGTCTCTTGAATTCATGATTTTAATACTTGTGACAAATTTTGCAAACTGCAAATATAAACGAAAATCAGATGCTTGAGTTAACTCACTTTCGGTGGACAAGTTTGACATTTCATTCACTTAACAGATGCCTTAAATGCATTTAAGTGCTTGGTGGAAATAGCCTATTAAACAGCACCTTTTAATTTCCTATAGTAAAATATACCAAATATGCAAACACTCGCCAAAATACACCAGACCAAAATTTCTACTGGTTGAAAGCAGAACATTTTTGCAGTAAGCAAAGCACTGAATCAATCACAATCGGGAAACCTGTCGAAATTTCATTCACCAGAGATGGAGGCTTACTTATTCTAGAAAAGCTCAACAAGAAGTGAATAAATATCTACAAGCAAAACAATTATCAAATATATGCAATTTATCCGTCTCCCTTCGCCCAACGCTTAATATGTATGTATAATAAATTTAGACCAAGAGAAAAAAACATAGGCTTAAAGTAAAAGTGGAGACATATATTTTATCGTCAATGCATTGCAAAAACTGCTTCTTGATCGGCCGCACAGCTAAACATTGTACAACCGAAGCCAAAATTAATGTATGTTCATTACCAACCTACGACTCTACATCTTGCTCTAAAGTGCAATGCGTCAATAGCAAACAAAACCATCGTTCTGACAACAAAAGTGTCCCGAGTTTAAGAAAAGACAAGACATATTGAAATATAAAACAGTAAATAAATGCTTTTTAGAGAAGCTATAGAGACAATCAACAAAAATAGCACTGACTACAACAAAAACGTATCCAAGGAAAGTATCGAGGAAGCAATACAAAAAAAAATTGTAAAATCACAAAACAATACAAGCGACAACAAAAACGATCTTGAACGATGTCCAACAACTACAGTCTCTTCTCAACACACAAACCAGGAACCCAACAACCAAGAAAATATGCACCTAATACCAAGCAATAATACATTAACACCAACCGAATTACACCTCCAATCAAATTTTATGCAGCTTTAAGAAAAATACGGTAACCAACAAAGAACAACACTGAAATGCAACAAATTAAGCAATTGTTTGTAACATATAGTTTTATCGCTATACGTTTCAGTAAGAAATCCAAATACTAAATAAATACTATAATTATGTTTCTCAAATTCTCCAGTGGAACATAAATGGATACCACAATAATTATAACGAATTACGACTACTAATAAAAAAAAATAACTATAAAATCGTAGCTTTCCAAGAAACTCGCCTCAAAGGAAACAATCTCACAAAGCTCCAGCCGGTTTGTTGTTTTTTAGGCGAGCGATTGCTATTCTAACTTCTTCATGGTCAGGTAGTGGAACGTCTTTTCCATCGTCGTCGATTGGAGTTTCGGGATCACTATCTCCAGTTACTCCGTTTTCACTGCTATTCAGCAGGCTGGAGAAGTATTCGCTCCATAAATTTAATATCCTCTGGGCATCGGTGGCCTACAAAAGTCTGCTCCGGTCTTGAAACCTTCTGTAAGTCGTCGTATCTTCTCATAGAATTGTCGGCCAGCTTCTCAATCTCTTCATACTCACGCATCTCCGCCTTATTCTTTTTTTGTCTGCAGATGCGTCTTGCTTCCCTCTTCAGCTCTCGGTATCTATCCCATCTCGCACGTGTTGTGGTCGATCGCGACATTGCGAGGTAGGCAGTCTCTTTTCTCTCCACTGCGACACGGCAGTCTTCATCGTACCAGCTGTTTTCGCTGTACGTAGGGAGCTTGAAATGCCGTCCCACAGTTCCCGTATACCGAGTTGCTGATGAGTGATATGAGAGAGTAGGAGTATAAGTCCAGTAGAAAATCGCTCGGCAGTCTTTTGTGATTGCAGCTTTTCGACGTAGAACTTTCATTGTGTTTGTTGACGGTCGTTCTTCGAAACACAGAGTCGCGTGCGTATCTTCGCTGCAACAAGATATTGGTACGAGTCGATGTTGGGTCCTTGAGTGTACGCACGTCAAGAACACTGGAGACATGTCTTCCATCTATCACAGCATGATCGATCTGGTTTTGTATTTTTAGATCAGGGGACAGCCAAGTGGTTTGGTGTATTTTTTTGTGCTGGAATCTAGTACTACAGACAACCATATTTTGCGCCCCGGCGAAGTCGATCAGCCTCAACCCATTAGGGGATGTTTCGTTGTGGAGGCTGAATTTTCCAACTGTCGCACCAAAGATACCTTCTTTTCTCACCCTGGCATTAAAATCACCAAGCACGATTTTCACATCGTGTCGATGGCAGCGCTCATAAGTATGCTATAGGCGCTGATAAAAGGCATCTTTGGCCAAATCGTCCTTCTATTCCGTCGGGGCGTGGGCGCAAATCAACGATATGTTGAAAAATTTTGCTTTGATGTGGATTGTGGCGAGACGCTCATCCATCTTGGTGAATGCCAGTACTCGACGACGGTGTCTCCCTCTCACCACAAATCCAACACCAAATTTGCGCTCCTTTATATGGCCGCTGTAGTAAATATCACTAGAACCTACTCGCTGCCGTCCTTGTCCCGTCCATCGCACTTCTTGGACGGCGGTGATGTCAGCCTTTGCTCTTACTAGGATATCAACCAGTTGGGCAGCGGCACCTTCCCAATTAAGGGACCGGACATTCCAGGTGCATGCCCTCAAACCGTGACCCGTAATTCGTTCGCGGGGGTCGTCAACAGAAAGGGAGTATCTCATCCGAGGCGTAGCTAACTTTTTCATTGGAGCTGATTTCTACGTGGCGGGTCCCAAACCCAACGCACAAGCCAGCTAAGTAAGATTAAAGACTTTACACGTTTATATAGCGAGCCGCTTGCTTCAAGACCGTTGCCCGCTCACAGCCGCACGTCTGATGAACAGACGCTGCAATTAGACTTCAGCGGATCCTTGAACCGAATAAGCGGCTCCACTGTAGCTTCCTCTCTCATTAGCCGTGACCCAAGGCTCTACACGGGTTGGTTACCGCATCTTGCACAAGGTTTGCTCACGTTTCCAGAACCAAGCTGTGTGAACTATATAATAGCGTAAAAATGCAAAATTGCTCTTACTGCACCCATACCAAAACCAAGATACTTGACCGAAGGTTATAAACCCATATCTTTTATTTCCTGCTTGCCAAAAGCCATGGAAAAAATGTTATCGCGGAGACTTGTGTAGTATCTACAAACAAACCAGCTACTTTGAAGTAACCAAACTGCTTTAAGTTCGGGAGTAACACCACCCCAAACTATTAAATTACATTAGAAATTTTCTGATTAATCGAAAATTCTGGGTAAGAGCTAAACACACTGTAACAGACCGTTGGCCATTGGAAAACGGGATACCTCAAAGATCGGCTTTATCAGTCACTATCTTTTTAATCGCTTACAACAGGTTTAGTCACATAATAAATGAACATAAATACTTTAAACATGTTTTCTACGCAGGCGATCTGTGCATATGTATATGTCCTTAACAACAAATACAACTAGAACGATCACATTAACTACCAACAGAAATCACTACGAAACCAGCTGAGCATCACAAAGTGCCTAAGCAACATCAAATTTAAATTACAAATTCACTCCTAAGTATTTTGAAAGCCATCATCCTCACAAAAATTGATTATGGCCCGCCAATTTACGACAAAACTTCGCAAGCAACCCTTTCCAAGATATCTGCTTCATACTACTCTGCAGTTCGTTTGGCTTAGGTGCCTTTCGTACTACTCCCGCTATAAACATCCTTACCGAAGTGGGATTACCTCTACTTAAAGATAGGAGCAACTACATATCAGGTCGAATGACTATCAAACTAACAAAAAACGAACACAACTTTAAAACCAATAGTAAAAATATACTAAAACGCAAACGAAAACCTCGTAAAGAACCAACAATAGGAAAACTAATTGAGGTAGCCAGGCACTTTGACATGCCTCGAGAAGAAAGCGTCACATAGATGCGGATTCCCAGTTACATCGGAATACTTGGTAGCTCCTTAACAGACGCAGCAGCAAACTTGCCACGAAATCACCATTACAAAGAGCACGGAGTTTCAACAAGAATTATGTCTCTACACTGGCAAAATAAGAATCATCATTATAAATGCGTCAGTACAAACCTAGTTCCGCCAATCTTCGCGGCGAAAGACTATAATATACACCCGTAAGTAACATTTTACGAACCCAAGTAGGCAATCAAACGAATAGTACGAATCGTACATACAAACGTACTTATTTACATAATATGTGATCTTATAGCTTCACAGCCGCAAAATCTTTATCATTATAATGAAAGTCTACCTAGCAAAGTTCCGGATATGGATCTTCTTGTTGCCACTCAGTTAATTCTCTTCTTCTGACTATGGGAATTGTATCTTGAGAATGTTGTGCAAATTAACTTATTTTTCTTTTGAAAAACCTGATTATTTCCTAAGCACAAACCAAACTACTCCCTTATTTAGACGACGATTTCTGTAGCGACACATTATTGTAAGTACTTGTCATGCTCATGATTATGCAAGATTTTTGTATTATTGGATTTCCCCAAACGAAACCGGTGATTTTTTAATAGAAAGTAAATACTTTTTTTTTAAATTTTATAATGAACTTTAATCAATTATATAATTTTCATTTTTTGGATGACCTTTCGCGATCTTTCCGGCAACATCATTATTCCACGCTCATAGGATTTATCTGAAAAAAACTGAACCAAGTGTAATTTTATAGCCTCGCCATTTTCAAAAGTTTTGCCATTTAATGAGTTCTGCAAATATCGAAACAAATGGTAGTCTGACGGTGCGAGGTCAGGGCTATATGGTGGATGCATCAACAGTTCCCTGCCAAGCTATCTCTGTTTTTGGCGAATGACCAAAGATGTGTGCGGTCTAACAATGCCCTGGTGGAATATGACACCTTTACGATTAACCAATTCTGGCCGCTCTTGTTGATAGATGTATTCAATTTGTCCAGAGTAGACATCCGAATTAATCGCTTGCTTCCTTGGAAGCAGCTCGAAATATACCACACCCTTCCAATCCCACCAAACTGGCAGTATAATCTTCTTTTGGTGAATATCAGAATCTGAAGTAGTTTGTGGCGCTTCATCATGCTTGGACCATGATCGTTTTCGACTGACGTTATTGTAAACAATCCATTTTTCATCTCCAGTTGTGATTTGCGTCGAAACCGGAACATATTCATTACGTTTAAGATGCATGTCACAACCGTTGAAGTTTGTTAAATGAATTTCTTTCAATTCATGTGGTACCCAAATATCAAGTTTTTTTACCAGTCCAAGACGTCATATAGGACTACGAACGGTTGATTTTGGTAAGTATACCTCTATACTTCTCTTCAATCTCACGCTCAGTTACATGACGATCCGATTCTATTAAAGCTTTGATATCGTCATCATCAACTAAATTCACTTGGCCGACCTGAACGAGGCTTATCTTTGAATGAAAAATCTCACGAACAGAATTTGACAAACCAACTTCGACACTGTGTTTCTTTTAAGGTCTTATCACTATAAAAATTATGCAACTTTTTAGCGACCTGTGCCGCATTATTTTCTTTAAGGAAATAATAAAGTAAAATATGGCGAAAATGTTCTTTTGTGGGCTCCATATTAAAATTGATGATAAACAAACAAATATAAGCAAAAGTACGCGTACTTTTTTTCTGAAGCAAGCTAAGAGTGATAGCTTATAACTGTCAAAAGAAAAATACAATTAAATGGTCACAAGCTGTTTAAAAAAATTGTCAACGCCGTCTCTTTTGGGGCTACCCAATATAAAAGACTATGGCGAGTTGAAAGTGTCCATTCATGTAAATATGTGTGACGTTCATGGAGTTAGGTTATTTTTGCTGGCTAACTGCTTCTTATTATTTGAGTTTTTGCGTTCTGGCATATATGTATGAATATTTTTGCATTCATGCATATGTGTATGCCTGTTTATGGCGTGGTCTTTTACCGGCTTTGATACGAGCCTAGTGCTCAACATTCTCCCCCACCCGCTTAGACAATATCTGTGGGAGATTTTATTATATAAACATTTTCTGAAATAATAACCGTATTCCGATTTCATACGTAAAAGCTTTATAATAGTAATTTAATGAGTGCTACACTTGCAATCTATGCAATTTTTTTTTGTTATAGTGTTAATCAATAAAAGGAAAAACACGAAAAAAACAGTATGTATATGTTTTATACATATGTTGAGTTTATATTTAATCATTCGTACGAAAGTACGCTTCATATGTACATCTTTATATGCATGTCCTTTGAATGAACAATGTATTTATAAATTTGCATAAACATACATCTGCTACACATTTTAAGAATTTACATAAATAATATCCATTGTACATGCATGCAATACACCCACAAAATATACAATGTAGTTTTTGTATATATAATTACTATGATAATTTTCATATACATTTTTTTCAATATATTTTAACTTTAATTTTAAATAGCTTTTATTATTTAATGTTATTAAATGTAATTTGTATAAAATACACAATTTATGATGTTTTTTTTTACTTTTTTCAAAATTCTCCTCTAAAGGAAGGTTACAGAGTATTTATTAATAAATTATTTTCATAATATCATATTTCACAAAAATATTAGCTTTATATATATACGCAAACATTTTTATCTTTTCGTTTATTCGCAGCGAATGTTTAAGTATATAATACTGGATTATCAATTTAGCGATTTCTAAAATATACGTAAATAAAATGCATTTAAATTTTTTTTTATGAAATTCCTTCTTTATTATAAAGTTCGAATCTTGGCATGATATGTGTAACAGTATATCATTCAAATTACCGTCTCGCGAATTTTTGTAAATTTGGATCCATTAAATGTTATTTTCCATCATTTTTCGGACACATTGGTTTTCAGTTGCTCAAGATTTAAAGGTTTATCCACATAAACACGGTTTCTCGCGTAGACCCAAAAAAAATCCAACGGTGTCAAATCACACGATCTCGGTGCGAATTGACATTGCCAAGACGAGAATTACGCTGCCATATTCTCGCTATAAAGCCATATACGTTCGTGTTGTGTGGCTTGTGGCATCTTGTTAGAACCACGTATTGTCCAGATCGTGCTCTTCAATAGCAGATCAAAATATCGAGTTTCCTACTACCATAACGCTTCGAATCCACAATAATCGTCTCTTCGTTATCATCTGCAAAGAAGTAAGGCCCAATCTCCACAGAGCGCATCAGATATAATTTTTTTTTGAAGCCTTAACTGCGATAATTTTGCTTATACCTATATGTATCCGCAGAGCTTAAGAAACTATTGTTCTAAAAATCGCCGTCCACTGATTGTTGTTCCAGCACTGAATGCACTTCAGCTTTTGTAAGAACTTACCATGGATGTAAGTGTAAGTCCAAATGCAAAATACGGCATAATGTAGCATAAAAAAGTTCCGCCTCTTGAAAACATTGAGGAATAGACACATTCGGGTCTTCGGCTACACTATCATTAACAGTAGCGACGTTTGGAACGGAACAAAACAAAACAATCGCGTGAGTACGATTATGTGCACCATAATATTTTCATAAAGCAGGAAACGTGGCCACGTCTGAAACATCATTTTTGTAATAGGGTTTAACAATTTTAAAACGTTGTTCCTGACTTTAACTTAAACAAAACATGTTTGGTTTGATAGATGTCAAAATGCAGCCCTGTACTTTTGAAACCACGAAATGGACGCTATACGAGTATATTCTAATTTATGATATCCACAAAAACATTTTAGACCCAATCTTGGTAAAATTAACCAAGAACACTTGTTTGTATTGAAAATATCTTTAATTTATATAAAATATAATATACAATATAAACTAGCAGACCCGGCAACATGTTGCTCTGCCCTGTCCGATTTTTATTCTAACGGATATTGCAAAACATTATTAAAAGCCCTAGCTAATCATCAATAGCCGAGAGGTTATCAGTTCGTTCTACCATGAATACATATATTGGATGAGTGCATAAGTTCGTGCCCGATTCCGCTGGAAGCCCTACGAATCGTTTGAGAGTGGCGCTCGTGAAAGAAATATATACATATTATATATCGTTGGAAAGGTGACAGTCCGAACTGTAAATCAAGCATAAAATAACTTCATTTTGATTTGAGTTGCTTAGTGAAAAGACGCATGGAAGATGAACAACGAAAAAGATCATATGCGTCATATTATGTTATACGAATACCGCAAAGGAAAAACAGTGGGCGCTGCAACTAAAGATATTCGCGAAGTTTATTTGGACCGTGCTCCAGCACTCCGCACAGTAAAGAAATGGTTCGCGAAATTTCGTTCTGGAGATTTTAACCTCGAAGATCAACCTCGCAGTGGACGGCCTTCTGAGCTTGATGACGATGTTCTAAGGACTTTAGTTGCGAATAACTCACGTATTTCGACGGAAGAGGTTGCCAGTGAATTGAACGTCAACAAATCAACTGCGTTTCGTCGTTTAAAAAAGGTTGGGTACACTTTGAAGCTCGATACATGGGTGCCACATCAGTTGAGTGAAAAGAACAAAGTGGACCGTATGTCAACAGCAATTTCTTTGCTTCGACGGATCAAAAACGAACCTTTATTGGATCGGCTCGTGACTGGTGATGAAAAATGGGTCCTGTACAACAATGTTCAACGCAAAAGAACATGGAAACAGGCACACGAAGGGGCGGAACCGATGTCGAAAGGTGGATTGCATCCGATGAAGGTACTGCTGTGCATTTGGTGGGATATCCGAGGCGTGATCTATTTTGAGCTCTTGCCAGCTGAAGAAACGATCACTGCCAACAAGTATTGTCAGCAATTGGTCGAATTGAAGAAAGCAATTGATGAAAAACGTCCGATTTTGGCCAATCGCAAAGGAGTTCTTTTCCATCATGACAACGCCAGGCCACATGTTGCAAAACCGACCCTGGCCAAACTGAAGGAGATGAATTGGGAAATCATGCCGCATCCCCCATATTCACCCGACATTGTTTCGATCGCTGCAAAACAATTTGAATGGAAAAAAATTTAAAAATGTGGAAGACGTCAAAAACCACCTTGACACCTTTTTCAACGAGAAACCGCGCGATTTCTATGAATCAGGCATCCGTAAATTGGTTGAACGTTGGGAGTGGATTGCCGAACATGATGGCGAATACATAATTGATTAATAAAAGCGCTTTCTTCAAAAAATTTCAATTTTAGTTTGCACTTGAAATCGGGCACGAACTTATGCACTCATCCAATATATGTTTGCTTCGTGATTTTAATTTACCACATCTGATGATGATAATTCATATCATTGGTAATTCGCTAAATATTTTATAAATACGTGAAGAATAAACTAACAAATAACGGATTGTTTTTATTTTGACGGCACTGTTGTGTTAATTTGCATAAGCGTAGATCAGAGTGGAGGTATAATGTAGTCAAGCTTCTGCGTCGCTGGACTATACCCAATTTCTACTCTTCACGTCGCATTCCGTGTGGAGTCTTGAGTTATGGCTGAAAGAGAGGAAGTTTCAGTTAAGCCAATCCGACTTGTTCGCTTTAAGGGTCCACTGAAGTCTAATTGCAGCGTCTGTCCATCAGATGTGCAGCTGCGAGACGCATCGGTCTTGAAGCTCGCTATCCAAATGTGTGCAAGGAACAAACTGTCCGCTAGGATTGGGACCCACCACGTAGAAACGAAATAGTTAAACACGCCTCTGATGACGACGCCTGCAATTCTGATGATTTAAGGGCATGAACCTGGAATGTCCGGTCCTTTAATCGGGAAAGTGCCGCTACTCAGCTAGTTGATGTCCTCGCTAAAATAAGGGCTAGACGGCTGTGATGCCCAAAAAGTGCGTTATGCGGGACAAGGACGGAAGCGAGTAGGTGCTTGTTACATTTAGAGAGATTCCGTCGTCGAGTACTGACATTCATTCCGGTGGATGAACGTTTCGCCACAGTCTGCATCAAGACACATTTTTTAATATATCGTGGATTTGCGCTCACGCGCTGCCCTCGCTATGATGTGAAAAACGTGCTTGACGATTATAACGGGTATGCAAGGCAGATAACTTTGGTACAACTGTCGGAAAACTCAGCCTCCACAACGAAACATCTCCTAATGGGTTGAGGCTGATCGATTTCGCTGGGGCTTGAAATATGGTTGCTGTAGTACTAGATTCCAGCTTGGCTGTACCCTGATCGATGAATTTGTGATAGCCCATCCACATGTATCCAGTGTTCTTGTAGTGCGTACAAGGACCCAATATTGACGCGCACCACAATCTTCATGTAGCGAAGATACGCACCCGGCGCTGTGTATCAAAGAACGCCCGTCAACAAACATTTGGAAAGTTCAACGTCGAAAAGCTGCAATCACAACAGACTGCCGAGCGGTTTTCTACTCGATTTGCGCCCTTGCTCCCTGAGACCACTCATCCGAAACTCGGTATAAGGGAACTGTGCGAACAAGTGGGACGGAATTTCAAAGCTCTCTACGTACAGCTGCAAGCTATTTCATTTCGAAAATAGTTGGTACGATGAGGACTATAGAAACGCAGTGGAGAGAAAGCAGGCTGCCTACCTCGCAACGTTGCGACCGACCCCTACACGTGAGGAATGGGATAGATACCGAGAACTGAAGAGGGAAGCAAGACGCATGTGTAGACAAAAAAGTGTGTTTGCCCAATTTATAAAAAATGGACCCAACAGTCTGCACCAATTACCGTGGGATATATATAAGTATAATTGGCGCTTTATAACCGCTGAAGCGATTTTCGGCCGAACTCCTCCAATTTGTGAATTTTGCGTCTTGGACCTACAATTTATATTAACCCGCCTCCGAATGACTGATGCTTTTTCGTGAGGAGCCTTTATTTTATGTCAGAGATACAATCCCTGCCGAGGAGCGGTCGCAATTTGAAAATATTATCTTAATTTTTTGAGATAAGCATCTATAATATCGCATGTGAACTCCTTTCGGGCGTTTTGTGTGAAAGACTAAAGCCCACTGTCAAAAAACTCATTCGATCTTAACAGTGTAGCTTTAGATCCGCTAAATCGACCATTGTCCAGATATTTACCGTGTGCTAAATTTTGGAAAAAACCCGTGAAAGGATGATCGACACCCACCACCTCTTCGTTGATTTTAAAGCAGCCTGCGACAGGACAAAGGGAGTTGCCTCTACGCCGCTATGTCTGAATTTGGTATTCCTGCAAAACTTATGCGGCTATGTAAACTGACCTTAAGCAACACTAAAAGCTCCGTCAGAATCGGAAAGGAGCTCTTCAAGCCGTGCAATACCAAACGAAGATTCGGAAAGTGTGATTCTTTATCGTGTGATTTCTTAAATTTATTACAGGAGAAAATAATAACAGATGCAGAGCTGAATGAAGAGGGCACAATCTAATTTTCAGCTGTGAGTTCAGCTTTATCGAGACTCTACAAGGAAGCGAAAAATGTGTCACTGTTGATATTCATAACTTCGACGTTGTAGATAAATTTGCTTATCTTGAAAACATTATTAACACCAACAACAATGTCAGCTTTGAAATCCAACATAAAACGTCTAATGCCAACAGATGCTTCTTTGGACTGAGTAGGCAATTGAAAAGTAACATCCTCTCGACGAATGAACACTCTACAAATAGCTCATCGTTCCCTTCATGCTCTATGATACCGAAACATGAACGATGACAACATCTGTTGAGTTGGCCTTAAGAGTTTTCGAGTTTGCCGAGCGGTTTTCTACTCGACTTGCGGCCTTGCTCCCTGAGACCACTCATCGCAACTCGGTATAAGGGAACTGTGGGAACAAGTTGGAAGGAATTTCAAGCTCTCTACGTACAACTGCAAGCTATTTCATTTCGAAAATAGTTGGTACGATGAGGACTATAGAAACGCAGTGGAGGTTTTGTGTAAGATTTATGGTAATCTACGCGTTGGGGATATCCTGTATGAGATATCCGGCGACATTGACTTAGTTCAGCGAATCAAGAAACAGAGGCTGCGCTGGCTATGCCATGTTTCTTGAAAACTTTCGATGAAGTACCCACCTATGGAAGCAGAGGAATAGTAAGACCTCCACTCCGTTGGAAAGACCAGGTGGAGATAGACCTGGCTGAACTTGGTATTTCCAACTGGGCCCAAACAGCGAAAAGAAGTAATCAATGGCGCAATATTATAAATTCGGCTATAACCGCGTAAGCGGTGTCTACGACAATAAAGAAAAAAGAGAAGAGTTAAATCAGAGTAGTGACTTGCGGCTCGCATAGACTCATTCATATTTATATTTCTCTGTAAGACTTTCAGGAAGGAAAAGGCAATATGCAAAATATAGCGCATAATTATGGGTTGAAGCTGAGTACAAAGATCATCAAGTCGACAAAATACAAAAAAAAAAGTTCTGCCTTATTTATGCAAAACTCAGCTCGATTGAAATAAGCTTCAATAAACCGCATCCCTTATAGTTATTCTGTGAGGATTTTGGAGAAATTTAAACTGTGTAAACTGTTTATCCATGAGTCTCTCATAAATATATATCATGACGTTCATAGCGTAGAGAGGTACATATACGAGTATACTTAAAACCCACGACTTATTTCGTGCATTTGAGATAATGTAGAAAACTTTTGCATGCTTACACGTATATTATATGGTAAATATTTTTCAATAAGAGGTGTTATTTGAATAGCCTGCTGTTCTGGAAGATGTCACTTTTTAAGCTGTAATTTTTTTATATTTGGCGCTTCAACAACATACTGAAATTATTAAAACTCACTATACAAATTTCATCGAAAAATTGTCTTGACTGATGAAGCCCATTTCCATCTCGATGGCTACGTCAATAAGCAAAACTGTCACATGTGGAGCTCGGAAAACAAAAGATTTATTGTTGAAAAGCCTATCTATCCTCAACGTGTAAATATTTGGTGCGGTATATGGTCCGGTGGGGCCATTGGACCTTATTTTCTCGAGAATGAATGAATTTCGCTATCGATAGATGATTAGCAGTTTTTATGGCCAGAATTGGATGCCATTGGTCTGGACAACGATTACTACATGCCACACAGCGACGAAATCATCGATCTTTTAAGGGAAAAGTTTATTTGAATATCAAAATAACACCCGTTATTGAAAAACCCCTCGCATTATTGAATTAGCACTGGTAGGTGAGCAAGAATCCACCACCTTACGACATCAGTTTGCGGCAGATTACTCCACTCCATAGCCATGGAAAGATGTTTAGGATTTAATTTTTTCTATATATTCACCATTCGATATTGTGTTTCTCTCAACCCGAACAAAACTAACTATCTAGCTAATTATCAGAAGCCAATTACTCGTAATGTAGATTAAAAGTAAAAGTTAATTTAAATTATTTGTCTAATATGATCTGCTTTATGGTGTATAATAAAAAAGCTGGTATAAATACTATGTATACATATATGTATGTAAAAGGATTTCTACAGCCCATACTACGATTTTCTTTCAATTGGTATCTTACGTATGTGTTCTCCTCCTTGGAAGTAAGAACCTTAATTTATTTAAGTACTTAAATAAATACCAATATACGTTTATTAAATTTAATAACCTATAAAATAAAAAGTCTTTCAGGACATGAAGAAAATCAAAAAAACAGATCATATTAAAAGCCCACTGCAGTGAGGTTGATTTTCACTTGTGTTACCTGTTGTTTTTGAAAGTAACCGCTGCCCAAGATCATTATTCGCAAACAAACTGTAATGTTTTATAAAGTGATGTACGCTGTCACTAAAAGTTGTCATTTAATTAAATCCAATATTATTAGATTATTTCGAGAAAACAAGGTTTAAGAACCCCTTTTCGTTTTAATTTGAACAATAGTGGGCAGCAATATCTCTAATTTAACTAAAGCTGGTAAAAACACATTGCCTGCTTTTCTGGAACTTACTCACGAAAACTTGTTTTTAGGTATTTATCGAAACACAAAACTCCTGAACCAATTTCGATTCTGTTAAAAGTACCTTTTTTGATCTACTAGGTATTGCAAACGTCTCTTTTTCTTTCGTTTGTGTAATATTCGTCACCAAAGTACTGAACGCTGAGCCGATTTGGTTTCCATGTAAAGCATATGCCAGTATTTTGGGTTGAGCTATTCTAACGAATAAGGATATTGCTGAACGTTGCATTTACTTTCGAATTTGGTTCATATTTAACTTGGCCAACAAAAAAGATATATTTTGACCGAAAACTGCCACCATATTTAATAATAAGGCCGGGATCTTCTTAAGGCTTTCGTACGATGGAAGAGGAATGAATACAAAGATGAAAGTGCAAACATTATGATCTATATAATTTTAAATAAAACGTAAGACGACTAAAACATATGTATTACTGTGAAGAATAGTTAAGAAGGAAGGATATATTTTTGGGAGGGTTGTCTTCTACCCCGAGTTTTAGTTTAAAATAAAGTTGGAATCAATTCAAAACAATTGAAAAGTTGTTAAAGTGTGAAACATTGAATACAAATTAACTGATATGATAAATGAGATAACACAGTATTAAACAGTTGGTCATATATAATTTAAAAATCTGTGATATATGAAATAAATATTAATACGTGAAAGTTATTTAAGTGATGTCAAAGGTTGCCTTCATGTTTGAAAATATTTAAAAAATTATGTTGAGTTGTACATATGGTCCTATTTCTGGACTAACCTATTACTCAAATTTGTTCGAAACTGAAGCTTTTAGCGAAAAATACTTTTTTGTACTTCTGTTACATAAAACATTACCTAAAATGACGATATAATTTTTTTAGAGGCTCTTGATTTTTCTCATACCTATCTACATGCTCGAATTGAGAAACCACATATATACCGTAAATACCATCGAAAACGGTCAGTTGTAAAACAATAGCATCTGTTATGAATGTTTATGAACATGTATTAGAAATATTTGACTTTTGGCCAGAAGAAATTTTACGTGCCAGCAGATGGCGTTCGCTTCATTAAAGAAGAAAGATCACACATTTTTTAAAGATTTCCTCAAAATATTAAAGTACATTTTTCTAACTCGATTCGACCCGATTCCAAAATAGGAGATTCAGGCTTAAATGCGATCCAATTGGGGTGTATGTTATTATAAACTAGAATTTTAAAACGACTGGATCTAATTAGCCAAAAAAAAATAGTAAGTATCAATCAAAAAGATATTATTACTTCGATGAACAAAAGACTAACTTATATTACGTTAAGAAAATTTAAATATTTACAAAGTTGTAAAAAATTACTTACAGCAAGATAACCACAATTTTTATGATCAGTTGACAGTCGAAACTACTGTAGAAATTGAAAAAAATTTTAAAATTGTATGTCCTTAGCTAATTTTTTTTGGGTGTATGCATTAATTCGTGCGGTATTTTTTTCGAAAATTAAGACTTTATTGTGAAAAAATTGTCTTGATCAACTCCTAATACCTTTGCAAGTTCTTCTTGCGTCTGGCTTGCATCTGCGTCGAGCAATGTCTCCAATTCTTCGTCTTGAAATTTTTTGCCTGTCCGTCGTCCAAGTCGAAATTGCCACTTTTAAATCGTGCAAGCTACTTTTGGCACATTTGTTCGGCTAAAGCATGGTCACTATAAACGTCCAGTAAAATACGATGGCTTTCGGTAGCACTTTTCTTCATGTTAAAGTAATGAAGAAGAACTGCCCGCAAAAACACTTTAACTGGTACAAATTTCGACATTTTCAAATGAATGAAACAAATTGTTGTTCACACTAACACAAATGACATCTACTGAAAACGACGCGAAATGGCAGTACCTTTGAAATGAATATAGCCACAGATGAACACGACGCGAAATAATACTAGTAGAGCCCTCTCTTAGAAAACCGCACGAATTAATGCATACACCCAATATAACATGTAGAATTTAAAATAAATGCAAATTTTTATTTTCAAATTAAAAATAAAAATGAGATTAGAGCTATTTTGAAAAAGATATTTTGTAAATATAAGCATTTTGAACGTAGTTGATAAAACCTCGTATTCTTAGCGTAAAAGTGTTATAGGCACTGGACCTAGAAGAACATATAATTATCCTTTTTTCAATGCTAACGTGGTGTGGGCTATTAACATTGACGTAATTTTATATTTTCTAAATATTTAAAACGCCTTTTAGCCTTGACAGCTGCCGACTGTTTAAATAAAATAGATATAGTAAGTATTGGGAAGTGCACCAACGCAAATCAGCTGATTACACTCTCTCAAAAATATGAAAAGAAGTACGGATGTATCAAAACCATAATATAAATAAGGTATATATCCTGTTTTTTCGTGAAGGCGACTATTCAATTTTTCTCTAAACGGAATGGTAAATGTTCTGAACTATAATTGCCTCCAAGAACGTCATAATTTCATGAAGTGCAACTGACATAATTAAGAACGATATCGCATTTGAATTGTTCTCTAAAGGGGAGATTCAGTTTTATTTCATTCATTTAACTTACATTCATACTTATGTATGCAACGGATGACCCAAGAAGAGGCACTTCTTTCAATAGCTTTTTTTGACATATGAAGTGCGAGTCGTGCCAATCTATCATGGTAATTTTGTTCAGCATTGTTTGGCATTTACAAATTGTTCAACTTTATTACGAAAATTCACGTTCTGTAAAGAATATGGTTCGCGCGCTTCGCTCTACGCAGTAAAGAAAATATAGTGGACGGGAGCCGCTCGACCTTCCCAAGCGAGATCGCTTCGGTCTATGGGCTTTTGAAAAGTTCAAAGATAATCCGAAGTGTTCAGCGATGAGGCCCGTTTCTGGCTCAATGGGTATGTAAACAAGCAAAATTGCCATACTTGGGACGAAGAGCAACCTGAACAGATTCAAGAGTTGCCATTTTATATAGAAAAAACAGCGGTTGTCGAATTCTTTCCAAAAATAATAAAACAAATATAATTATACCGCATTTCATCAAGTAGGTAACAAGACATGAATTTGCGTTCAAATTTTTCTAAGGCAAAATAAATATGTGTATTAATAAGTTCAGTTGCGTTTTTTGTTACTAAATCAACGCATTTACTTAAATATTTCCAAATATCTGTTATTTAATACCAGAATGAGGTTTTCAATCCGAAATTTTAGTGTCTATAAAGAGACTAGTTACATAAAACAATGATTTATTTATTTTATAGCACAATGGATTGTGGAAGTGGGAAATTTTACATCTTACTCAAGTTAACTATTGCAGGGGTAAATTAGTATACATTTAAACCTCATTAGATGAAATTTTTTCGAAATTCTATTATGTAGATACATACAAACATATGTACATAGAACCATGCTATATACCCATACTAGGTAAGTATGATCTCGATTATTTTTAAGCTACAACCTTTAATTTAACAAAACTAAGTAATTCTGTGTACACAGTGCAGTCGGATATAAAAATGTTGATTACCGCATAAATATACATGTATTATATTATATATATGTATAAAATCATACATATGTAATCTTGAATGCCCTGTTGTACAAACATAGCGTTTGACTAGCTTAATATTGCAGCAGTTTCATTTGCTGGGTCGTACCAATAGTTTTTAGTTAGAGTACATTTTATTAAAAAGTTAAAGTGTGTATCAAAGTCAGTTTAACGGCAGGCTCTACAAAAAACAATTTCCTATTACTATTTCAGTATTAAGCTTGATTATTTTTGACTTGTACTCATATTCAGAGTTGCATATTTATAATTATTCGTTTTATATGTTCGATACTTCAATAATATATTTTGAAAACTGTTCAAACCTTATTAAATTATTGTTATTTACACACGATGGCAAGAGTTTAAGTGAAATAGGAAAAGACGGTACGTTTTATGCCATTCTGGGCATACATAAGCATTTGAAATGTCGAAATTTCTTTGAATTTCCGTTAGAATCATGTGCTTATTATATAGTCGTATGTATTTCTTTTGTATATACTAATATATGTTTACGTCTATATACTTATGTATGCATATGTTAGTACATAAATACACCATAATACTCGTATTTATTGAATCTAATATATTATATTCAAACATATATACATTTTGATATATACACATATTTATATTTTTTTTTAAATATTCACTCACATAAACTATCAATTTATTCAACAAAATAGTTTCTTATTCCCTTCAATTCATAAATTTTTGCCGACATTTTTTTTGTTTTGACATTTTAGATAAAAAAAAATACATTTTTAAATACATCGGGAATATGCTAAATATACATTCTTATGTGTTTCTAATTAATATATGACATAGTTATTTCTTTGCTTTATATTTTCATGCTTGAATATGTACAAATATACACACATTACTTACAACTAAAACATGCCTGTTATTAACCCTTAAAAATGTATGTATGTGTGTTTCTGCATATTCCACTCGCACACATCTAAAAATTCTGTATAGATTCTAGATATTATATATGATTGGGATTTCGGGTTCACTATGTCCTGTGTTTCTTTCAACCATTCAGCAGACTGGAGAAGGTTCCCTCCATAAATGCAGTATACTCTGAGTATCAGTCACTATTTCATCTCCCAGGGTCCAAAAAGAGTTTGGTCCGGTCTTGAAACCTTCCGTAAGTCGTCGTATCTTTCCGTAGAACTTTCGAGCGTTACCCTTCTCTCTTAAGTTCTCGGTATCGATCCCATCTCGCACGTGTTGTGGTCGACCACAACGTTGCAAGGTAGTCAGTCTGTTTTCTCCCCACTGCGACACGGCAGTCCTCATCGTATTAGCTATTTTTGTTGGGTCCTCGAGTGTACGCACATCAAGAACACTAGAGACATGTCTTCCATCTATCACAGCATGATCGATCTGGTTTTGTATTTTTAGATCAGGGGACAGCCAAGTGGTTTGGTGTATTTTTTTGTGCTGGAATCTAGTACTACAGACAACCATATTTCGGGCCCCGGCGAAGTCGATCATCCTCAACCCATTAGGGGATGTCTCGTTGTGAAGGTTGCACTTTCTACAGTCGTACAGAAGATACCTTCTTTTCTCACCCTGGCATTAGAATCACCAAGCACGATTTTCACATCGTGTCTGGGGCAACGCTCGTAAGTATGCTCTAGGCGCTCATAAAAGGCATCTTTGGCCAAATCGACCTTCTCTTCCGTCTGGGCGTGGGCGCAGATCAATGTTATGTTGAAAAATTTTGCTTTGATGCGGATTGTGGCGAGACGTTCATCCATCGGGGTGAATGCCAATACTCGCCGTCGGAGTCTCTCACACACCACAAATCCGACACCAAATTTGCGCTTCTTTGTATAGGCGCTGTAGTAAATGTCACAAGAACCTACTCGCTGACGGCGGTGATGTCAGCCTTTGGTTTAGCGAGAACATCAAACACCTGGGCTTTGTCACCTTGCCAATTAAGGGACCGGGCACTCCAGGTGCCGGGCTTTAAATCTTGATACTTTAAACGTTTGCTAGGTCTTCATTGTAAGGGGGGTCTCTCATCCGAGGCAAGTTAAAATTTTTCATTGGGGCTGGTTTCAATATGGCGGGTCTCAAACCCTGCCCACAACCACGATGAGCGAGTGGGCTTAAAATTTGTGCACATTTAAATAGAGAGCCGCTTGCTTCAAGACTGATACAAGCTCGCAGCCGCACGTCTGGTGAACAGACGCTGCAATTAGACTTCAGCGGATCCTTGAACCGAATAAGTCGGAGCGGCTCCACTGTAGCTTCCTCTCTCATTAGCCGTGACCCAAGGCTCTACACGGGTTGGTTACCGCATCTTGCACAAGGTTTGCTCACGTTTCCAGAACCAAGCTGTGTGAACTATATAATAGCGTAAAAATGCAAAATTGCTCTTACTGCACCCATACCAAAACCAAGATACTTGACCGAAGGTTATAAACCCATATCTTTTATTTCCTGCTTGCCAAAAGCCATGGAAAAAATGTTATCGCGGAGACTTGTGTAGTATCTACAAACAAACCAGCTACTTTGAAGTAACCAAACTGCTTTAAGTTCGGGAGTAACACCACCCCAAACTATTAAATTACATTAGAAATTTTCTGATTAATCGAAAATTCTGGGTAAGAGCTAAACACACTGTAACAGACCGTTGGCCATTGGAAAACGGGATACCTCAAGGATCGGCTTTATCAGTCACTATCTTTTTAATCGCTTACAACAGGTTTAGTCACATAATAAATGAACATAAATACTTTAAACATGTTTTCTACGCAGGCGATCTGTGCATATGTATATGTCCTTAACAACAAATACAACTAGAACGATCACATTAACTACCAACAGAAATCACTACGAAACCAGCTGAGCATCACAAAGTGCCTAAGCAACATCAAATTTAAATTACAAATTCACTCCTAAGTATTTTGAAAGCCATCATCCTCACAAAAATTGATTATGGCCCGCCAATTTACGACAAAACTTCGCAAGCAACCCTTTCCAAGATATCTGCTTCATACTACTCTGCAGTTCGTTTGGCTTAGGTGCCTTTCGTACTACTCCCGCTATAAACATCCTTACCGAAGTGGGATTACCTCTACTTAAAGATAGGAGCAACTACATATCAGGTCGAATGACTATCAAACTAACAAAAAACGAACACAACTTTAAAACCAATAGTAAAAATATACTAAAACGCAAACGAAAACCTCGTAAAGAACCAACAATAGGAAAACTAATTGAGGTAGCCAGGCACTTTGACATGCCTCGGGAAGAAAGCGTCACATAGATGCGGATTCCCAGTTACATCGGAATACTTGGTAGCTCCTTAACAGACGCAGCAGCAAACTTGCCACGAAATCACCATTACAAAGAGCACGGAGTTTCAACAAGAATTATGTCTCTACACTGGCAAAATAAGAATCATCATTATAAATGCGTCAGTACAAACCTAGTTCCGCCAATCTTCAATGCAATGATTCCGCGGCGAAAGACTATAACGACATTTTACGACCCCAAGTAGGCAATCACACGAATAGTACGAATCGTACATACAAACGTACTTATTTACATAATATGTGATCTTATAGCTTCACAGCCGCAAAATCTTTATCATTATAATGAAAGTCTACCTAGCAAAGTTCCGGATATGGATCTTCTTGTTGCCACTCAGTTAATTCTCTTCTTCTGACTATGGGAATTGTATCTTGAGAATGTTGTGCAAATTAACTTATTTTTCTTTTGAAAAACCTGATTATTTCCTAAGCACAAACCAAACTACTCCCTTATTTAGACGACGATTTCTGTAGCGACACATTATTGTAAGTACTTGTCATGCTCATGATTATGCAAGATTTTTGTATTATTGGATTTCCCCAAACGAAACCGGTGATTTTTTTATAGAAAGTAAATACTTTTTTTTTAAATTTTATAATGAATTTTAATCAATTATATAATTTTCATTTTTTGGATGACCTTTCGCGATCTTTCCGGCAACATCATTATTCCACGCTCATAGGATTTATCTGAAAAAAACTGAACCAAGTGTAATTTTATAGCCTCGCCATTTTCAAAAGTTTTGCCATTTAATGAGTTCTGCAAATATCGAAACAAATGGTAGTCTGACGGTGCGAGGTCAGGGCTATATGGTGGATGCATCAACAGTTCCCTGCCAAGCTATCTCTGTTTTTGGCGAATGACCAAAGATGTGTGCGGTCTAACAATGCCCTGGTGGAATATGACACCTTTACGATTAACCAATTCTGGCCGCTCTTGTTGATAGATGTATTCAATTTGTCCAGAGTAGACATCCGAATTAATCGCTTGCTTCCTTGGAAGCAGCTCGAAATATACCACACCCTTCCAATCCCACCAAACTGGCAGTATAATCTTCTTTTGGTGAATATCAGAATCTGAAGTAGTTTGTGGCGCTTCATCATGCTTGGACCATGATCGTTTTCGACTGACGTTATTGTAAACAATCCATTTTTCATCTCCAGTTGTGATTTGCGTCGAAACCGGAACATATTCATTACGTTTAAGATGCATGTCACAACCGTTGAAGTTTGTTAAATGAATTTCTTTCAATTCATGTGGTACCCAAATATCAAGTTTTTTTACCAGTCCAAGACGTCATATAGGACTACGAACGGTTGATTTTGGTAAGTATACCTCTATACTTCTCTTCAATCTCACGCTCAGTTACATGACGATCCGATTCTATTAAAGCTTTGATATCGTCATCATCAACTAAATTCACTTGGCCGACCTGAACGAGGCTTATCTTTGAATGAAAAATCTCACGAACAGAATTTGACAAACCAACTTCGACACTGTGTTTCTTTTAAGGTCTTATCACTATAAAAATTATGCAACTTTTTAGCGACCTGTGCCGCATTATTTTCTTTAAGGAAATAATAAAGTAAAATATGGCGAAAATGTTCTTTTGTGGGCTCCATATTAAAATTGATGATAAACAAACAAATATAAGCAAAAGTACGCGTACTTTTTTTCTGAAGCAAGCTAAGAGTGATAGCTTATAACTGTCAAAAGAAAAATACAATTAAATGGTCACAAGCTGTTTAAAAAAATTGTCAACGCCGTCTCTTTTGGGGCTACCCAATATAAAAGACTATGGCGAGTTGAAAGTGTCCATTCATGTAAATATGTGTGACGTTCATGGAGTTAGGTTATTTTTGCTGGCTAACTGCTTCTTATTATTTGAGTTTTTGCGTTCTGGCATATATGTATGAATATTTTTGCATTCATGCATATGTGTATGCCTGTTTATGGCGTGGTCTTTTACCGGCTTTGATACGAGCCTAGTGCTCAACATTCTCCCCCACCCGCTTAGACAATATCTGTGAGAGATTTTATTATATAAACATTTTCTGAAATAATAACCGTATTCCGATTTCATACGTAAAAGCTTTATAATAGTAATTTAATGAGTGCTACACTTGCAATCTATGCAATTTTTTTTGTTATAGTGTTAATCAATAAAAGGAAAAACACGAAAAAACAGTATGTATATGTTTTAAACATATGTTGAGTTTATATTTAATCATTCGTACGAAAGTACGCTTCATATGTACATCTTTATATGCATGTACTTTGAATGAACAATGTATTTATAAATTTGCATAAACATACATCTGCTACACATTTTAAGAATTTACATAAATAATATCCATTGTACATGCATGCAATACACCCACAAAATATACAATGTAGTTTTTGTATATATAATTACTATGATAATTTTCATATACATTTTTTTCAATATATTTTAACTTTAATTTTAAATAGCTTTTATTATTTAATGTTATTAAATGTAATTTGTATAAAATACACAATTTATGATGTTTTTTTTTACTTTTTTCAAAATTCTCCTCTAAAGGAAGGTTACAGAGTATTTATTAATAAATTATTTTCATAATATCATATTTCACAAAAATATTAGCTTTATATATATACGCAAACATTTTTATCTTTTCGTTTATTCGCAGCGAATGTTTAAGTATATAATACTGGATTATCAATTTAGCGATTTCTAAAATATACGTAAATAAAATGCATTTAAATTTTTTTTTATGAAATTCCTTCTTTATTATAAAGTTCGAATCTTGGCATGATATGTGTAACAGTATATCATTCAAATTACCGTCTCGCGAATTTTTGTAAATTTGGATCCATTAAATGTTATTTTCCATCATTTTTCGGACACATTGGTTTTCAGTTGCTCAAGATTTAAAGGTTTATCCACATAAACACGGTTTCTCGCGTAGACCCAAAAAAAATCCAACGGTGTCAAATCACACGATCTCGGTGCGAATTGACATTGCCAAGACGAGAATTACGCTGCCATATTCTCGCTATAAAGCCATATACGTTCGTGTTGTGTGGCTTGTGGCATCTTGTTAGAACCACGTATTGTCCAGATCGTGCTCTTCAATAGCAGATCAAAATATCGAGTTTCCTACTACCATAACGCTTCGAATCCACAATAATCGTCTCTTCGTTATCATCTGCAAAGAAGTAAGGCCCAATCTCCACAGAGCGCATCAGATATAATTTTTTTTTGAAGCCTTAACTGCGATAATTTTGCTTATACCTATATGTATCCGCAGAGCTGAAGAAACTATTGTTCTAAAAATCGCCGTCCACTGATTGTTGTTCCAGCACTGAATGCACTTCAGCTTTTGTAAGAACTTACCATGGATGTAAGTGTAAGTCCAAATGCAAAATACGGCATAATGTAGCATAAAAAAGTTCCGCCTCTTGAAAACATTGAGGAATAGACACATTCGGGTCTTCGGCTACACTATCATTAACAGTAGCGACGTTTGGAACGGAACAAAACAAAACAATCGCGTGAGTACGATTATGTGCACCATAATATTTTCATAAAGCAGGAAACGTGGCCACGTCTGAAACATCATTTTTGTAATAGGGTTTAACAATTTTAAAACGTTGTTCCTGACTTTAACTTAAACAAAACATGTTTGGTTTGATAGATGTCAAAATGCAGCCCTGTACTTTTGAAACCACGAAATGGACGCTATACGAGTATATTCTAATTTATGATATCCACAAAAACATTTTAGACCCAATCTTGGTAAAATTAACCAAGAACACTTGTTTGTATTGAAAATATCTTTAATTTATATAAAATATAATATATAATATAAACTAGCAGACCCAGCAACATGTTGCTCTGCCCTGTCCGATTTTTATTCTAACGGATATTGCAAAACATTATTAAAAGCCCTAGCTAATCATCAATAGCCGAGAGGTTATCAGTTCGTTCTACCATGAATACATATATATGTTTGCTTCGTGATTTTAATTTACCACATCTGATGATGATAATTCATATCATTGGTAATTCGCTAAATATTTTATAAATACGTGAAGAATAAACTAACAAATAACGGATTGTTTTTATTTTGACGGCACTGTTGTGTTAATTTGCATAAGCGTAGATCAGAGTGGAGGTATAATGTAGTCAAGCTTCTGCGTCGCTGGACTATACCCAATTTCTACTCTTCACGTCGCATTCCGTGTGGAGTCTTGAGTTATGGCTGAAAGAGAGGAAGTTTCAGTTAAGCCAATCCGACTTGTTCGCTTTAAGGGTCCACTGAAGTCTAATTGCAGCGTCTGTCCATCAGATGTGCAGCTGCGAGACGCATCGGTCTTGAAGCTCGCTATCCAAATGTGTGCAAGGAACAAACTGTCCGCTAGGATTGGGACCCACCACGTAGAAACGAAATAGTTAAACACGCCTCTGATGACGACGCCCGCAATTCTGATGATTTAAGGGCATGCACCTGGAATGTCCGGTCCTTTAATCGGGAAAGTGCCGCTACTCAGCTAGTTGATGTCCTCGCTAAAATAAGGGCTAGACGGCTGTGATGCCCAAAAAGTGCGTTATGCGGGACAAGGACGGAAGCGAGTAGGTGCTTGTTACATTTAGAGAGATTCCGTCGTCGAGTACTGACATTCATTCCGGTGGATGAACGTTTCGCCACAGTCTGCATCAAGACACATTTTTTAATATATCGTGGATTTGCGCTCACGCGCTGCCCTCGCTATGATGTGAAAAACGTGCTTGACGATTATAACGGGTATGCAAGGCAGATAACTTTGGTACAACTGTCGGAAAACTCAGCCTCCACAACGAAACATCTCCTAATGGGTTGAGGCTGATCGATTTCGCTGGGGCTTGAAATATGGTTGCTGTAGTACTAGATTCCAGCTTGGCTGTACCCTGATCGATGAATTTGTGATAGCCCATCCACATGTATCCAGTGTTCTTGTAGTGCGTACAAGGACCCAATATTGACGCGCACCACAATCTTCATGTAGCGAAGATACGCACCCGGCGCTGTGTATCAAAGAACGCCCGTCAACAAACATTTGGAAAGTTCAACGTCGAAAAGCTGCAATCACAACAGACTGCCGAGCGGTTTTCTACTCGATTTGCGCCCTTGCTCCCTGAAACCACTCATCCGAAACTCGGTATAAGGGAACTGTGGGAACAAGTGGGACGGAATTTCAAAGCTCTCTACGTACAGCTGCAAGCTATTTCATTTCGAAAATAGTTGGTACGATGAGGACTATAGAAACGCAGTGGAGAGAAAGCAGGCTGCCTACCTCGCAACGTTGCGACCGACCCCTACACGTGAGGAATGGGATAGATACCGAGAACTGAAGAGGGAAGCAAGACGCATGTGCAGACAAAAAAGTGTGTTTGCCCAATTTATAAAAAAATGGACCCAACAGTCTGCACCAATTACCGTGGGATATATATAAGTATAATTGGCGCTTTATAACCGCTGAAGCGATTTTCGGCCGAACTCCTCCAATTTGTGAATTTTGCGTCTTGGACCTACAATTTATATTAACCCGCCTCCGAATGACTGATGCTTTTTCGTGAGGAGCCTTTATTTTATGTCAGAGATACAATCCCTGCCGAGGAGCGGTCGCAATTTGAAAATATTATCTTAATTTTTTGAGATAAGCATCTATAATATCGCATGTGAACTCCTTTCGGGCGTTTTGTGTGAAAGACTAAAGCCCACTGTCAAAAAACTCATTCGATCTTAACAGTGTAGCTTTAGATCCGCTAAATCGACCATTGTCCAGATATTTACCGTGTGCTAAATTTTGGAAAAAACCCGTGAAAGGATGATCGACACCCACCACCTCTTCGTTGATTTTAAAGCAGCCTGCGACAGGACAAAGGGAGTTGCCTCTACGCCGCTATGTCTGAATTTGGTATTCCTGCAAAACTTATGCGGCTATGTAAACTGACCTTAAGCAACACTAAAAGCTCCGTCAGAATCGGAAAGGAGCTCTTCAAGCCGTGCAATACCAAACGAAGATTCGGAAAGTGTGATTCTTTATCGTGTGATTTCTTAAATTTATTACAGGAGAAAATAATAACAGATGCAGAGCTGAATGAAGAGGGCACAATCTAATTTTCAGCTGTGAGTTCAGCTTTATCGAGACTCTACAAGGAAGCGAAAAATGTGGGTCACAGTCACTGTTGATATTCATAACTTCGACGTTGTAGATAAATTTGCTTATCTTGAAAACATTATTAACACCAACAACAATGTCAGCTTTGAAATCCAACATAAAACGTCTAATGCCAACAGATGCTTCTTTGGACTGAGTAGGCAATTGAAAAGTAACATCCTCTCGACGAATGAACACTCTACAAATAGCTCATCGTTCCCTTCATGCTCTATGATACCGAAACATGAACGATGACAACATCTGTTGAGTTGGCCTTAAGAGTTTTCGAGTTTGCCGAGCGGTTTTCTACTCGACTTGCGCCCTTGCTCCCTGAGACCACTCATCGCAACTCGGTATAAGGGAACTGTGGGAACAAGTTGGACGGAATTTCAAGCTCTCTACGTACAACTGCAAGCTATTTCATTTCGAAAATAGTTGGTACGATGAGGACTATAGAAACGCAGTGGAGGTTTTGTGTAAGATTTATGGTAATCTACGCGTTGGGGATATCCTGTATGAGATATCCGGCGACATTGACTTAGTTCAGCGAATCAAGAAACAAGGGCTGCGCTGGCTATGCCATGTTTCTTGAAAACTTTCGATGAAGTACCCACCTATGGAAGCAGAGGAATAGTAAGACCTCCACTCCGTTGGAAAGACCAGGTGGAGATAGACCTCGCTGAACTTGGTATTTCCAACTGGGCCCAAACAGCGAAAAGAAGTAATCAATGGCGCAATATTATAAATTCGGCTATAACCGCGTAAGCGGTGTCTACGGCAATAAAGAAAAAAGAGAAGAGTTAAATCAGAGTAGTGACTTGCGGCTCGCATAGACTCATTCATATTTATATTTCTCTGTAAGACTTTCAGGAAGGAAAAGGCAATATGCAAAATATAGCGCATAATTATGGGTTGAAGCTGAGTACAAAGATCATCAAGTCGACAAAATACAAAAAAAAAATTCTGCCTTATTTATGCAAAACTCAGCTCGATTGAAATAAGCTTCAATAAATCGCATCCCTTATAGTTATTCTGTGAGGATTTTGGAGAAATTTAAACTGTGTAAACTGTTTATCCATGAGTCTCTCATAAATATATATCATGACGTTCATAGCGTAGAGAGGTACATATACGAGTATACTTAAAACCCACGACTTATTTCGTGCATTTGAGATAATGTAGAAAACTTTTGCATGCTTACACGTATATTATATGGTAAATATTTTTCAATAAGAGGTGTTATTTGAATAGCCTGCTGTTCTGGAAGATGTCACTTTTTAAGCTGTAATTTTTTTATATTTGGCGCTTCAACAACATACTGAAATTATTAAAACTCACTATACAAATTTCATCGAAAAATTGTCTTGACTGATGAAGCCCATTTCCATCTCGATGGCTACGTCAATAAGCAAAACTGTCACATGTGGAGCTCGGAAAACAAAAGATTTATTGTTGAAAAGCCTATCTATCCTCAACGTGTAAATATTTGGTGCGGTATATGGTCCGGTGGGGCCATTGGACCTTATTTTCTCGAGAATGAATGAATTTCGCTATCGATAGATGATTAGCAGTTTTTATGGCCAGAATTGGATGCCATTGGTCTGGACAACGATTACTACATGCCACACAGCGACGAAATCATCGATCTTTTAAGGGAAAAGTTTATTTGAATATCAAAATAACACCCGTTATTGAAAAACCCCTCGCATTATTGAATTAGCACTGGTAGGTGAGCAAGAATCCACCACCTTACGACATCAGTTTGCGGCAGATTACTCCACTCCATAGCCATGGAAAGATGTTTAGGATTTAATTTTTTCTATATATTCACCATTCGATATTGTGTTTCTCTCAACCCGAACAAAACTAACTATCTAGCTAATTATCAGAAGCCAATTACTCGTAATGTAGATTAAAAGTAAAAGTTAATTTAAATTATTTGTCTAATATGATCTGCTTTATGGTGTATAATAAAAAAGCTGGTATAAATACTATGTATACATATATGTATGTAAAAGGATTTCTACAGCCCATACTACGATTTTCTTTCAATTGGTATCTTACGTATGTGTCCTCCTCCTTGGAAGTAAGAACCTTAATTTATTTAAGTACTTAAATAAATACCAATATACGTTTATTAAATTTAATAACCTATAAAATAAAAAGTCTTTCAGGACATGAAGAAAATCAAAAAAACAGATCATATTAAAAGCCCACTGCAGTGAGGTTGATTTTCACTTGTGTTACCTGTTGTTTTTGAAAGTAACCGCTGCCCAAGATCATTATTCGCAAACAAACTGTAATGTTTTATAAAGTGATGTACGCTGTCACTAAAAGTTGTCATTTAATTAAATCCAATATTATTAGATTATTTCGAGAAAACAAGGTTTAAGAACCCCTTTTCGTTTTAATTTGAACAATAGTGGGCAGCAATATCTCTAATTTAACTAAAGCTGGTAAAAACACAATGCCTGCTTTTCTGGAACTTACTCACGAAAACTTGTTTTTAGGTATTTATCGAAACACAAAACTCCTGAACCAATTTCGATTCTGTTAAAAGTACCTTTTTTGATCTACTAGGTATTGCAAACGTCTCTTTTTCTTTCGTTTGTGTAATATTCGTCACCAAAGTACTGAACGCTGAGCCGATTTGGTTTCCATGTAAAGCATATGCCAGTATTTTGGGTTGAGCTATTCTAACGAATAAGGATATTGCTGAACGTTGCATTTACTTTCGAATTTGGTTCATATTTAACTTGGCCAACAAAAAAGATATATTTTGACCGAAAACTGCCACCATATTTAATAATAAGGCCGGGATCTTCTTAAGGCTTTCGTACGATGGAAGAGGAATGAATACAAAGATGAAAGTGCAAACATTATGATCTATATAATTTTAAATAAAACGTAAGACGACTAAAACATATGTATTACTGTGAAGAATAGTTAAGAAGGAAGGATATATTTTTGGGAGGGTTGTCTTCTACCCCGAGTTTTAGTTTAAAATAAAGTTGGAATCAATTCAAAACAATTGAAAAGTTGTTAAAGTGTGAAACATTGAATACAAATTAACTGATATGATAAATGAGATAACACAGTATTAAACAGTTGGTCATATATAATTTAAAAATCTGTGATATATGAAATAAATATTAATACGTGAAAGTTATTTAAGTGATGTCAAAGGTTGCCTTCATGTTTGAAAATATTTAAAAAATTATGTTGAGTTGTACATATGGTCCTATTTCTGGACTAACCTATTACTCAAATTTGTTCGAAACTGAAGCTTTTAGCGAAAAATACTTTTTTGTACTTCTGTTACATAAAACATTACCTAAAATGACGATATAATTTTTTTAGAGGCTCTTGATTTTTCTCATACCTATCTACATGCTCGAATTGAGAAACCACATATATACCGTAAATACCATCGAAAACGGTCAGTTGTAAAACAATAGCATCTGTTATGAATGTTTATGAACATGTATTAGAAATATTTGACTTTTGGCCAGAAGAAATTTTACGTGCCAGCAGATGGCGTTCGCTTCATTAAAGAAGAAAGATCACACATTTTTTAAAGATTTCCTCAAAATATTAAAGTACATTTTTCTAACTCGATTCGACCCGATTCCAAAATAGGAGATTCAGGCTTAAATGCGATCCAATTGGGGTGTATGTTATTATAAACTAGAATTTTAAAACGACTGGATCTAATTAGCCAAAAAAAAATAGTAAGTATCAATCAAAAAGATATTATTACTTCGATGAACAAAAGACTAACTTATATTACGTTAAGAAAATTTAAATATTTACAAAGTTGTAAAAAATTACTTACAGCAAGATAACCACAATTTTTATGATCAGTTGACAGTCGAAACTACTGTAGAAATTGAAAAAAATTTTAAAATTGTATGTCCTTAGCTAATTATTTTTGGGTGTATGCATTAATTCGTGCGGTATTTTTTTCGAAAATTAAGACTTTATTGTGAAAAAATTGTCTTGATCAACTCCTAATACCTTTGCAAGTTCTTCTTGCGTCTGGCTTGCATCTGCGTCGAGCAATGTCTCCAATTCTTCGTCTTGAAATTTTTTGCCTGTCCGTCGTCCAAGTCGAAATTGCCACTTTTAAATCGTGCAAGCTACTTTTGGCACATTTGTTCGGCTAAAGCATGGTCACTATAAACGTCCAGTAAAATACGATGGCTTTCGGTAGCACTTTTCTTCATGTTAAAGTAATGAAGAAGAACTGCCCGCAAAAACACTTTAACTGGTACAAATTTCGACATTTTCAAATGAATGAAACAAATTGTTGTTCACACTAACACAAATGACATCTACTGAAAACGACGCGAAATGGCAGTACCTTTGAAATGAATATAGCCACAGATGAACACGACGCGAAATAATACTAGTAGAGCCCTCTCTTAGAAAACCGCACGAATTAATGCATACACCCAATATAACATGTAGAATTTAAAATAAATGCAAATTTTTATTTTCAAATTAAAAATAAAAATGAGATTAGAGCTATTTTGAAAAAGATATTTTGTAAATATAAGCATTTTGAACGTAGTTGATAAAACCTCGTATTCTTAGCGTAAAAGTGTTATAGGCACTGGACCTAGAAGAACATATAATTATCCTTTTTTCAATGCTAACGTGGTGTGGGCTATTAACATTGACGTAATTTTATATTTTCTAAATATTTAAAACGCCTTTTAGCCTTGACAGCTGCCGACTGTTTAAATAAAATAGATATAGTAAGTATTGGGAAGTGCACCAACGCAAATCAGCTGATTACACTCTCTCAAAAATATGAAAAGAAGTACGGATGTATCAAAACCATAATATAAATAAGGTATATATCCTGTTTTTTCGTGAAGGCGACTATTCAATTTTTCTCTAAACGGAATGGTAAATGTTCTGAACTATAATTGCCTCCAAGAACGTCATAATTTCATGAAGTGCAACTGACATAATTAAGAACGATATCGCATTTGAATTGTTCTCTAAAGGGGAGATTCAGTTTTATTTCATTCATTTAACTTACATTCATACTTATGTATGCAACGGATGACCCAAGAAGAGGCACTTCTTTCAATAGCTTTTTTTGACATATGAAGTGCGAGTCGTGCCAATCTATCATGGTAATTTTGTTCAGCATTGTTTGGCATTTACAAATTGTTCAACTTTATTATGAAAATTCACGTTCTGTAAAGAATATGGTTCGCGCGCTTCGCTCTACGCAGTAAAGAAAATATAGTGGACGGGAGCCGCTCGACCTTCCCAAGCGAGATCGCTTCGGTCTATGGGCTTTTGAAAAGTTCAAAGATAATCCGAAGTGTTCAGCGATGAGGCCCGTTTCTGGCTCAATGGGTATGTAAACAAGCAAAATTGCCATACTTGGGACGAAGAGCAACCTGAACAGATTCAAGAGTTGCCATTTTATATAGAAAAAACAGCGGTTGTCGAATTCTTTCCAAAAATAATAAAATAAATATAATTATACCGCATTTCATCAAGTAGGTAACAAGACATGAATTTGCGTTCAAATTTTTCTAAGGCAAAATAAATATGTGTATTAATAAGTTCAGTTGCGTTTTTTGTTACTAAATCAACGCATTTACTTAAATATTTCCAAATATCTGTTATTTAATACCAGAATGAGGTTTTCAATCCGAAATTTTAGTGTCTATAAAGAGACTAGTTACATAAAACAATGATTTATTTATTTTATAGCACAATGGATTGTGGAAGTGGGAAATTTTACATCTTACTCAAGTTAACTATTGCAGGGTTAAATTAGTATACATTTAAACCTCATTAGATGAAATTTTTTCGAAATTCTATTATGTAGATACATACAAACATATGTACATAGAACCATGCTATATACCCATACTAGGTAAGTATGATCTCGATTATTTTTAAGCTACAACCTTTAATTTAACAAAACTAAGTAATTCTGTGTACACAGTGCAGTCGGATATAAAAATGTTGATTACCGCATAAATATACATGTATTATATTATATATATGTATAAAATCATACATATGTAATCTTGAATGCCCTGTTGTACAAACATAGCGTTTGACTAGCTTAATATTGCAGCAGTTTCATTTGCTGGGTCGTACCAATAGTTTTTAGTTAGAGTACATCTTATTAAAAAGTTAAAGTGTGTATCATAGTCAGTTTAACGGCAGGCTCTACAAAAAACAATTTCCTATTACTATTTCAGTATTAAGCTTGATTATTTTTGACTTGTACTCATATTCAGAGTTGCATATTTATAAGTATTCGTTTTATATGTTCGATACTTCAATAATATATTTTGAAAACTGTTCAAACCTTATTAAATTATTGTTATTTACACACGATGGCAAGAGTTTAAGTGAAATAGGAAAAGACGGTACGTTTTATGCCATTCTGGGCATACATAAGCATTTGAAATGTCGAAATTTCTTTGAATTTCCGTTAGAATCATGTGCTTATTATATAGTCGTATGTATTTCTTTTGTATATACTAATATATGTTTACGTCTATATACTTATGTATGCATATGTTAGTACATAAATACACCATAATACTCGTATTTATTGAATCTAATATATTATATTCAAACATATATACATTTTGATATATACACATATTTATATTTTTTTTTAAATATTCACTCACATAAACTATCAATTTATTCAACAAAATAGTTTCTTATTCCCTTCAATTCATAAATTTTTGCCGACATTTTTTTTGTTTTGACATTTTAGATAAAAAAAAATACATTTTTAAATACATCGGGAATATGCTAAATATACATTCTTATGTGTTTCTAATTAATATATGACATAGTTATTTCTTTGCTTTATATTTTCATGCTTGAATATGTACAAATATACACACATTACTTACAACTAAAACATGCCTGTTATTAACCCTTAAAAATGTATGTATGTGTGTTTCTGCATATTCCACTCGCACACATCTAAAAATTCTGTATAGATTCTAGATATTATATACGAGTATATCTAAATATGTACATACACCTACAATTACAAACACACATGTAAATACATAGGATATTGCACTAAGTGTAGCTCGTTAAAAAGAGAAATCTCTTTGTATTTTTTTTTTTAATTTTATATCCTGTTCATTTTGTTTTTGTTGTTGTTATATATGTATGCAAATCCTGGCAAGTTGCAAATGGTTGTCTCTTTACGATATCTGAAAGCATGCAAGACATATTATATATATTTTTATATATACATTGTAATTTGGATTTTGTAAATTTCAAACATTAAATCCATTATTATGAATGGTGGGGTTTGGTAAAAGGGCTCGTATTTGCTTAAGAAGTTGAAAAACTAATTTTTATAGGAAGTACATTGTTCTTTTCATTTTCATGGGATTCTCCGGAGACTAATTGATTATAACTTATAAATCTATTCACACTTTCAAGCCGTAGAGAAATGCTGGACATATTTTTTAGTAAAACTTACCAAGCGGACGGATTTTCAATTCCTTTCTCTTAGGTAAAGTACATTTTAATGTCCCTATCCCATTATCTCGACAGGTTAGCCCACTATTTTTAAATAAAGTAAAAACTGTTAAATGAATGTTAAATGAACCGTCTTGCCGTTAATGTCAAGACTTCAATTGTTATTCCTGCACATTTTATTTGACAGACTCCCTTTTTCTAAGGAAAAATAATATACTAACTTGTCTTAACAAGTTACTTAGACCTCACTTTGCGTCGTTTTGTTTTGCGTTTTTCCGAAGTTGCGTCGCTGTTTAATTAGAACTAATTTTCATTGTGTGTCGTTAGATTTTCGATGTTGCGTTGTTTTGCAATCGAGTTGTTTATTAGTTTTTGAATATTTAAAAAGGTAGCAACATTTTTTTTTGGAATATCTATTTTTTCCAAAAGGTGGCAATACCCATGTTTCTAATTGCGCTATGCAATCAAAACTCGGAGATTCCCCTTTTGTTGTCCCGGTGCACTTATGCAATTTCCTGGCCCACTCTTGGTAAAAAAAACGACCAGTCTCCAAAATTAGATATTCTGTGGCGATTTAATAAGGACGAGAAGGGTGTTGAGATAGCAAAGGTTGTTGGCCTGGCTGCAACAACTGTCAGAACTATTAGAGGTCGAGATGAAGATTTGTAGAGATCGAGATTCGTACAAGGAGTGCTTTGATGATTAAAATTGAGTCCTTTCTTTCTACCATTAAGTAAAAAGGTTATTCCACGACAAAAGCAAAAAACTTATTCGATGACATAAAAGGCCAAGTAGTATCCAACGACAATGCTAGTGGTAGTTATACAAACAAGAATAAAACGTTCGAAGCTAGTCAGGGCTGGTTTGAGAGATTCAATTAAATTTCTGACATAAATGAATTGCTAACCTCGCACAACCGAAAATTCTCAAATCATGGACTATTGCAACCGGAATTGTAAATTGCTAATGAAGAAAATGACTGTGACCGTTTAAAAGAAACCTCCAAAGAACAAAATTTAACCTCCAAACGAATTTCCAAAGTGATGTGACATAACGATTCTGACAGCGGAAGGAGTCTTGAAGTGTCCCAGGTGGTAGCTACGAATATCAATTGCTACAAGAAAATTTATTTTACGTTGAAAAAAAAAGCCATTCAGCAAACTAATTTTATTTTTCATAATTGATTAATTGAATATTTAATTTTATTCTTATTGAATTAGTTTCTTTTGGCTTTTTATATGTATAACAAAGTGAATTTTTACTTTGTTCTTCTTTTTTAATGTTTACTTTGTTCAATTTTCTTTTTAAAAAGTAGTATTTTCGTAAACCTGGAACCTATCTTCTATCTTTACATGGTCTGCTATAGAAAATCTGCATTCATTTTGCGTAATCTCAATTAGTGTCATATTTTTTGGAACGTATCGCCGACTCAAAGCGTGGTCTAGGTGAATTACGTAATATTTCAGCTGATAAATTGGTTTTCTGTAGCTGAGCAGATTTAACAAAATCTTGCTTTTCATGATTCGGTAAATTCCGTTTGTGATACGGATGGCACCTCTCGTGTGAGTTGGGAGGAAAAAGGGTAACCCTCAGGATTATTATTTAGTGGTGATACAAAAACCGGCACTAAATTGCTTATTTATCGGAATTGAAAATCAATATCTGTTTGTAATGGTGTTATCAAGCCGACTTGGGTTTGTTTTTTTCGAAGATAAGGAAAATGGTTTTTTGAATCTGCTGGAAACAAACTTGTGCAAAAAACCCAGCAAACTAATTTAATTTTTGTAGATGTTTAAAACGGTTGGATATAATTAGCCAACAAAGAATAGGAAGTATCAATCAAAAAGATTTTATTACTTCGCTGAACAAAAGACCAATTTATATTACGTTAAGAAAATTTAAATATTTACAAAGTTGTAAAAAATTACTACAGCAAGATGAACACAATTTTTATGATCATTTGACAGTCGAAGTTACTGTAGAAATTAAAAAAATTTCAAAATCGTATATTAAAGCTATGTTTTATAACATGTGGAAGTTAAAATAAATGCAATTTTTTTTTCAAATTAAATATAAAAATGAGATTAGAGCTTTTCATAACAAAAGTTTTCTCCAAAAATCTTATAAACTTATTTTCTGATTCAAAAACTCGTATTCATGTTTAAATCTTTGAAAGAGATAAATGTAATAAATTTTCCGTAAATAGCGATTTTGTAGATACTGGGTTAACATAGAGAGGGGACAATATATTGTAATGCTTTCCCTGTGCAAACGATTAAGGCAGATAATCGCATTTGTGATTCTTAATTAAAAATGAAATGAACTCAGCAGTGATCGAATTTTGTAGGTGCAATTGCATTCTATTTTTACATTTCCTGATATGCAATTTATTTGTATATAGATTCATAGACCAATGCCTTAAGCACTATAACACTGAATAGACAAGTTAGATAGGCTGTCCGTCCCACCTGTGCTCCAACTTGCAGCGACACTCCGGTTTTTGGCGGGAGGATCCTATCAGCGGTCTGTGGGCAATGAATCAAATATCTCCTTAGCGCGACCTACAGTCTCGGTGGTTTATCTCCGGAAAGTGAACCAGGGACTGATCTATTCGAAAAAATTTTATTATAGTTGGATTTACTTGAAATTCGGTACATAGCCGTTTTTTGCTTAAGTTTACAGGAAGACTCCTTTTCTCTCAGGGAAGTGGATCAGGAGCTTATCTATTCAAAACAATCTTAGTTATGGTTCGCTTTTACCTAGATTAACAGGAAGACTACACTTCTCTTCGGAAAGTGTACCTGGGACTGACTTATTCAAAAAAAACTTATTTATTGATCGAATTACTTGAAAATCGGTGAACAGGTGGGTTCTTGCTTAGATGAGCAGGAAAACTTTTCTTCTCTCCGGGATATGAAACGGGAGCTGTCAAAGAGTCAGACTATTCTTCTCTCCAGGATCAAAGTTAATGGTTAAACCAAAAATGTTGTATTCCCACAAATATTGAGTAAACAAAGTTATGATAAAAAGATATCCCATGATTATTTTCCATACACTCAATGTGTATATGCGAGAGCGAAGCGTTGCAGGGTACAGCTAGTTCCTATAAAGTTTTTGTGGCCACCTTGAAGATCTTCTCCAGTTAGCGCAAAGTTGCATGCAAAATTACAGCATTTTAGAATTACTATATCTGCTTAACACTATTAATAGATATGATATGTAAAGACTATCCATAACCGCAAATATTATCTGGTAGAAATATTTCTAAAGAGAACGTTTTCAAATGCAATCCTATTCGATCAAAAGTCCGTAAATTTCACTCGATGGAAGAGTTACTTCTCGTAATCACTGTATTTCATTACCAACTTTTCCAAACGAACATTCACGCTCTAGAAGACGAATAGTGACATTGTGAAAATCAATATTTTTATTTGCTGTTTTTTACAGACGACGCTAGAATAGGGAGGTTTAGCACCTGACCGCACGCAAGCACGCTCTGCGCTCAACCGACTGTACTTTACCTAGTTTGGGGAGATGATGTCTCTGTCAATAGCCTTATAGGAATACTGAGCTCTGTTTTTTGTTCTATTGAACAGACTACAAATTTTCACAACATCGGGTGTGATCCGCCTAATGAAATATAATTATAATAATAATGAATTCATCGACTACCCTCCTCCCGCCCAACCGACACGATGAGCACCATCCGCATGACGTACGGAATTTGCCGAGTCAAGAGAAGCAAGAGTTTGTTAAGCGTCGAGATTTAAACCTGTTCAGCTGAAATATACGATTGATTATGCTATTAAGGTAATTTAGTGAGTTACTTATTAAGAGAGGTTACGAGGGCTGCTATAAAATTTCTGGCCTAATAATGAAAATACGAATATTTATTAACGAAAATGGTTTTATTGTTTTTCAAGATATTCTCCATCAAGATTTATACCCTTTTGCATGTGCTCAAACCAATTTTCGAAGCACTTTTTCCACTCCGATTGAGACACCTCCAAAACATGGCTTTTGAATGCTTCAACAGCATCTTCTGGCGACGAAAATCGTTGACCACGCATTATTTTCTTGATGTTTGGGAATAAAAAGAAGTTATTGGGTGCCAAGTCAGGGCTGTACGGCGGATGACCCATCAACTCGACGTTTTGGCCGGTCAAAAAGGTGCTGGTTTGAGCCGATGTGTGAGAGCTCGCATTGTCATGGTGCGCAATGATTCGTCTTCTCTTGTTCGTTTTTCGAATTTCTCCGAAGACTTCAGGCAAACAAATGGTGATGTACCACTCAGAATTGACCGTCCTACGTTGCTCATGCGGAACAGTCGCCACATGACCAGTTTTTCCGAAGAAACAGGCGACCATTTGCTTCGAAGTGCTTCTTCCACGAACAACTTTCGTTGGATTTGGCTCGTCTTGGAAGACCCACACGGTCGATTGCTGTTTTGTTTCGGGCTCATACGCATAGATCCATGATTCGTCACCTGTGACGATCTTATGAACGTCTTTTGAAGCACCGCGATCGTATTTTTTCAGCATTTCTTTACACCAATCCACACGAGCCTTTTTTTGAGCGATTGGCAAATTGTGCGGGATCCAACGAGAACAAATCTTTTTTACGGCCAGGTGTTCATGCAATATCGAATGTATGGTGGTGGGAGAAATGCATAGGCATGCCTCTATCTGAAGGTATGTTACATGACGGTCTTGCATTATCACTTCACTTACGGCATCGATGTTTTCTGGCACAACGGCTGTTTTTGGACGACCTTCACGGAATTCGTCTTTGAGCGAGCGTCGGACACGATTGAATTCGTTGTACCAGTTTTTCACAGTGCTATAGGGTGGTACTTCATAGCCACACAAAGACTTAAGTTTATCGATGCACTCTTGTCGTGATACTTCACGTCGAAAGTTGTGAAAAATGATCGCACAAAAATGTTCACGAGTTAATTCCATTTTTTGGCCGAGATGAATTTTTTAATTCCCTGTAAATAAAACCATTCACTATTAAATGACAAAATGTTCTGAGTGATGTTATGCTAAAAAATGTCAAACTTTCCAATGGAAATGTCAGATTGCACCTGGTAACACTTAGTGTTGCCCAGGCCAGAAATATATATAGCAGCCCTCGTAGTATAGTATTTTTCGTTACGAAAAGGGAGTCTGTCAAATCAAATGTGCTGGAATAACAATTGAAAGCTTGACATATACGGCGAAATGGTTCATATATTGTAGTACAAAATTTGTTTTACTTGATGTTAAGAAAAATAGTCTAAACTGTCATGCTAATCGGATGGAGACATTAAAATCAGTCCATTTAGAAGTTTTACTAAAAAAATCACGCCTAGCATTTCGCTATGGCTAGAAAGTGTAGGTTTTTTTAAAAAGGTTTAGGTCGAATAGTATACGAAATAATATGTTGGCGAGAATCCCAATAGAATTAGAGCAAAGCAAAGAACAAAAGCTCTTTTTGAACGGGCTCAGTTTTATCTCCAATATTGAAGTAAAAAGTATCTTCGTAATAATAGTGTCTTTAAATTCTTTAGACCATCGCTTTATAAAAGCAAGGGTGGCTTTAACTTTCAACCAAGTAGTATTAATATGAAGATTAAAATTAAGTTTCGTGTCCATTGTTACACCCAAGTGATGGTGATTGAAGACATTTGCGTGAAAATAACATGGTTTTACATTTGTTAAGATTAAAAGAATTATCATTGTTATTGCACCAAATCAAGAAATTAATTAAATCGGTTTGTAAAAAACACCTTTCAATAATTAAGTTATATGATTTAGAAACCTTCACAACTTTGTCATGTAAAAAAATTTTTTAATATTATATGACTGCAGACAAATCGTTAATAAACAACAAGAACAGAATCGAACCCAGATGGCTACCTTGCGGATCGCCTGAGATTACAAAAATTATGTTCGAAAAAGTATCTTTAAATAATACTCTTTGCGTTTTGTTACAGAGATAAGATGATATCCGTTGAAGAAGATTAGATTGAAATCATATAAGATCTAGTTCTTTGATTAGTACAAAATGATTTACTCTATCGAACGCTTTACTAAAGTCGATATATATAACATCGGTGTTCTTGTTTTAATTAAAGCAAATTGGTAACCCATGCTGGGAACTCGAAATTAATGGAAATATAGGAAAAGTTAATTGGATAGTAATTATTGCTTCGAACAGTTTTAATATAGCAGATATCTTTGCAATTCCCCTATAATTTTCAGTCAAAAACCTAGTTCCATTCTTATGCAATAATTAATGCGGTTTTCTAAGAGAGGGCTCTACTAGTATTATTTCGCGTTGTGTTCATCTGTGGCTATATTTATTTCAAAGGTACTGTCATTTCGCGTCGTTTTCAGTAGATGTCATTTGTTTGAGCGTGAACAACAATTTGTTTCATTCATTTGAAAATGTCGAAATTTGTACCAGATAAAGTGTTTTACGGGAAGTTCTTCTTCATTACTTTAACATGAAGAAAAGTGCCACCGAAAGCCATCGTATTTTACTGGACGTGATGGTGACCATGCTTTAGCCGAACGAACGTGCCAAAAGTGGTTTGCATGGTTTAAAAGTGACAATTTCGACTTAGACCCGGCCAGCCAAAAACATTTTAAGACGAAGAATTGGAGACTTTGCTCGACGCAGATGCATGCCAGACGTAAGAAGAACTTGCAAAAGTATTAGGAGTTGATCAAGATTTTTTCACAATAAAGTCTTAATTTTCGGAAAAAACTGCACGAATTAATGCATACACCCTATACATACGATCTCTTCCATAACAGGGAGAAAATACCTCGTTTTGGGGATGTATTAAAGAGGTTCTTTAAAGGCTGGTACAAGGTTTCAGCGCAATGTTTAAGGAAGCATGTTGGAATAATGCCGGGCCCATAACTAAATGAACTCTTTAAAGCTTACAACTGATATAATACATTGCCAGGAGAAGCAACTTAATATCACAGTTGTTAATTGAAGTTTGGGGACAAAAAGGCTCCTGATAGACAAAGTTGCTTCCAGGTGAATTATTTAAGTAACTAGATTAGAAAAATTGTTCATACATATTTGAAATATTATAAAAGTCACTTGATGTAGTAGTTTTGTATATCATGCACTGTTAGAACTACGTACAATGTTCTTTTAACCTTAATTAAGTAAGTGTTTTTTGTTAAGTTTTAAAGTACTTGCGACGCAATTTGGAGTATTTCATGTGGTCTAAACGTTAACAGCGCGAGACTTTCGGTTCTTTAAAAGATTTAATTCCTTCGTGAACCACAAAGTGGTAGATTTGATTAAAGCACCCGTACGTTTGCGTACAAAATTTTCAAATAATATTATAATTGTATTATTAAAACGAAGAACACTTTTTTCAATATTACAATTGTAGTATGGCCAAAAAATTTGGATATATTTTGATTGAACTCTTTTAAATTAACTTTCGTGAAGTTGAAACGGGGGCAAGAAACAGGTGAAGATGACACAATATGATTTCAAAAGTTATCTCCAAAGCTGGAAGATAAATATCCTCCGAAAGAATAAGAGGGCCGTACCGAGTCACATAAAATTTTTAAGCATTGTCGACATACACGTATACTAAATCCAAAAGTTTATTAAGATTATTCGGTACTAGATTAATCTGGTTAATGCAAAGTGCGGGTATTTCCTCTAAAAACTCGGAAAAACATGGTCGAGTACAAACTGGAATGATGTTGTCATCAACTTGCATAAATGAGATACATGGCAAATTGAAATCTCCCAAGACAATGATTGAGTTTTAACTTTTCATCAATAAAACAATAACTTTAAATAAGTTAATAAGCTGATGATATACAGAGAAATCCGACTGTGGAGATATACAAGATAATGCTACGTAAATAAAGTTCTTACAAGTACGAACACGGATGCATTTAAATTGAATGGGATCTACAAAGGAAACGCATAGCTCCTCTGAGGGTAATGAACTGCAAGTAGAAATTCCTCGCCTATTTTATTCAAGCTATCACATCTGTAAATTTTATACTCATTGCAAAATATCTTATTTTCAAAAAACGTGATGTTTTGCCAAGTTTCGGTAACGTTTTGATAAAAGCTACTCAGCGAGCGTTTATTTATTAGATTTTAGTTTCCTCATTTGGTCGAGGAATTTGAGCAATATTCCTATCATTTTATGCTCAAATTCACGTACAACAGTCCCCGGAGGCCAGAATGAGCTTTATGGAAGATTCTCAAATACGTCAAAAGAAATATCAATTTTGAAAGAAGATATATTCTTTCCGTAACTAAATATAAATCTTAATATTTTAGGCGTTAGTATTTAATTTTAACGAAATATAATGTCCTAACTCATCAACAGTAGTATAATTTGCAAATCTAGAAACATATTTGGACTTTTCGCGTGATACAACGACCAACTTGCTGAATCTAGGCTCAAGAATTTGCAAACTATGATTTTCAGCGGTTTGTGATTGCGAAATTAAACAAACTTCAGATAAACTTTTCACCTGAAACGTAGACGGTTTTAAATTAGGAGCTGGCAGTGAAATTTTATCTTGAATCGGAAGTGGTGCTTTCTTTTCAGGAGGAATAGGCACAGTTTCGACATCAGACGGACTGTTCACCCGTTTATGCCTATCGGCTAGCTTAGAATCACTTAGAGAATCATTGAAGCATTTAAAAGATTGGAACATGCTTTCATAGTACTTGAACTTATCCCATAGTGATCCAAGCTCACGGCCAATCTCATTGATCGGTTTGCTTACACCGTTTGTAGAATTCAATCTCGGTCGATCTACATTTAAGGCATCACAATCTTAAACCTTGGCACCGTTAATCAACTCAAGAATGCTACCTGCTATGCCAGCACACTTTATATGGGAGAATCCATCGGCAACAAGATACGAAGCGCTTACACTCGCCTTTAATTGAGCAGTTATCATAATTGAAATTCATATTAAATTGCAATAAGAAATAAGTAAAAAAATAAAAAAGATAATAACAAAAATAAAAAAAGTTAAGGAAAAAAAGAAATATAATATGAAACAAAAAACGAAAAATCCAATGTCAACAGTTTGACAAACCTAGATATTATAATATACGAGTTTAAAAGGCACTGTATAGAGCAATTTTAAATACACTGAATTTTGACACTTAAAAAATAGAACACAAGTTTCTGAGACAAAAGAATAATAAGCAAAATTCTTTCACAAAAGCAGTTACAAAATTTCTGAAAAAAAAAAATAAATCTGTAAAATGTATACTCGGCATGCAAATGAAAACTTTGGAAATATGAAGTAAAATTAAGATAATCAAAATTAATGAAAATAAAACTTATCATTAATAAGTGCACACAAATATAGCACTTAAAAATTTTGCTAGCACAGAATTAAAAATTAACTCAAAAGTAGAATGAAACACAAAAGATTGCACAGCAGAATAAAAACACGGCTTTTTAGCTTAACGCTTGCGTTCAAAATAGTAACGAAATTTTTCGAAAAAACTTAAAGAATAGTAAATAATAAACGTTAAATATAGTAAAGAGATTTTGCGAACTGGCTGAATATTAAGTAAAAATTTTTAGCAAAAATTTTGCGAAAACTGAGTCAATATTATTAAAAAAAAAAGAATGTGAAGACGTTAACAGCTGCAGTGTGTATTGTTGCGCAAGCTTGAATTGCCGTCAGGTGTTATAAGAAAGTTAACCTATTTTGAATTAAGTAAGGGCATGCATGCGAAATATGTTCGTCTTGTTCAGGGGGGCTTCTGCCTACAAGGCTCAATAAAACGGGTTGAGTGCGTTATTGCTAAGTAAGCTTACAGAGAAAGCAAAAAATTGGCTGCTTAGTAAAACTGAGTTTATAACTGAAGATGTAAACACACTGTTGAAAGAGATAAGTATTTGGGCTCAATGAAAATCGTATTATGCTGCACCGGCGTCTGGAAGCCAGAAAGTGTGACGTTGGAAAGAATTTTATTCATTACCTCAATGATATGATAATATTGGCAAATCCGTTGCAGCTTAATATAGAGGAGAATATCGAATACACGTATGTAATTGAAAGAATAATCGACAACAGTTTGTAGACGCAAGCATATTTGTCGTGTTATACTCGTATTACCAAGGCACAACTACTATTGGCGTTCCCTTAAGTTGAAGTGAAGACAGCAGCAGCGGTTGAGTCAAGTACAAGAGAGGTGAGGTGCTATAACTATAACATTCTTGGGTACATTGCAGCTGAATGCCTGAAACCAAAAGGAGAAATGGGAGCAGGTTTAGCAAGCGGTAGCAATGAGCAGTGAGCGGTGAATTGTACAAAGACGAAAAAAAATTTTATTATCAAAAATGTTAAAAATATAATTTTTTCCCAAGAATATTTGTTCAATATCGGAAACGAAAAAACGGTATTGTGTTCTTGGAAATGTGGACCTAGCTCGTGTAGAAAATTTAAATGCATTTCGTTTTGGTTTAAATAACAAAAACTTATATACTAATAGAAATTTTTTGTTCCTTGTTGAAAAAAATTACAGCTAAGGTTGGATAAATGCGAGTTTCAGCAAAATGTTGACAAGTCATCTAGCAAAAATTAGTTAGAATCGAATTTCACAGGCTTCCCTTGAGGCTAATTCTTAACTAGCCAAATCAATCGCCATAGACAGGAACAGGTGTCGTATGTCCAACCTATAATGTGCACGCATAAGAACCTCCCAACCAAGTTCTTGGGCTTCTGGCGAGTCACTATTCATTGCACACAACACGATTCCCCTCCTGTTGGCCAACGCTGGGAGCTTCTGGACGATGGCTTCTTTCAGACGATCCAATTGCTGGCTGTGCAGTACAGACTGAAGAGGATCAGCTCAAGGCGAAAAATTATTTTTCAATCCACCAAACGAACAATAAAACCTTTGTGGACGTTAATCCGGGCTTGGAGGCGGTTTGTGCTGGCTCACTGCCCTTCGACCACGACCTACAGATTAATAAAGCAATCTCTTGCAATAATAATGTATTATTTTTTATTAGACTAAAACTTAGGTGGCCGCGGTAGCCGAGTGGTTAGTATTGCGCACTGCCATTCGGAATGCTCGGGTTCATCATCCAAAATCCAAAAAAAAAATTATGGAAAACTAATTTAAATGAAAAATTAAGTAAAATTTTCTAATTGCGGTCGCCCCTCGGCAGGGAATGTCCACCCCTCCGAGTGTATTTCGGACATGAAATTAATGCTCCTCGTAAAAAAAAACATCAGCCGTTCGGAGGCGGCTTAGAATAAACTGTTGGAAAAACATCAAGACGCAAAACCACAAATTGGAGGAGGAGCTCGGCCGAAAATCGCTTCAGCGGTTACAAAGCGCCAAATATATATATATATATATATATATATATATAACTTAGGTTACACAGTCACGAAAAAGATATTCCGTCGTCGAGTACTGGCATTCACTACGGTGGATGGACGTCTCACCACAATCCTCATCAAGTCGAAATTTTGTAACATACTCTTATCGTTGATTTCCACCCACGCCCCCACGGAATAGAAGGACGATGTAACCAAAAAATTTCGGAAGGTCGTAAAAACAGCTGGTACGATGAGGACTAGCATAGCATGTCCTGCGTAGCAGTGGAGAGAGCAGGCTACCTACCTCGCAACGTTGCGATCGACCACTTGACATGGGGAATGGGATAGATACCGTGAACTGAAGAGGGAAGCAAGATTCATGAGCGGAAAAAAGTAATAGACCGAGGTACGTGAGTATGAAGAAATTGAGTAGCTAGCCGACAATAGTAATGCTCGAAAATTCTATTTATACCGGTGCAGACTCTTGTAAGACACAGAGGGGCGACGTAGTATCCGATGCTCAAACTATACTGAATTTATGGAGGGAGCACTTCTCCAGCCTGCTGAATGGCAGTGAAAATGAAACGCCCGCAAATTGCAAATCCGAAATCCTAACCGATGACGATGGAAAGGACGTTCCATTGGCTGACTATGTCGAGATTCGATAAGAGATTGCTCGCCTAAAGAACAACAAAGCGGCTGGAGTTGACGGCCTACCGGCAGAACTATTCAAACATGGCGCTGAAGAGCTTGCAAGGAGCATGCATCAACTACTTTGTAGAATACGGTCGGACGCAAGTATGTTCGACGATTAAAATTTAGAGGTGCCCTACCCACTCTATAAAAAAGGGGATCCCACAGTCTACGGCAATTATTGAGGGATTAACCTTTTAACTATCGCATATAAGAGTGTATTGTGTGAAAGACTAAATCTCACCGTCAACAAACTGATTGAATGCACCAAGTCTCGGAAAAGACCCGTGAGAAGAGGATCGACACACACCGCCTCTTTCTTTATTTTGAAGTAACCTTCGATAGCACGAATAGGAGCTGCCTCTACGCCGGTATGTCCGAATTTAGTATACCCGCAAAACTTACACGGCTATGCAAACTGACCTTAAGCAACACTAACAGCTCTGTCAGTATCGGGAAGGACTACTCCGAACAATTCAATATCAAACGAGGTTTCAGACAGGGTGATTTCATACCGTTTGATTTCCTTAATATTTTTCTGGAGAAAATAATAAGGGAATAGGAGATTCCAAGAGGTAGGTTTTTCGTAAGATTTATGGTCCCTTGCGAGATGGGAACCGTATTCACCGGCAGCCGCTGTACCGATGAGCTATACGACATATGCGGCGACATTGACATAGTTCAGATAAGAATACTCCAGCTTTGAAAGTTTTCGATGCAATACCCGCCGGTGGAAGCAGATGAAGGGGAAGACCTCCCCTCTGTCCGGAAGACCAGGTAGAAAAGAACCTGGCTGTATTTGGTATCTTCAATTGGTGCTAAAAAAAAAACAGAAATGAATGGCACAATGTTATAAATTCAGCTATAATCGCATAAAGGTAAAGAAGAGAAGTTACGAAGGAAGGAATTAAAGCTGACAAAAAAGGATTAGAGCTAAATAAAATTGTCCAATTCCTAACAAAGTTCAAGCAGTGCAGAGCTTCTTACGGCTATGTCCATATTTTAGACGGTTTGTTAAAGACTTCAATTATAGCCAGACCGTTTTATGAAAATATAAGAAGTTTAGCGTTGGTCTTGAAGAAAATATGTAACTTATAACATCAAAATTTCTTACAAGCATCAATTCTAACGTTTTACGACCCGAATAATGAGACGGATTTTTATTGCGACGCAAAAATTTTAGGGTGTCGTGTTAATACTAATGCAACGCAATGCCGATAAGAAAATGCATCCCATATTTTATTATTCAATCCCAAAACTATTTGTTATAAAATATGTACGTTAAAAATTTATGGTTTTTTCGTCAAAACGCTGAAGAAATAAACAAAAGATTTTTGTATATTATTGCTAAAGGTAGTGAGCTATTTTATGTAGTTCATGTAGATAATTTCGGACCGGTCGATTTTTCACGTGCAAAGAACATATACATATATTCTTATCGATTCGTGTACGAAATACGTCAGATTATGTACTACAAAAACAATAAATACTAGAGAAGTAATCAGTGCACTTAGAGATAGTTTTCACTCATATGGTATACGAAAGGCTGCTGTTTCACGTCACATGACTTCATGCAGTTTTTAACATATAAAAACGTTGAACTCTTAAAAACTTAGCCGGATCGCCCCCAGCGAAGGGGCAAATAGAAAGAAGTTTACGACCAATGATAGTTAAATTAAACTTCCCCAGCGATATAATCATTGGGAAATGTTGTGGAAACTGTTGAATATGCTTTTGATAATTGCGTTCGCAGAACAATAAAGTAGTATCCAAGCGAAGTGGTTTTTGGTGAAGAACCGGAGAATGGCGTACAAAAAAAAATCAAAAAAGTCATAGAGATATTAAGGCAAAAGCTTCAGAATATAAAAGGCCTTTACAATCTCATAATATTACCTACATATTTTAATAATAAACGGCGGCCAGCGGAAACAGTATATAAAATTTTGACTCAACTGCAGGCATATGTAGGAAACCGTTCCCCGAACTGATAGTTGCTTACCGGATCTTTTAAGGCTTTTGAAATGACAGATACGTGTTAGAGAATGTGGAAGATTTCCAGCAATCCAGAAAACCTACTATACCTATACAGTATTTATAATGAATCTATTAATCTAAGTTTCGTATTTATTGTATTATATTTTCTATATCCTTTAGTCATAGTTATGCTCTCCCTTCAGCACATAAGTATATGCATATCCTATCTGCTTCTTTATTTAGATATTATATTTATACACATAGATTGTTATAAATAGCTGAAAATAAAATAAGATTCATTCGTTTAGTAAAATAATATATGAGCGCACCAGGTGGGGAGTAAAATTCGATCGCGAAATCTCAAACATGTAATTTTCTCACTATTGCGAGCCCAAAATGAGATGATTGTATTTTTGAGCTAACGCGTATATTGGGTATACAGATTCAATACATAAAAGATTTTAAAATTGTTATCAACACCATTGGTTACGATGAAAAAGAGGCAAACTGCCCATTTTTTAAAAGAGGAAATATTAGAATACCAATACTTACAACGAACATCAGACAAAAGCTCAATAATTTGTCATACAGCCAAAGTATACCTTTTGCAACCGGTATACTTGGTTACTGGAAAACTCTGTCTACAGCTCTAAGCTGGTTGAAGTAATTTTAGGTGTTCCGTAAAGCCAAGTTTCCGTTGAAGGAAATTTCAGTGCGTTTGCTACAATCATTACCAAACAACGCTCAAGATTAAGCAGCATGTAACTGTTTTATATGACAATTCAAATTATTTTCTTTCTTATGCTATTTCAGGGTTCGGAGTTCTAGGTAGAAAACTGCATAGACGCAAATTATTGGTATAAACTTCCACATGTATTGCTAACCAGCGGTTTAGTGTAAGTTTTCCGTACAAGCAAAATAATAAAAAAATAAAATGAAAATAAAAACAAAAACTGTCTAAAGACAGCTATGGACACATAAATGTCACAAAATTGGCTTTTTGCTAAATGCTACAAATTTTCTACTGAAAGTTGTTCATAATCAAAAAATTATTGCACTAAACTTGCTGCCGCGGTATCTCTTACGTCTGTGGCGCCCAAACATTTCGTCATGATTTTTTCATTGTTAGCAGTTTTGTGAAGCATAGGTTAATTTCGAGTGGATACAAAAACGGCAAAATTTACTTTGCATATGCGTTATCCTCGTAACTTTCAATAGAATTGCATGACAGTTGGTTATTTGGATAAATTGTTTTAGTAAAGGTATTTTAAGTAAAAAATAGAAGAAAAAATCATATCGGGAAAACATACATATAACAGCTGAAGAACGACGAATCATATGGAAAATGCTTGAAAAAGTGCAGAAACTAGCAGGCATTTCTAAAGTTTTGAATGTCCCTTGGAAAAAAGTCTATAAAGCAATTGTGTGGGAACACCAAAACTCGAAAGCCATGGCCTCGAAACACAGATGCATGATCGGATCTTGCTATTAAAAGAATGATAAAAATGGACACAATAACAACAAGCAGGATTTTTCGAATGTGGTTAAGTGAACCAAACTTGCTTGGGGTGCTTTTCTGGGCATGGCATAGGTCCGCTCTTACGAATCAACGACAAACGTATTTGGACATTTTGAAACACTATATGCCTTCCATAGCATATAAATTATATGCAAATTTATGGAGGCCAAGGACCCTAAATACTCATCCAAATTAGATATTTATTTATTGAGTGCGGAAAAGGTCGATGTTTTAGATTGATCAGCCCCGAGTTTTGACTCAAATCCTGTTTAAAACCTATGAAATGAAGTTAAGACTGAAATCACAACGAAAAATTTAAAACAACAGGAAAATTATTGGCTTGCCGTTCTGGAAGCTTGGTATGTTATACCTATAGTCAAATGTTCAAAACTCGTTAAAGCCATAGGTCACTATAGTACATACTATAAATTAAAATGTGTGCAGGTGAAAAAACTTGAGGAAAACACATTTTCACTTAATTTTTCCTTTTTTTCCATGTTGTGCCATTTAAGTACTCGTATGTATGTGGAAACCTTATTTCACCTCCTTATTAATACATTCTAACTTGAGCTTGTGTTATTACTTAATTTGTGTAATAATATCAATAAACTTTAGAAAAACAAAAAAAAACTTGTTGGTTGATGATATTTCCAACGAAGTAAAATCATTAGAAATCGTTTTAAAATATATGCCACTTATATATCCATAGCTCTATGTATATATGTATATACAAATGCAAGCGGATGTACCATGTGTGTAGGGATATGTTCTTTAAAGAATGTTTAGTATCCACGGCTGGTAAGCAAAACAATGGCAAATTGTTATACCAATAATTTTGAAATGCAGATAAGTCCCCATGTATGTAAGTACAATATTTATATGCATACTCGCTTGTGCATACATATACCATACACATATTCACATACGTATACATATGCAAATATGTAATAGCAATAAGGTAAAATTTAAAGAATGTACACAAATCTTGAATTTTATTACACAGATACAAAGTAACTATTCTTTTTTGCTTTAAATTATCAGGGAAACTTAAAGATATTGTATCTCCGCAACATTCGCAAAGAAATGGCGGGGATGCTCTTTTCAATACAAATTATTGCATGAGTTTTGATATGCATGCTCGCAACGGACGAATAATACCTAAAAAGAGAACCGACTACGCTTACCACATTGCTGTTGCTTGAGAAAGATTGTATATAATTTCGTTGAAAATGTAGCTTACTTACTCGGGAGAAATGCCAATCACTAAATTTTATGCAGTGATAAGTTGTTCGTGAATACTGCGTTCACCGCACCCTGGTCTTCTTCTTATTCTTCTTTATTGGCGTTGGCACCGCTTACGCTATTATAGCCGAATCAATTACAGCGCGCTATTCGTCTCTTCTTTTCGCTGTTTGGCGCCAGTTGGAAATGCCAAGTGCACCCAGGTCACTCTCCACTTGATCTTTCCAACGGAGTGGAGGTCTTCCTCTTCCTCTGCTTCCACCAGCGGGTACTGCATCAAATACTTTCAAAGCTGGAGTGTTTTCATCCATTCGGACGACATGGCCTAGCCAGCGTAGCCGCTGTCTCTTCATTCGCTGAACTATGTCAATATCGTCGTATAGCTCGTACAGCTCATCGTTCCATCGTCTGCGGTATTCGCCATTTCTAATGCGCAAAGAACCATAAATCGTTCGCAGAACTTTCCTCTCGAAGACTCCTAGAGCCGACTCATCAGATGTTGACATCGACCACACTTCTGCGCCATATAGTAGGACCGGTATAATGAGCGACTTGTAGAGTTTGGTTTTCGTTCTTCGAGAGAGGACTTTACTTTTCAATTGCCTACTCAGCCCAAAGTAGCACCTGTTGGCAAGAGTGATTCTGCGTTGGATTTCAAGGCTGACATTGTTGTTGGTATTAATGCTGGTTCCTAGATAGACGAAATTATCTTCGACCTCGAAGTTATGACTGTCAACAGTGACGTGGGAGCCGAGTCGCGAATGCGATGACTGTTTGTTTGATAACAGGAGATATTTCGTCTTGCCCTCATTCACTACCAGACCCATTCGTTTCGCTTCTTTATCAAGTCTGGAGAAAGCAGAACACACGGCGCGGTTGTTTAGGCCAATAAGGTCGATATCATCGGCGTACGCCAGCAGCTGTACACTCTTGTAGAAGATTGTACCTTCTCTATTTAGCTCTGCAGCTCGTATTATTTTCTCCAGCATTAAATTAAAAAAGTCACACGATAAGGAATCACCCTGTCTGAAACCTCGTTTGGTATCGAACGGCTCGGAGAGGTCCTTCCCGATCCTGACGGAGCTTTTAGTGTTGCTTAACGTCAGTTTACTTAGCCGTATAAGTTTTGCGGGGATTCCAAATTCAGACATAGCGGCATAAAGGCAGCTCCTATTCGTGCTGTCGAAGGCGGCTTTAATATCGACGAAAAGGTGGTGGGTGTCGATTCTCTTTTCACGGGTCTTTTCCAAGATTTGGCGCATGGTGAATATCTGGTCAATAGTTGACTTACCAGGTCTAAAGCCACACTGATAAGGTCCAATCAGTTTGTTGACGGTGGGCTTTAGCCTTTCACACAATACGCTTGATAGGACCTTATATGCGATATTAAGAAGGCTTATTCCACGGTAATTGGCGCAGACAGTGGGATCGCCTTTTTTGTGGATCGGGCAGAGCACACTTAAATTCCAATCATCGGGCATGCTTTCATCCGACCATATTTTGCAAAGAAGCTGATGCATGCACCTGATCAGTTCTTCGCCGCCGCATTTGAATAGCTCGGCTGGTAATCCATCGGCCCCTGCCGCTTTGTTGTTTTTTAAGCGGACGATTGCTATTCGCACTTCTTCATAGTCGGGTAATGGAACAACTTTTCCATCGTCATCCATTGGAGTTTCGGGTTCACCATCTCCGCGTGTTTCCTGTTCACTGCCATTCAGCAGGCTAGAGAAGTGCTCCCTCCATAAATCGAGTATACTCTGGGCATCTGTCACTAGCTCACCTCCCTGGGTCCTACAAGAGTTTGCTCCGGTCTTGAAACCTTCTGTAAGTCGCCGTATCTTTTCATAGAATTTTCGAGCGCTACCCTTGTCGGCCAGCTTCTCAAGCTCCTCATACTCGCGCATCTCGGCCTCTTTCTTTTTTGTCTGCAGACGCGCCTTGCTTCCCTCTTCAGTTCTCGGTATCTATCCCACCCCGCACGTGTTGTGGTCGATCGCAAGGTTGCGAGGTAGGCAGTCTGTTTTCTCTCCACTGCGACAAGGCAGTCCTCATCGTACCAGCTGTTTTTGCGATCTTTCCGAAATCCAATAGTTTCGTTTGCAGCTGTACGCAGGGACTTGGCGATGCCGTCCCACAGTTCCCTTATACCGGGTTGCTGATGAGTGCTCTCAGAGAGCAGGTGTGCAAGTCGAGTAGAAAACCGCTCGGCAGTCTGTTGTGATTGCAGCTTTTCAACGTCGAACCTTCCTTGTGTTTGTTGATGGGCGTTCTTCGATACACAGAGGCGCGTGCGTATCTTCGCTGTGACAAGATAGTGATCCGAGTCAATGTTGGGATCTCGGAACGTACGCACATCTAAAACACTGGATACGTGTCTTCCGTCTATCACCACATGATCGATCTGGTTGGAAGTTCTCCGATCTGGAGACAGCCAAGTAGCTTGGTGAATTTTTTTGTGCTGGAACCTAGTGCTACAGACAACCATATTTCGGGCCCCGGCGAAGTAGATCAGCCTCAGCCCATTTGGAGATGTTTCGTCGTGGAGACTGAATTTTCCGACAGCCGTACCAAAGATACCTTCTTTGCCCACCCTAGCGTTGAAGTCGCCAAGCACAATTTTGACGTCGTGGCGGGGGCAGCGCTCATAAGTGTGTTCGAGGCGCTCGTAAAAGGCATCTTTGGTCAAGTCATCCTTCTCTTCCGTCGGGGCGTGGGCGCAAATTAGGGTGGTGTTAAAAAATTTTGTCTTAATGCGAATTGTGGCTAGACGTTCATCCACCGGAGTGAATGCCAGTACTCGGCGACGGAGTCTCTCTCCCAACACGAATCCGACACCAAATTTGCGCTCCTTTATATGGCCGCTGTAGTAAATTTCACAAGGACCCACCTTCTTCCGTCCTTGTCCCGTCCATCGCAATTCTTGGACGGCAGTGATGTCAGCCTTTAACTTTCTGAGGACATCAACCAGCTGGGCAGCGGCACCTTCCCAATTAAGGGACCGGACATTCCAGGTGCATGCCCTAAAATCGTAATCCTTAAAACATTTGTGGGGGTCGTCATCAAAAGGGGGGTCTCTCATCCGAGGCTTTAATTGGTTTTTCATTGGGTTGTTTTTTCATGTGGTGGGTTCCAAACCCTACGCACAACCGCATGGGATTCGCCTTCTCACTTTAGCTCGCCTCCAAACGGATGTTCGTTGGCTACCCAGGGGATACGTGGTCTAAGACCGGACGTCGTGAGCTGCTTGAACCATATGCACAAGAATCGTTTCTGGCCACTCCCAGGTGAATGGCAGTCAAAAACTTTCCTCACTTGCGTGAACTTCTACACATGGCCCCATGGCACCCTGGTCTACACAATATTAATTTTATAGAATTACAAAAACTAACTTTTACTCGAATGGATCGAGGCTTATTTTCCGCCTTGCAAACGCAGGAAAGCTCTAGAGAATGTTCATAAAGATTGAATGCTATTCGAACAATGTCTAGTAACTATTCCGACCATAGGGAATACAACACTGCGCTTTGTCTGAAAGCATTGAAGCGATGCACAGTAACTGCGCCAACAGGCCAAAAATCCAATACAACGATCACATAATATTTAGAGATAATATTATTTAAAGAAATTTTCTCCTAAATTGGAGTAATGACGCCATGCTACGTTTTCCAAGGTTATTTTTTCACCAACAAAGTAGATTTCTTACATTAGGAAAAATGAGATGATAAATTTTTCGAATATTTCGATAGGACAGTTAAAATCAAGGATCTTAAAATACGTAAAGGGAGCAACTTAAGAAATATGTCAAATATGGCTATGTACAACTACATACGTACATACATATTAATGATATCCCCACTACAGGTCGCGGCTCAACTGTGGGATGGTATACCTACATCTTAGTAGCGTTGCTATTTCCGGCGATTTCACCGTGACCCAGAACTTGTAAGACTGTCATTTTGAAGTAATTCGACTCTCAATATCAGACAGTGTTAATAAGCATTCCTTTGAAATTTTCGAGTTCACAATTAATAAACTCAAGACAGTTAGCTACTTGGCTATCTGAGTAAATATTGTCCTGTATCCCAGAAATCACCCTCTGAAGAAATAACCTGTTAGCATCCTGTGTTGACGGAAGAAACTATTATGAAGATTATAGAGTTACATTATTTTTTCTTAATCTTGGGTTAGAAGTCAAAGGTATACAATGTTTGGGAAGATATTTAAACTCAATCAAGTAATCGGTAGCACATAGGGAGAGTTGGACGACTAACGTAGTATAAATACCTAAACCATTATACCTATACCGTTTTCATGCAACAGTTATTGCTGCAACTACCCATATTACATACCTAACGTCCTTAACGCCCGAATGGAGCGATATACAAACACGAGTTATCCACGCTGCTCGTCAAAAAATTTCATAATATATATTTATTTTCAAATATAAGCACCAATCAAATATACATGATCTATATGGGAATAAATAATTAAATACGAATTCACTTTTCATTTCTTTTGAAAAAACTACGCATTTTCTTAGTTTAAAAAGTCAAAACTGGCAACCTTGTATAACAGCGAGAAATGAGCTGAGCCGGTTTTACGGAAAAAATCAAATCGCCGCTGGTTTCTGCCGGACAACCGTCAGTAATGGCCTGGGCAAGCGGTGACAACTTTTCATTTACATGGCGCTCCCATAAGACAGGCTGCTATGGGCGGAAGGTATGTAAGATGGGTAGTTGCAGCATACGCGTACGTGTATGTGGACAAAACTAAATTAATATACTCTGTTTACATTACTATGTACACGGATAACAATGGTCATGGGTGTGATTGTGTGGTATTAACAAGTCTAATTCTGCATTTAAGGTATACTTACATACGGCGATATATTCATTTTCCCCATTGGAGATAATGGTATTTCCTCCATCCTTTACCTGCTATCACCCAAATATAATCCACATTTTGAAGAAAGTAATATTTCCCATGCGATCGCGTTTCTTTTGAAATATTTGCCCAAAATACAGCTAGCATATCAAAATAACCTTTAGATCTTCTAAATCATCATTCAAATATTCGATGCAGTCGCTCACACTAACACGAATGGGAATACTCGAAGCAGTGACAATCTCAATATCACTATGCTTGCCGCAATGTCCAGACAGCAATTGGTCGCGTTGTAAAATACCTTGGGTCAGCGGTTCACTCAAACTACTGATGCTCTGTAAATTATTAATATCATGAACATCATCCCCAATAACATTGAACCAATCTTCGTTAACAAGTATTGTATTAGCTTTCATTTTCAGGGGATACGGTGTCAATACTGTCATCATCTGCCTTGGATGTTGACATTGTTGCTGGTTATGTTGGCCGAGTAGTCGCTTCGTTTGCAATTGCAGGACATATTTCGGTGTAAATTTAATATTAACAGGACTATGCCGAGCATAAGGCACGTCCCCCCTTGGTTGTTGACAGGTAGATTCAAGCTTACCATGCATAACATTACCATCCCTTTTTCCAATGAAAGGTATGCTGATTCGTGTTAATAGATGGGAACCATTGTTGCTGTCATTCTTTACAAAATTCTGCCGATTCAGATTGGTATCAACTACACTGTGGGAGTCGATGTCCTCACCATTGTACGCGGATAATTTCGCTTTAAATCTACCCATGAGTATATCACCGTAATCATCATTGCCTTGTATCAAATCAGTGAGAACAGTACTTATGGCACTCTTGTTTCTATCTTTATCAGTTTTCTTGTAATTCTTTCTATTATGTTCATATATGTTATCATCATACCCTCTTATAGTAACTGCAAAATGAGTCTCTAAATTGCTACGGCCTGAGTCTTCACTATTGCTATCCAACGTATGCTCGCTTTGTCCTGTGGGTACGAAGTATGTGTGTGCGTACATAAAGTCGAAATCATCATCAATTATATTATTTTGCACACCACTATTATTTTTTTCATTTTTGTAGTTTGTACTTTCGGCTACGACATGCTTTAAACAACTATTAATTTTCAGATAGAACCGTTTCTTCTTGAAACTTATATCACCGTTAATATTGCCAACGTTGTTGTAGCGAACATCGCTGACGTTATCAAACCTAATTTTAATTTGTTTACCTAAATTTTGATTGCTTTGTTCATTGTTATTACGACCTCTTTTTCCTAGTTTATTCTCAAGCATATGTGATGATACGCCGCAACCACTACTAGCAATAAGACGCTCTTGATCTCTTCTCTTTCGGGCTTGTAAAACCACCGATTTATTTGTCGGTTGGATTATGTCTCCTACGCGGTTTTCTGCTTCTGCGGAAGAATAAAAACTTGTACAAGGATGTTTGTTTTCCTTCTTGACGATCGTTAAATTAGTTTTACACAAAAAAATTTCACTGCCGCGCACAACTCCGACGTTGGCAACGGCTGTCTGCGTTGTTTCTATCTTTGTGACCACGCGTTCAATATGTTTTTGACTCGTGTCGATCTTATGTTGTAATTTTATATTACCATTCGACTGTGTAATATAAATAATTTGTTTTTGTAGTTTTCGCCTGTTTTTATATTTTTGTAGCAACTGCTGGCTTTCATTATGATGATGCTGTTGCCGGCGTTTTCGTTCATTGTTAATTTGTTCAGTGTGATGTCACAACATATCATCATTTTCCGCTTCATGATCGTGCTCGCCTTCGAGATCAAAATCATCATGACCCAGATCTAAGTCCATATCAGTATCGTCGTCAAGGTCAAGAGAATGTTGATTTGTCGGCGAAAGCGCTGACTGATGTTGCCGAGAATGCTGGTGCTGCTGGTACTGTTGGTTGAGGTGAAAGTCGTAATTATGACAAGTATTATTATTATTGCTATTTTTGTTAATCAAATGATTCCCGCCACCAACATTGTTGCTCTGACGGTGTACGCCAATACCCTTCAAATCGTCATCACGCCATTTGTCCATGGAACGACGGCGGGCATTCATGAAGAAATTGCCAACGGTAGTTGGCTCTAAGCCCAACTGGCGGGCAATTGTAACTTGCATCTCTTTAGATGGCCTTTTTGTTTCCTACAAGAAATATTCAGTTTTGTCTTTAATACATAATCATTTGAAATTGTATGGCAAGAGAAATATTTAAATTTGAGAAAAATCAGTGAAATAGGAGCAAATAATGATACAATATATTGTAGAGGGGGCTGCAAATTTAAATATTTCGACCACCCCAAATTAGCTTAATAATGAAATTGCTAACTTACTTTGAATATTGCTTGAAGTGTTCGCCTTTGTAGATCCGTAAATACCAATCGTGGTTTTTTTGGCTGTGGCATATGTTCTATATGGGGCTCTTCCTTACGACGGCACACTCCATTACCACCAAGATTGGTTACTATTATAAAAACAATATTTAATTACCAAGGTTCATTAGTAGTGTAAAATAACACAACAGCGGAAAAAATCAATTTTGAATGTATATAAATATTCACCTCCATTAGAATTATTGTTGACAACAACACTCCCAGTACTTGCGATACTAACACCTGTAGAATTGGAAGCGGAGCTGTTACTGCCGCTGGTAGTGGTGCTGCTGCGTTGAGGTATTTGCGCGGCCGCCATTCGAAGAGCCGACATTCGTTGGAATTCTGGCTCTTGTAACCACTTGAACATACGTCGGAATGTCTCGCGCCCAGATTTAAGCTTTGACCAAGGTTTCGGGTTACGCAGGAGATCAGAGAGTGTACCTTGTGAACGGCAAAGCACGCGTTGCGCAAATATCGCTTGTGGAATGCTATACCTCTTCAGTTCTGCCGATATGCGTTGTGCCAGCTCTTTGGTATTGATTTCCTCCAAATCACTATTACTAGTAAGACCACTTACACAAGTACCAGTACCAGTTCCACCACCACCACCACCACTGCTATTACTGTTACTGCTGCGGCCAACACCCGAGCCACTGGAGCTGCTGTTTCCATTATTAATACTTGTTACTTGTTGAAGACTTAGCTGCAACTGTTGTTGTTGCTGCTCATTATTGGAATGTTGTTGTGTATGCTGGCGTTGCTGCATTATCATATTGCACATATTGTTATCATTAAGTAAATTTTCTCCACTACCACTAAGTACATTCGATAGGCGCAAGTTAATATTGTTACTCAAGTTAACACTAAGGCTAGTGACGGGATGTGAGTGTTTACCGCCAACATGTTGAGGTTGTGCTGAGTGCTGCTGTTCTGTTGTCACATTGAGTATATGGTGTTGCTCTTGTTGATGCATATGACCAACCGGATTATGAATGGTCAATAGAGTGGTGGATGTCCCCATTAGATCATTTGGCGGGGGCGTTGGAGTAAATGAAACTGCAACTGCATCCCGATCCACCAACGACGAAATATCGGTGATAACCCTGCTACCAAGAGAGGCAGCGGATAGTGTGGCCATAGCTCCATTTATGGGTGGTAACGTTACCACCGGCTGATTTACCATACTACAACTTCCTGGTGAATTTAATGACACTGAACCAGCTGACACAGAGTGCGGACTCAATACAGGGCTACGTTGTAACTGCAAGTGAGAACTTTTTCCACCAGACGTTGACGAAGAGGATGGCGTTGTGGTAACTAAGATATCCCTCCGATGTGTTGTAAATGGTGATTCGTAGCCAGTTACAACAACCTTCTCCTCGGCGACAGTTCCATTTCCGATTGTAACGGGCGGGGAAATACATATAACTTGTTTCTGTGATTCAGATTGATTAATTTGTAAAGACGTGTCGCCGGTGGTATGACTGCCATTACTGCAGACACGGCCAGACATAATACCAACGCTAGTTGTTTTACAAGTCGACGACAGAGTAGGGGAATGTAATTCCGTGGTGTGACTATAGGCAGATTGGGGTGATAGGCCATCGCAAGGGCTAGGTGATGCAGTGTGTAGTTCACAAGCCACCACCATGCTGGATAATGTATGAGAAGGTGAGGTGGTATAATTGTTCGGCGGTGACATTGACATACCCATGGATGGAAGTTTGTCATATGATGAATATGGTGATTGTACGCCGCTAAGGCTGCTTAAGCTAAGTCCACCAAGGCTACTCTGATGTTGCATTGCCACAAATGGTCCAACTCCGCCCGAAGATGAATTGCTGTTACTACTAGTACCGCCACCACTTCCGCCGACACCTACACCAACAGCACTTATGTGGCCACCGTAAGCGAACTTATCCGACATGGTCGAAATAGGTGGTAACGGTTGCAAAGGCGTTAAAGTCGCATAAGACGATGTAAGACTAAAGCTTGGTGGAGATATCCGTTCATTCACTGATGTCAAGGTTTGATAAGTGGTTGGCTCTAATGAGTTCTCTCCTATGACGCCAACACTGCCAACACCTAGCTCCGGACTAAGCATATGTGTAGTCGAGTCTCGAGAATTATCATGCTGCTGTACAATTACTGACAGCGCCTCATGATGGGGCGTCTGATGGTGCTGATGACTGCTTTCTTCTTGCGCGGAATTTTGAGGATTTCGATGTTTAGATCCAACCCCGACCTGCTGCCTATGATTTGACTGTTGTTCGTGTTGCTGCGAATAATGAGATAATACATTACCACCATTCCTGTCGCTGCATCCACTAACATACTGGTGCTGATGCAAGTGCTGTTGTTGCTGTTGCACATGTTGATGGTGGTGTTGATTTAGCGTCACTTCAACAGCACCCGACGAAATATCATCGATTACATCTACTCCGACACCGACACCAACATCAAGACCAATGTGAGTTGCGTCTAGTCCCCCGGTATCAATTCTTCGCTGCATACTATTAGTATTTTCAGATCTCCTCTTGACAATCCTATTGACCACATCACGCTCATGCAGTACTATCACCTTGTCTTCCTGTTTAACACCTATGATGTTTGCACCGCTGCCTGAGTTTGGTGAAGAACAAACTGACAACTCATTAAGGGTAACATCCGAGTCAGCAAACTCCACGGGACTGTCGTTGTGTAAACGATTTTTATGGCGTTGGTGCTGATGGAGCTGAAGGCTATGTTGCTGTTGAGTTTGGCGTCCATTTGTTATTTGCGATAATTGCTGATGAGACATCACCATCTTCTCTTGTGATTGATGGTGATTATGGTTTTGGTGGTGATGATGAGTCTGCTGATGAGTCAGTTGCTGATGTAAATGGCGATGGCTTTGATGGTGGGTATGTTGTTGTTGTTGCATGTGCATGTGTTGCTCATGTTGACTTTCACCAGAACCAGTTGTGGATGGTTGAAACGTCGATTGTACCGGGCTGTGGCTTAGGCCATCTATGATTGTGCGTACCATTACCACTGGGCCGGCACCCACTACATCCGTAATAGTACCATCACTAGTTGTTACCACAGTATGAGCAACCACATTATGATCATCTATGACGACGTCATGCCTTGTCAAATCTGGGGCCGGCGAGGAGGATGGCGTTGGCCCAATAACCAGTGCTGAATTATGAGACGATATCGTGTGATTAACACAAGCGTTAGCGCCAGCGCCAACCTCGGCCTCACAACGCTCAGACACTGTGGTTGCAGCAGCGGTTATCAAATCGCTGTCATCATCCAGTTGATTAGGGAGCGAATGGTGGTCGATTATGTCCGTTATCGACTCAATGCTCATCTTGATGATTGAATTGCGTAAGTTTTTCATAAATGAATATCATTCGCAACCAATTTGATAAGATTACATTAACAAATAACGGAACTTAAGTGATACCTGCAAAACTAGACCTATACGTGTATGTATATACTATAGGTTGAATTCAGCTTCCACTAAAAAACCAATTCGACTTTCTTAAAATTAGGCACATCTGAAAAATAAAAAGTGGGTTAGTGCTACAAATAAAAAATTAACCAGTTTTTTAATAGAAACATGGTACTGATATAAAATTTTTCTAGTAGAATCCAAATTTGTCTTAATTATATTAAGTTTAGTATAGCCTTATGGTAGATAAATTTCGGTTCAAAGGTGACGAAACACGAATTTACGCCATTTTTGAACCACTGTAAGGAAAAAAATTGATGTTATATATATGGTAATACGAGTACCTTCCTAATACTCGAACGTTTTTCAGTAATAACAAATAATTCAAAACTTAAAACTTAAAAAAGGGGCGGAATCGAACCACAGTTACTCCTCTCTTGAATAAATTCGAAAATCTTATATACAAAAATCTTATGTCCGCATGGAAAAATCCAGTAACTTCCAAAAATCTCAAAAAGTTACACACCGAATGACTGGAAATTTCATCAGATTGTTTCTATGATACCTGGTAAGGTTTAGGTATAAGAAAAAAATTTTGGGAAGTGAACCGGGAACTGACCTAATCGAAAAAATTAACTGGGAGACTACACTTCTCTCCGGGATGTGGACCGGAGACTGACTTATTAAAAAAAAAATATTTATAGATCGCATTACTCGAAACTCGGTACCTAGGTGTCTTTTTGCTTAAATTAACAGAAAAATTTCAGTTCTCTCCGGAAAATGGACCAGGAACTGACCTATTCGAAAAAAGTTAAATATTGATTACATTTCCTTGCAATTTGGTGCAAAGATTTCTTTTTGCTTAGATTAATAGGAAGGCTACACTTCTCTCCGGAAAGTGTACCTGGGACTGACCCATTCAAAAAAAAGCTCTTTTATTCTTTGAATTACTTGAAATTCGGTGAACAGGTGGATTCTTGCTAAAGATTTCTCCGAGATATGGAACGGGAACTGCCCTATTCAAAGAGTCGGACTATTCCTCTCTCTAGGACCAAAGTTAATGGTTAAACCCAAAATTTTGTATACAGCTAGTATATATAAATGATTGGCGCTTTGTAACCGCTGAAGCGAATTACGTCAGAGCTCCTACTACCATTAGAGGTTTTGCATCTTGATTTTTCCAACAAATGGAGAGACCTGCAGTTTATACTAAGCCGTCTCCGAACGGCTGGCGGTTTTTAATGAGATGCCTTTATTTCATTTCAGAAATACACTCAGAGGGGTTGATATTCCCTGCACAGGGGCGACCGCAATAAGAAAATTTAACTTAATTTTTTATTTAAATTAATTTTCTATAACTTTTGGATGTTAGTCGTACCAGGATTTGTACCCGGGTCTTCCGAATGGAAGTACGCAATGCTAACCACTCGGCTACCGCGGCCGACAAATCCACTATTTGAATTGAAGGCTTTATTTACCGATTAGAATTACCCGACTTATATCAAATTTTGCCATTTTCAAGGTAATGTTATTATGCTTCTTTCATGGCAACCCTTGTCCCTAGTGGCAAAAAATTGGGATAATCGATTTTTACAGGCTTCTGTTCAGTAGAGGTGGGCATGGTTGCTTGGTTTGGTTGCTGCCATACGGAACTCATTGTGTTGACCTCTAACCACAATACTAATTTTTAAATTTGCAAACAGAGATCAGTGCTTGCTCTCTTCACGCATATATTCCACTCTCGGTGAACCATAACCAAACTCTACAAATCGCTCATCATACCCGTCCTGCTATATGGCGCAGAAGCGTGGACGATGTCAACATCTGATGAGTCGGCTCTAGGAGTTGTTGAGAGAAAAGTTTTGCGAACCATTTATGATCCTTTGGGAATTGGCAACGGAGAATAACGCAGACGATGGAATGATGAGCTGTACGATCTATACGATGATATTGACATAGTGCAGCCTCCACTCCCTTGGAAGGATCAGGTGGAGAGCGACGTGGTTTCACTTGATATTTCCAACTTGCGCCAAACAGCGAAAAGAAGAGAGGAACGGCGCGCTATTATTGATTCGGCTATAATCACGTAAGCGGTGCCAACGCCAATAAAGAAGAAGAAGAACAAGAGAGGAAGAAGTAAGGTATAGAAAACTTTCGGAAAAATAGTAAACAGTGAAGTAGCCATCATTCTGGTATGTAGAAAGAGTTTCAGTATATACAAACCCAACCAAAAATCCACTTCCAATTGAAAGGGTTATTGAAAACTGATGGCCATTTATAATTGTTGAAGGCTCTGGATTGAAGGAAGTTGCCAATTTCTTCGTTTCGATTGGTTTAAAATTTAGCGAAAGTGTTGACGTCGACAGTGCTTTACCGCATCGCGTAATATGGAAAATTTATATAATGATCGTTACAAAGAAATGTTAGATGAAATTTCAACAATAAAAACATTACAAATTGGGTTAACGTTGGATTTATGAACTGAAAATTAAAAAAAACTTACTTAGCATTACATTACATTAAGCACGGTATTTTGCGATTGAAGTCAATGAACGGTGAAAAAGTTACAATAAAGTTTTCATATTTAAATTTGTTATTTTCTTTCAGACATTGGAAGTGATTACCGACTACTATGCAATTACAGAAAGTACGAGCGATTTCTCTTTAAGTAAGTCATCTCGTTACCTCCTTTTACATTATTTAAATTGACATAATTTTTGCAATTACTTGCTTAGTTGCTTAGTGTACAAGCAATTTAAGAACATATAATACAATATAATTTATATATATACATATATGTAAAGTAGGGCAGTACTGGTGAGTAACAACTTTCGCATCGACCGATCACGAATCGGTGACCGTCACGAACTACGAAGGCTTAAAAAGGGCTGTCTTAGATGAATTCGAATATGTACGCATTGCAAATGAGAAAGATAGCGGCTATGGGTCACGTTAACGAGTAATCGACTAATTGTTACATTGTAGATAGATTATACTACAACCACCCATTTTACATACCTCGCTGCCGTAACACCCGACTAGAAGAGGAATATGAATACTACCATTGTGTTTGCATACTTTTAAACAAATTTGTAATTTTCATCAACAATTTCCATAATTTAAATATTTGAATTTAAATGCCAATCAAATATACATGATCTACGTGTATATGATACTAAATAGTTACGAGTTTAGTTTTTATTTGTTTTGAAAAAAAGAAAACGAATTCTCTTCGTTTATTTAATATTTCTTTAAAAAAGTCTAAGGCTGCTACACTGTATTACGGAGAAAATCAAATCGCATTTGATTTCTGCGATACAACCGTCAATAACAGCATCGGTATAGCGGTGACAGCTTTTCATTTACATGGCGCTCTCATATGATAGGTTGCTATGGCTGGGAGGTATGTAAGATGGGTAGTTGTAGCATAAGCCATAAGCGAGCAGAGTGCAAAGCTCAAACAGGATGCTTCAAGTCCAACGGCAGCGGGCACATGGCGAAAGACTGCGATAAGTATGAAGAGTAAAGGTCATTACTAAAAAGAACGAGTAAAGATTATGACAATAAGGATAAAAAACTAGCTTGTCTCGTTGATACAGGCGCCAACGTCACTCTAATGCAAAAATAAATTCGCAGGAAGATGTTTGCTGACGAAATTTTACAAAAGTGGGGAATATATCATACATTACTTAACATATATAGGTTCACTGCAACTGCTGCAGCAATTTCCAGCCGAGTTCCACCTCTCGTTTGTGGCATGCATTTTGTGGCACTCAATTTCAGCTCTTGCGTCCACGTCGTGTTTCTTGTGACATTTACTACAGCGGCCATATAAAAGCGCGAATCTGACGTCGGATTCGTCGTGAGAGAGAGTCTCTTCGGTGGTTGAACGTCTCGCTATAATCTACATCAAAGCGAAATTTTTCAACATATCGTTACGCCCACGTCCCGACAGAAGAGAGAAAGGATTTGGCCAAAGATGTTTTTTATGAGCCCCGGAAGCATAGTCATGAGCGCTGTCCCCACCACGATGTGAAAATGTGGTAGAAGCAGGTAAACCATATAGATGTCGTAGCAGCATACTTGAATGGCGAATTGGAGAAGGAGCTGTACATGCGACAACCAGAAGGTTTCGTAGATAAAACTAATCCTTACAAAGTTTGTCGACTCCCAAAATCGCTCTATGGCCTTAAGTAGGCTGATATGTATTGGAGTGAAAAAATTAACAAGATGTTAGCGAAATGGGGTTTAAACGCTGTAAAGCAGACAATTGCGAGAATGGTGAAATTAACATCTTAGCATTGGTATACGAATACATATAATATGTTGATGATATTTTATTGGCATGTTCAACTGCAAATACAATGAAAAGAATTATAAGACAATCAAACAAGAAAGTAGAAGCTATCGATCGTGGTCCAATTCGATACTATCTCGTGGAAGCATAACTATTCATCCAGGTCTTTATGTGAAAGAATTGCATAAGCAGTGGCATATGGAAGATTGCAAAGGAGTAGCGACTCCGCACAAGGAACATTTTGTGGCAGCCATGCGTGTCCTTCGATATTTAAAACAGAAACCAATGGGTATGATAACGTATAAAGCTAACCCCTTGTTTTTCAGATGCTGACTGGGCTTCAGACTCTACAGACCGCAAGTCGATTAGTACATTTGCAATGTTTCTGGGCGATGGGTTGATTGCGTGGGAGTCAAAGAATCAACAAGCAGCTTCTCTCAGTACCATGGAAGCTTAATATTATATATTGATATGTGCAAAGCGGCTAAAAAAATATCGTTCATAAGAAGCTTATTAGTAGAAATTGGTTTTAAACAGTATGTCAAAGATGTATACAGAACTTTTTGCGACAGTTAGAGTGCACAGTTTGCAGTCAAGAATCCTGTGGCACATACGCGAAGTAAACATTTCGACATAAAGTTTCACTACATACCTGAGAAGTACATCAAGAACGAGGTCGATATTGAGTACATCCCGACGTCGCAAAAGATATACTAACAAAACCTTTATCTGGAGATAAGCATAATAATTCATGTAAATTGCTTAAAGTTGATTTTTTATAATGAAATGTAGAAAAATTAGTTTGTATTGATTTTGTTATAAAAAAAATTAGTTTTGCAAATCGCATTTTTGTAAAAAATGCATAGCTAATGTAGGTATGTAACATAGGCAATCCGAATACGATATTACTTTTAGTACATACGCTTAATACAGTTTTCATATTGTAACTACTTTATACTTGAATAAATTAACTAAGAACGAACGGTTTTGCGTTGTTATCTATCAGCAACATTTTACAGTTTTCATTAAATTATATTTTGATTTTTTATAATTTCATATACAATAAAATAAAAATGCAGTGGATGTAATACTGTTTCCATTTGATTAAACACACGGCTTCAGATGGAAATTCGGTATCGTTGACTAATGTGGTATCCATACATTTAGTTTTACTGTGTATCCACCATTTTTAAAGTGGTTGCTATCAAAACAGTTCTCGAATGTCAGACTCTACAATTTCAATTATTTGATCGACATTTTCCACACTGTGGAGCATCTTATATATAAAACTAGCTGTACCTTGCAACGCTTCGCTGTGGCACATACTCCCTGAATGTATGAAAAATTAATCATGGGATATCTTTTTATCATAACCTTATTCACACAATACCTATGAAAATACAACATTTTTGGTTTAACCACTGCCATTGGTCCAGTTCCTGAGGGAGGAATAGACCGACTGTTTGAATAGGCGAGTCCCCGGAACTCTTCCCGGAGAGAAGAAGTGTATTAATTGTTAATCTAAGCAAAAAGCCACCTACATATGTACCAAATTTCAAGTAAATCCACCCTTAAATAAACTTTTTTGAATAAATCAGTCTCTGGTGCACTTCCCGAAGAGAAGAAGGGTCTTCCTGTTAATTTCAAGTAAATCCAGTCTTAAATAAACTTTTTTAAATAAATCAGTCCCTGGTCCACTTCCCGGAGAGAAGAGGAGTCTTCCTGTTAATCTAAGCAAAAAGCCACCTATATTTCAAGTTATTCCGGCCATATATAAGTTTTTCTGAATAAGTCATTCCCCGGTCCACTTTCCGAAGAGAAGAAGTCTTCCTGTTAATGTAAGCAAAAGGCAAGAAGCCTAAATGTTACAATTTCCTACTGGGTATATGCGAGTAAGCAAACGGCTTAATTAAATATGCATGTGAATATATAACAACCGGTTTTTATCTTTATATCCGCAATTTATTGGTTCGACCACCAATATTTACAAAGTGTAAATAAAGAATATTGTATCCAACACATATACATGTGTATGTACATTGATTTTTGACTCTGCAGCGCCCGTAACATTTTTAGTAAATGCCCTAAAAAAAATTATGAAACTCATATGAGCTCTTAATATTGATAATAAACCATGCCGCAAAGACGATTCATTTCCCGTGTAAATAACATGGAGTTTTCGTACTTTTTGCTATTAATTTTTTCCTTGCGAAGCCAGTTGATACAATGCTGCAGCATCGAATTATTTTTGTAGGAAATTGAACGTTCTACAAAAACTTTCTCTGAAGTTTTGCAAAAAAATCACTAGCGTCAAAGTTATTCAAGGTCAAAGTTCAACTAAAAATAATTTTTTTTTTTGAACAAAAAAATATATATTTAAATTTAATATTTTTAAATTTTCCTTCGATGACTAAATGTTGCTCATACGACCAGTGGACATATATTATATATATTTCAATAAGTGTTGAATGTCCTTTTTTTAACTATTCCCACAGATCCAAAAATCGTTGAAATAAGATATTTTTGGCGAAAAACAATAAATTCTTATGTAAAAAATAATAGTTTTTTGTTCAAAAAAAAAAAAATTATTTTTAGTTGAACTTTGACCTAGCAAAAAGTACGAAAACTCCATGTTATTTACACGGGAAATGAATCGTCTTTGCGGCACGGTTTATTATCAATATTAAGAGCTCATATGAGTTTCATAATTTTTTTTAGGGCATTTACTAAAAATTTTCGGGGCGCTGTAGAGTCAAAAATCAATTTGGGAAATAACGGACACCCTAATGTACATGCTAATGTTACAATAATTTGTTCGTTTAAACAAATTCATAATTAAACACTAAATTAATTCAGTCGGAGTTTTATTTATTCTTTCGGAATCTACGACTGATTTTGAGGCCGATTTACGTCAGTTGTTGACATGGTCCTTCGAGCCGGATATTTGAAGAGGTCTCAACTACATTAGATGTGCACACCCATAGAAGAAAATCACCATCATATTTTACTTGCGCAACCGAGGAAAACACTTAAAAAATAAATTTACAGGCACCACATTCGCCCCAACAATACATGCATAAAAATGAATTCACCACATACGAGTTTTAAAATCCAATTGCAAATACATATATATTTTATATATTACATTTTGAGTGCGACGTATATGCGTATATACATCTTATTTGAAAAAGAAATGCGGGAGATATTTTTTTCTGTTTATTGATTTAAATATTTAAAAAGATAGTTCACAAAGCGAAGAGTCAACTATATCGTAATAAATCGCCATTTCAGTAGTATTTGCTTTTGGTAATTGTGAATGTATGTTGTTAGTGCATTTTCCATTCAGGTTTTGTTTAAAAATTTTCTTTTCGGCAATTGCCCAACATTCCGAAATAGTTTTTACATATTTGAATTTATTAATTTTCACAAAATTACGTATCTACTTCTGTTTTATTAGAAAAATTTAAAATTGCAGTTTTTCATTAGTTTTAAACATTAATACAGGCGCACCAACAACAACAACACATCGTTTTAGTATTTACATTTAAGAATTAAATAAATAAATACATACACATTACCTTTAAACAAAAATTACTTGCTATTCGCGAGCAAATTATTAAAAAATTAAAGCACGAGTATAAGAAAAAACAGAAACACAAAACAAAATAAATAAAAGAGCGCGGTGAATTCGGAAAGACATAGTGTATAGTGTTGGGCGGCCAGAAAAAAATTAATAAAATTGGTTAATAGCCACTTGAACAAGAAGTTGCACAACTTACTTCAAGGAGTTCAAGTAAAGCTTTGTTTTTTTTTTTTAAGTATTTTCTTCTATTTAGGAGAAATTGCATTGCAATTAGTACTGAAAAAATTACTTCCAATTTTCCGGAAGTTTTCAAAGTTGGGCAACTTTTCAAGTTCGACATTTCAATTAATCTGAAATATTTTCGTTGGGCACTACGTGCAAAAATAATTTTTTTCATTTCGTATAGATTTTTCATAGATTTCTAGAAATATCCATTTAATATTTTCAATAATGGCGTCGTATCATCAACTAATAGAATCGCTTATAGAATTCGAGTCTGATTTCAAAGATAGCACTTCAATAGAATATAATAAATTTAGTATTGAAATTCAAAAAGATGAATTGAAAGATTTTTTTGGCAGAGTTAAGTTTGCTTAAAGCGAAATTAGCTCAGCTAAGAAAAAATATAAAATGTGTTACCAAGCATATTTAAAATGCATGTCAGCAATCGGGGAGCTCTCCAGCCAATTGTCCGAAGTCAAGAAGAAGAAAGTATAAGAGTCCGTCGTCATGGATTATGACATTCGTCTTCCACCGTATGATATAGACACTTTCAACATTTTTGGCCAACATTTTGGGATTTAATTACGGCCATAAACATACGAAACAAACGTATTAGCCCGGTGGAAAAATTATTTTACCTGATAGAAAAGACAGAAGGTGAGGCAAAGGAAATCGTTCGTAAGTCCCCACTTACAAATAGGGGTTTTGCAGCCGCTTGGCAAAACCTTAGCGATCGCTATGAAACTAAAAGAACATTGGTTAACAGCCAGCCAATTGAAGATTCTTTTCAATTTTTCCCCGGTAGAAATTGAATCTGGCAGTGCAATTAAACATCTTCAACGAGAAGTAAATAATTGCATTTCAGCACTCCAGATTCATGAAACTGACTTAACTAATTTGGATGAAATCTTTATCTTTGCTTAACTAAACTGCCTGAGAATTCACCGTATTTATGGGAGCAATCAATTACAGAGAAGTCCAAGATTCCAAAATGGGAAGATATGGATAAATTCTTGACAAGTCGGTTTCAGACTTTGGAAGCAGTATACGACCTCAGAAGTACCCTTATATCGGAAGCGCCAAATGAACAATATTTTAAGCAAGCAGACTGTAATAGCAAAAAATTTAATGCTTTTCAAATGAATGTGGTAAAATATCAATGCAAGTTGTGCAAAAGCGATGCATATTATATACTGTTGGAGCTAGTTCTACATTAGTAGTTCTAATATTAATATTAATCACCTTGTATACTAAATTGGAAATATACGTTATTCATTCATGTATATATAATGTAAACCTGTGTAAACCGCGTGATCGAACACTCTATTCGGATCTTTTATAATAAAGAATATATTACACCCGCTTGGGGCTGTAAAACCTCTGTTTCGTTTGTTCTTATAGGTTATGGGACCATCCCCTTAACCTCGCGGTAGTTTAATATCATTTGTAAGAGGAAAAAGCTCTTGTTGAACGCGTTCGGTAAAGTTGTTACAAAATGTCTAGTGTCGTGGCAGTTAGATATGAGGGCAATACTCATCAAGAACGATTTGTGGTCATATGTTGATGTCAGTCAAGAGTGTCCATGTGAGCCAACAAAGGCTGATGTTTGGCATGTAAATGACCAAAAATCAAGTGCGGATATTATGCTTGCTATGAGTGCGAGTGAATTGGGGTTAATTGCGGAGTGCGAAAATTCGCGAGGAATATGGCTTAAGTTGGAGTCCACGTATCAATCGAAAGTGCCTGCTCGTAAGGCAACACTTTTAAAGATAGTGGCGCCCATGCGAATGAAGGAAGGTGAAGTGGTGAGAAATCTCCAAAATGAATTTTTTGATGTGGTCGCGAAATAAAAGCAAATAGGCGTTGAAATGAGCGATGAACTGCTTGCTGTATTGCTTTTGTGTAGCTTGCCAAGTAACGTAAAAATCACCCTCGTTGAGATGAAACAAACTGGAGTGCCTCCGTCATTTTGGGCAGAAGCTATTAATACAGTGTGTAATATAAGAAATAGGTGTATAACGAAATCAATTGGTGAAGTACGTATAAGATTTGGGCAAATAAAGCACCTACGGTTATACATATGAAAGTGTTCGGTGGAAAAGCGGATGTTTTGAGTGGTTATATACAGTTATGATTTTCAAAAAATCGATTTTTTTATTTTATTTTCTGTATCTACATATATTTAGGAAAACACATAAGAAATTTCAAATCGATCCGGCAAATATTTTCGAAGTTAAACGCACATTTGTAAAGACGTTTCGGAGGGCTTGGAAGTATAAGTACAACATTGAACGCGGTTTTCTCAGAATGGTGTTTTCAAAGTCGGTGACCACTATAACTCGAAAAGGGGTGTGAAGACCCCAAGTCTAAGGCCTTGAAGCCTTCACAGCAACAACAACAACGGCAACAACAAGAGAAGTCATATACACATATATATATATACTTAGTTAATACATACATACACACATACATTGAAGTACACATACTTATAATTAATTGAATATATATATAGATATATACATATATTAATATAAATGTACATATACATATAGATATAGATATATACATACGTATGAAGCTAAAATATGAATTTTAAATATTTAACCATTTAAGCTAAGCAAGCATCAAGCACTAGCACAGCAAGCCGTCGCTGTTAAGTAGGGCAAAGAAGAATAGGCCTACCAACAACGCAATGCGTAACTGTCCACCTGCAGGCAGAGTTTTGTATACAAAGGGCAGCATCAGCAGTGATCAGACACTTTTGTTTGTGCTGTCGTAGCTAGTGTATATGGTGTGCCGTGAAAACGCTACCAATAGGAGTAGATAGAAAAATATGGTGTGACGTGAAAACGCTGCCAGTAGGTTATATGGTGTGACGTGAAAACGCTGCCAATAGAATTATATGGTGTGACGTGAAAACGCTGCCAATAGAATTATATGGTGTGACGTGAAAACGCTGCCAGTACGATACAACTAAGATATATGGTGTGTCGTGAAAACGCTGCCAGTAGAAAATATAGAAAATAAAGATAAGTGTGTAACATTAGAACCACTCGTGTTGTCCGTTACTTTTTCCCTTTTGGAATCAGAATTATAGGAGAAACTCATAATCCGGCTGAGTGATAGCCCAGCTATAGACCGGAGAACCGGGTTCGTTACAGGGCTGAACCGATTTGTCTAAAATTTTAACACAAGCTTCTAGAATATATTTTTCAGTGATTAATAAAAGATTTTATTTTTCCGATAAATACTTTTTTTTATAAACAATTTAAAATCGAAATTTCGCCGAAAAATCGACTTTTTTCTTTGAGAAGGCGCCATTTTGACAAAAAATTATTTTTCGCTCATTCCTTTGTTATTAATCAGTAGATTTAACATTACTTTAAAGAAATCTGTTTGGTTTTTTAATTTCAGATGATCCAGTTTAGAGATAGAGTGGTCACCGCAAGACGTCTTTTTTCAGAGGACCTCCTACAGATCAGCTGTAATTCTTCTCCAGAGAAATATTTTTACTAGTTATAAGGATTAAAATATTGTTGAATAATACCATAAAACACTATGTAAGCTTTTTGAATCAATAAATTCTAAAGACTTCTCAAAAAAATTCCTAAAAATTCGCTTTTTTTTGGACCATTAACTGTATATAACCCCTTAAATAAAGAAAAATCGAAAGAAAAGTTCGATTCGCGTGCGGAGCCGTGTGTCCTTGTAGGCTACTCCTCGGAAAGCATATCGTTTATGGTTGAAAGAAAAGAAGACAATAATAATAAGTCGTGACGTGAAATTAATTAATAAACCCTGATTTGAAAATCAATATGAAGAAATATATGAATCTAAAATAGATAGTGTCGTTAAAATTGAGTTACAAAACAATGAAAAATTGAGCAATAAAGACAGTGATTGTGATAGTGAAAGTCGTGGAAAGGGCCAAAAGCGCGGTAAAGGCCGTCCGAAATTACTACGGTTAGGACAGAGAGGTAGACCTAAAAAGCCTTATAAGAATCATCCAGTAAAAGTGAATCTGAAGAAGAAACTTATGAATAATGTATCAGTGTTGGAAAATATCCAATGGATTCCAGCGAAGTAATAACCAGCGGTGATGCTGAAGGGTGGAAAACAGCTTTTGAAAATGAGTATTTAGCGCAAATTCGTAATAAAACGTGGAACATAGTGGATCGTCCTGAAAATAGAAAGATCGTTCGGAATCGACTGGTATTCAATAGTAAAAATAATGGATCGAAAAAAGCGCGATTGGTCGCGAAGGGATATGCACGACGTCAAGATGAAGACTTCACAGTCACGTATTCACCTGTTGCCCGTTCCATTTCCATCCGTTTACTGACAGCGTTAGCAGCAGAATTCGATTTAGAAAACCACCAAATGGACGTAGTAACTGCATACTTAAATAGCGAATTAGATGAGAGCGAATATGAGAATCCAGTGTGTTTATTAAAGAAGGCGTTATATGGTTTACGTCAATCTGGCTTGATGTGGTATAATAAGCTGACGGGGAAATTGAATTCGATGGGACTAAAAGCAAGTAGTCAACATCCATGTTCATTTATTCTTCATGCAAATAAATAACATAATTTTAATAATTACGGTTTAATTACGTTTTGGTAACTACGAGAGCCGACATAGCTTTCGCAGTTAATTTCATGAGTCAATTTAAATAATACGAGCAGCAGAGCTGAATATATGATACAATAGAAGGCACAATCTTCTATAAGAGTGACAGCTGCTGGCGTACGCCGAGCGTGCCGTGAGTTCTGCTTTCTCCAGACTGAATAAGGAAGAGAAGGATATGGGTCTGGTAGTGAACGAGGGCAAGACGAAATATCTCCTGCCATCACACAAACAGTCATCGCATTCGCGACTTGACTACCATGTCACTGTTGACAGTCATAACTTCGAGGTCGTAGACATCGTCTATCTAGGAACCAGCATCAACCTTGAAGTCCAGCGCAGGACCACTATTGCCGACAGGTTCTACTTTGGACTAAGTAGGCAATTAAAAAGTAAAGCAGCCAAGTAGTTCTACAATTAGTATTAATATTAATCAACTTGTGTACTAAATTGGAAATATAACGTTATTCATTTATGTATAATAGAAATATGTACACACGGTAAATTGAAGTATATTAAATTAAATTGTTACAGTTCTTTGTAAGCCGCGGGATCGAACACACTATTCGGATCTATTATAATAAAGAATATATTACGCCCGCGTGGAGATCTAAACCCTCTGATCATTTGTTCTTATATATACGGTTCTGCCAACTCTTCGGAAATATAAACTTTGTCTTAACTGCCTGAATGCCGGACATGGGGTAGCTAAATGTATTAGCACTTTTAATTGTTCGATTTGTCACTCTATACATCATTCCATGCTACATACACACCAAGTCCAACAAGCGCCTTCAGACAAAAATGTATTAGTTAGCAATCCGATTAGCTCCGAGACTACCTCAGTTCTGGTACTAGTGCTATCAAACTTCATGAGGAGGGTATGAGCCACATTAAATTGTGTTTTACGAACACAAATAAAGCGCATTTGCTCGGAACAGCTCGGAGCATAAGACTTCCGATAAAAAGTAAAAGCGCAAGTTTCCGGAATTAATACGCTTTTGACACAAACAAGTCAAGCATGCTCTATCATAACTGAATCGCCTATCAAAGCACAGTTTTCGATACGAGCTGAGGCATTACTTTTATCTCAGTTAACTGGAAATTTTCCAACATGCGATAGTGATCCCAAAATGAAATAGAATTTTCCAGATATTCATTTAGGGGACAGCCGGTTCTTTGCGAACGAGACTGTGGACGAAAAAACGACCAGGGTGCACTGATAGCACAAGAGACAGTATTCGGTTGGATTTTCACGGGCCGGATTAACGCAAAAAAATCTAACAAAAATAAAAGGCATGCTGAAGCAGAAGGGGAAGTGTCAGTAACACCCCCATATATTGAAACGGTACCCAGCTGCTCGGAAACTCTTTCCGACGACCTAAACAGAACGGCTCTGAAACTCCCCCTTTTAGACCGTCATCGAATTCGTCATCAGGTGGGCTCGGAGACTCGTCGTCTTCTACCAACTGTTCAACAAAAATGCAGAAGATTCCGTGGTTTAGAAACTCGTCCTTTCTAACCACTTCGACAAATCCCAATAAACAGTTTTTCAAAAAAATTGCAGGATGTTTCGCAGGTCTCATCACGCTGGCGACCAGCAACAAAAAGAAAATGAAAAAATAATAACTAAAACCGAGTAGTTAAAATATATTGCCGCGGCAAAGGGGCCAGTATGTTTGGGTCAGAAGCCTAAATGTAATAATTTTCTTACTAGGTATGTGCGAGTAGCCAAGCGGCTTAAGTAAATATGTATGTACATATAAAGCACCTGTTTTTTATCTATACGTCCGCAATTCATTGATTCGACCACCAATATTATAATTCGCTTAATCCAATTACGATTTAAAATTTACAAAGAGTATGTAAAGAATATTGTTTCCAACACATAGGTATACCTACATATAACATTCTAATGTTAAGTTCATAATTAAATACCAAATTAACTCAATTCGATTTTTATTTATCCTTTTCAGAATCAACGACCTATTGACGTCAGTTGTTGACACCAGCTATGTACCGAATTTCAAGTAATTCGATCCATAAATTAGTTTTTTTTTGAGTATGTCAGTCCCCAGCCTACTTATCGGAAAGAAGTGTAGTCTTCCTGGTAATTTAAGACAAAGTCGGCTATGTACAAAATTTTTAGTAAGCCGAACCATAAATAAGATTCTTTTGAACAGCTCAGTCCCTGGTCCTCTTTCCGGGTATAAATGCAGTCATCCTGTTAACTTAAGGGGGTCTCCTCATCAGTCAGTTTCAAAAAATCGATTTTTTTTTTGCTTCAATCGTTAGAATTATTATTAAAGAATATTCTTGCAAATTTTGAGAGTCCAACTCAAACTCGTTTAGGATTTACAAATCTGAGTAGAGTCTCGCGTGTGGCAAGCGCGAGCTAAACTAAAAACTTTAAAGCCTATTTCCCGAAAACCGTATTTTTTAAAATTCCGTGCACGATAAAAAATGAACCATTAAAGCTATGTATACAAGTAAGACACCGTTTTTTAGATAATTTTATTGTCCATAGATTGAACTAAAAATATTTATTAAAAAATTTTTATTTTACAATGTTATCAACTCAATTATTCTTAGAAAAAGCACTAAAAATCGAGTACTTTTTTAAAAAAATGACAAAAATGTTAAAATTTCAACTTTCAATCACCATAATAGTCTATGATCTGCAAAAAAGCCTTCTGAACAAGGAAGTATTTCCATTTTTCGTTTCAGATAAAAATTACGGGCTGAATCATGCACGGAGTTTGAGTTGTTAATCGCGAGCTGCTGCGCAAGATTTTTCATAAATCAGCCATTTTTAATTATTTTGACATACAATAAACTTTTTTTTGTTGAATAAATATATGTTCAAAAATATGCAAAAGATCATTTGTTTCTCTTGTTGTTTTCATGTTCAAAAAAAATCCTGAAAAACCTCTTTTTTTGTAAGCTACTGATGAGGAGACCCCCTTAAGAGCGAAGATAAATAAATTTTTTTTTGAATAGGTCATTCCGTTTTGTACTTTCAAGAAATTCGATCCATAAATAAGCTTTTTTTGAATAGGTCAGCCCCTGTCCACTTCCCGGAGAGGGGTTTAGCCTTCCTGTTAATCTAAGAAAAAAGTTACCTATGTACCGAATGTCAAGTAAGTCGATACAAAAATAAGATTTTTTTTTTAATAAGTCAGTCCCTGGTCCACTTCCAAGAGAAGAAGGTATTACTGTTAATCTAGGCAAACACCCACATATGTAGCAAACTTAAAGTAATTCCAGGTAAAAATAATCTATTTTTGAATAAGTCAGACCCCGGTTTACTTCCCGGCGAGAAAAAGAGTATTCCTGGTAATCTAAGCAAAAAGTTGCCTGTGTACTTAAATTCAAGAAATTCGATCCTTAGGTCAGTCCCCGGTCTACTTCCCGTCGAGAAGGGTAGTCTTTCTGTTAATCTAAGCGAAAAGCCACCAATGTACCAAATTTCCAGTAAATCCAGGCATTAATAAACTTTTTTTAATAAGTCACTACCCGCAGTACTTCGTGGAGAGAAAAAGAGTTTTCCAGTTAATCTATGCAAAAAGCCACCAATGTAGCAAATTTCAAGTAAATCTAGCCATAAATGAACTTATTTTGAATAAGTCAGTCCCCGGTCTAGTTCCCGGCAAAAAGAAGAAGAGTCTTCCTGATAATCTTAGGAGAAAGTTGCCTATGTACCGAATTTCAAGTAAACCGAACCATAAATAAGAATTTTTCTAATACATCAGGCTCTTGTCCACATTCCACATGTAAGTGTAGAATTCCTGTTAACTTAAGCAGGGAGACACTCGTGTACTGAGTTTCGATTCGATTAATAAATAAGTTTCGTTTGAAAAGGTCAGTCCGTTTTCTATGGTACATCCTGGCGAGAATTTATTTTTTTTTTTTTTTTTTGAATAGGCCATTCCGTGGTCCACTTCCCGGCGTGAAGTGTACTCTTCCTGCTAATCTAAGCAAAAAGCCTCATATGTACCAAATTTCAAATGAATCCAGCCATAAATAACCTTTTTTTGAGTAGGTCAGTCGCCGGTATACTTCCCGGCGAGAAGTGTCCTCCGGTTGACCTAAGCAAAAAGTTATCTAAGTACCGAAATTCAAGAAATTCGATCCATACATAAGTTTTTTTTTGAAAATGTCAGTCCCCCCACGCTTCCAGGGAGAACTGTAGTCTTTCTGTTAATTTTAGAAAATAGCCACCTACGTATCGAATTTAAAGTAAACCGAACCATAAATGAGATTTTTTTGAATAGCTCAGTCCCTGGTCCACTTTTCGAATATAAGTGTAGTCTTCCTGTACCGATTTTCAAATAAACTGAACCACAAATATGTTTTTTTTATTAGGTCAGTCCCTGGTCCACTTTCCGGATGTAAATGTAGTCTTCCTGTTAATTTAATCAAAGAGACACTTATGAACCGAATTTCAAATAATTCGATCCAAAAATAAATTCTTTTTTGAATAGATCATTTCCCGGAGAGAAATGTAATCTTCCTGGTAATCTTAGCGAAAATCCCCCAATGTACCAAATTTCAAGTAAATCCAGCCATAAAAAAACTTTTTTTAATAAGTCAGTCCGTGTTCCACTTCACGGCGAGAAGAAGGGTCTTCCTGTTAATCTTAGCAAAAAGTTACCATTGTACCGATCTTCAAGAAATTCGATCCATAAATAATGTTGTTTTGAATAGGTCAGTCCCCCATACGCCTCCGAAAAGAAGTCAGTCTTTCCGTTAATTTTTAGCAAAAGGTCACATATGTACCGAATTTCAAGTAAACCGAACCATACATAATATTTTTTTGAAAAACTAAATAACCGGTCCACTTTCCGGATGAAAGTGTTGTCTTTCTGTTGGCTTAAGCAAAGAGACACTCATGTACCGAAATTCAAAAAATTCGATCCATAAATAAATTTTTTTGGAATGGATTAGTCCCCCGTACGCCTCCAGAGAGAAGTGTAGTCTTTGTGTTAATTTTAGCAAAAGGCCACCTCTGTACGGTATTTCAAGTAAACCGAACCACAAATAAGATTTTTTTGAATAGCTGAGTCCCTGGTCCACTTTCCGAAAATAAGTGCAGTCTTTCTATTAGCTGAAGCAAAAAGACACCCCTGTACCGAACTTCGAGAAGCTCGATCCATAAATAAGCTTTTTTTTAATAGGTCAGTTCGCGGTCCACCTCCCGCAGAGATGTGTAGTGTTCCTGCTGATGTAAGCACAAACCACCTATGTACCGAATTTCAAGTAAACCGATCCATAGTTATATTTATTTTCAATAGGTCAGTCACCGGTCCACTTCCCTGAAAGAAGTGTAGTCTCCCTATTTATCTTAGCATAAAGCCAGCTGTGTACCGATTTTTCGGTCAATCAAACCATAAATAAAATTTTTTTGAATAGTTTATACCGAATTTCAAATAATTCGATCCATAAATAAGTTTTTTTTTAATCGGGTGGTCCCCGGTCCACTTTCTGGGGAGGAGTGTAGTCTTCCTGTTAATATGAGCAAAAATTTACCTTTGAGCCGAACTTCAAGAATTTCGATTCATAAAAAGTTTTTATTGAATAGGCCATTCCCCCATACGCCTGTGGAGAGAAGTGCAGTCTTCCGGGTAATTTAAGCAAAGAGACACTAATGTACCGAATTTCAGTCCCCGGTCCAATTCCCTGGAAGGAGTGTAGTCTTCCTGTTAATCCAAGCTAAATGTTACCTATGTACCGAATTTCAAGTGAAACGAACCATAAATAAGATTTTTTCTAACAGGTCAGTCTCTGGTCCATTTTTCGGATGAAAGTGTAGTCTTCTTGTTAATTTAAGCGAAGAGACACTCATGTACCGAATTTCAAATAGTTCGAGCCATAAAAAAGATTTTTTTTGAATAGGTCAGTCCCCGGTACACTTCCGACGAGAAGAAGAGTCGTACTGCCAAATTTCAAGTAAATCCCGCCATAAAACATCTTTTTTCTATTATCTGAGTGCCTTGTCCTTTTCACGGCAAGAAGAAGAGTCTTCCGGATAGTGTAAGCAAAAATCGTCCTATTTACCGAATTTCAACTAAACCGAATCATAAATAAGATTTTTTTAATAGGTCAGTCCCTGGTCCACTTTCCGCATATAAGTGTAGTCTCCTGTTAATCTTAGGGAAAAGCAACCAATGCTCTAAATTTCAAGTAAAGCCAGGCATAAATAAACTTTTTCTTAATATCTCAGTCTCTAGTCCACTTCACGTCAAGAAGAAGAGGCTTCCTAAGCAAAGAGTTACCTATGTACCGAATTTCAATTAAAACGATCCATAAATAAGTTAATTTTTTTAATTGGTCAGTCCCCGTTGCACTTCACGGCTAGGAGAAGACTCCTCCTGTTATTCTAAGCAAAAAGCCACCTAGGTAGCAAATTTGAAGTAATTTCAACCATTGTAGCTTACTGGCCGCAACAAAAACTTATTTTCAAATTGTTTGTTCCTTTCCTTTGTTTAGCTTGATACTCCTTTCACTCCAGGCGTTGGCAGTGTCATCTGTCGGCAAATAGTTGTGTAAATTAAAGCCGTGGATTGATGGCACGGTTGTACTCGGTGTATGCCTACCCAATGGTATGAGTTTCCAAAAGGAGGTGTTCGTACAAAACGGTTCCTCCGCTAACAAATATTAGGGACACGGAATGCATTGCGCGGGTATTCCGTAAAAAGGGGTGGCACCTTTCGCTTTATACGGCGAGGGGAAAATTATCCCAGTGTACTCGGTGTGCCATGGTAGCGTGCGCTATACAACCCGGTCCCTTTGGGTAATGGGAGCGGCGCCAAATAATTGGGCACCAACACACACTCGCCAGAGAATTCTGAAGGCCGACGTGTAGCTTGACTGACTCGTAAGCGCGTGCCGGACCAGATTCTGGCAATCTACGAAAGTGTTAACATCTTTTTTGCGCAGACGTGCCATATTTTAATGAAAAAATAAAAATAAATAAAAACATAAATAATAGAGTGTTGCCATTAGAGGCAACAGACGTGCCTTTTGTGTTTTGCCAGGAGAGGCAGAGAGGGCAGCTGAAGCCCAAAAATTTATACAAGTGTTTTCGATAGTGGCGGAGCTGGAGTTTGGCGACATCGACGGAGGAGCATCCGAAGGCGGGACGCACACCCGACCGAGCAACTGCTAAGTATCATTTTATTGTTTTTTTCGTTGACTTAGTATGCTTTGTCGTGCCGAAAGTGTCGTTCCCTCCGTTCGTCGTCACCCATCCCTCTAGCATCCCGCCCCCAGAGCCCAGTCATACAGGTGGGTTAAAGTTACCCCCGGCAGCACGGGAGTAGTGCGACTCGGTTTGTAACCAGTTTGCTTGGACCACACCGCAGGTGCACCCCAAAAACATATTTTGTTTATTTTGTGTATGTAAAGGGTGGTTAAATTTTCAAGGGCCGATATTGATTTTGAATAAAACACAAACTATTTAGGAAATTATTGAAATTTTATTTTATTATGATATATTGGTATTACTCAATTATGAATGTAACAAAATATCGGCCAAATGAGCGCCGCGACCTCGACGGCACACCTCCATACGATGGTCCAAATTTTCGATGACGCTGAGGCATAATGGAGTTTCTATGCCGTTAATGTGCCGAATTATCTCATCCTTTAGCTCTTGAATTGTTGCTGGCTTATCGACGTACACCTTTTCTTTCAAATAACCCCAGAGAAAAAAGTCCAACGGTGTCAAATCACATGATCTTGGGGTCCAATTGACATCGCCATTACGTGAGATAACACGGCCATTGAATTTGTTGCGCAAAAGAGCCATTGTTTCGTTAGCTGTGTGGCAAGTGGCACCGTCCTGCTGAAATCACATATCGTCCACATCCATATCTTACAATTGTGGCCATAAAAAATTCGTTATCATCTCACGATAGCGAACACCATTCACAGTAACTGCCTGACCGGCCTCATTTTGGAAAAAATACGGCCCGATGATGCCGCCAGCCCATAAACCGCACCAAACAGTCACTCTTTGTGGGCGCATTGGTTTTTCGACAATCACTCTTGGATTCTCATTCGCCCAAATGCGGCAATTCTGTTTATTGACGAATCCACTGAGGTGAAAATGTGCCTCATCACTGAAGATGATTTTCTTCGAAAATTTTCACAATAAGTCTGGATAACTTTAACACGTTGTTGGATTGTGTATCTCTCCATGGTTCAAATTGAGTAAGTCTGAAATAGAGAAATGTCAAATTAAATTCGGAAAAAAACTTGGCGTTTAGGTGTGGTTCACATTCAACATCGGCCCTTACATATATTTGATCTGTTGTTTGATTACTTTCGTCGTGCGATGTTCTTCTGTTAATAGCGTTAATCATTTCACTTGGTTTGTTTTTGCCCATAGTTTTGTTATTGTACGTAGCTAGCGACCCGCGCCATCTTCACTAAGCTGGCCAGTCGCTTTGTTAGTTTTTGTCATCTCCTTTTTGTGCGGTAGTATCTTTTGTTGACGTGAGTGATTGTTGGTACGTATGTACACACGCACATACATAGTGTTGTAGGAAAAAGTGGAGGTGACTCAATTAATAAATTTTTAATAATAAGTCAGTCCCCGGTCTTCTTTATGGCGAGAAGAAGAGTCTTCCTGTTAATCTAAGCAAAAGGTATGTACCAAATTTCAAGTAAATCTAGCCATGAATAAACTTGTTTTTAATAAGTCAGTCATCGATCTACTTCTCGGCGAGAAGAAGAGCCTTCCTGTTAATTTAAGCAAAAAGACACCAATGTGCCGGATTTCAAATAATTCGATCTATAAAAAACCTTTTTGGAATAGGTCAATCTCAGGTCCACTTCCCGGCGAGAAGTGTAGTCTTCCTATTAATATAAGCAAAAAGCAACCTGAGTACCGAATTTCAAGAAAACCGAACCACAAATAGGATTTGTTTGCATAGCTCAGCCTCTGGTCCACTTTCCGGATATACGCGTAAGTGTAGTCTTCCTGTTACCTTAAGCAAAACGACACCTATGTACCGAGTTTCAATTAATTCAATCCATAGATAAGCCTTTTTTGAAGAGGTCAGTCCATGGTCTACTTGCCGGCGAGAAGTGTAGTCTTCTTGTTAATCTTAGCGAAAAGCCACCCATTTACCAAATTTCAAGTAAATCCAGCTATAAATAAACTTGTTTTGAATAAGTCAGTCCCCGGTCCACTTCCCGGAGAGAAGTGTAGTCTTCCTGTTAGGCTAAGCAAAAAGTTACCTACGGGTATGTACCGAATTTCTAGAAATTCGATCTATAAATAAGTTTTTTTGTAAATAGCTCAGTCCCCGGTCCACTTTCCTGACATAAGTGTAGTATTGCTGTTAACTTATCTAAAAAGACACCCATATACCGAATTTCAAATAATTCGCTCCATAATTGAGTTTTATTTAATAGGTCAGTCCGTGGTCCAATTTCCGGCGAGAAGTGTAGACTTCCTGTTAATCCAAGCAAAAATTTACATATGTACCGAATTTTAAGAAATTCAAACCATAAATAAGCTTTTTTTTAATTGGTAAGTCCTCGGTACACTTTCGGAGAGAAGTGTAGTCTTCCTGTTAACCTTAGCAAAAAGCCACCTATGTACCGAATTTCAATTAATTCGATCCATAAATCCATTTTTATTTTAAAGGTCAGTTCCCGGTCCATTTCTTATCAAAAAGCCACCTATGTACGGAATTCCAATTTATTCGATCCAAAAATAAGTTTTTACCGGTCCACTTCCCGGAGAGAAGTGTAGTCTTCCTATTAACTTGAGCAAAAAGACACCCATGTACCGAGTTTCAAGTAATTCGATCTATAAATTAGTTTTTTTTTTTGCATTGGTCAGTCCGTTGTGAACTTCACAGCGAGAAGAAGAGTCTTGCTGTTGATCTAAGTAAAAAGCCACCAATGTACCAAATTTCAAGTAATTCCTTCCATAAATAATATTTTTTTTTGAATAAGTCAGTCCTCGGTCTTCTTCCCGGCGAGAAGAAGAGTCTTCCTGTTAATCTACGCAAAAACTTACCTATGTACCGAATTTATAGACATTCGCTCTGTAAATAAGTTTTATTAATAGGTCAGTCCCGGTACACTTCCGGAGAGAAATGTTGTGTTCCTGTTAATCAGTATCAGGGTCAAAACCGCTATTCCCTTTTCCCTGGTTTGTGTTTTCGCCTTTGTCGAAGAAAATTTGTAGAGGAGAGCTTTATCTCTTTGCTAATGTTTATTTTTGAAATGCGTTAAAACATTACTGAATTAAGAGATCAACGATTCTCTTATTTTTTTTTAGTGCAAAATAAAGTCTTTCTAATGCCATCTAGCCTAATCCAAGCGCATTTATGGACCGAAAGACACGGTTCAATAAAGCCGTTACTTTCTACGGTACCTTTTATTTAAGTTAGATTCTATTGTACTTGAAAATTCTTATAGGAATCATTACCAATTTACAAATGTACATATCTTTGGTCCTTTGGTCAAATTAGACCGAATGTTATTCATCTGACCAGTAATAACGCATAACGTGCTCAAGGACGAGATATACAGCCTTGGGCAAAAGTATTAGGCACCCCACTAATTACTGAATTTTTTGTTTTAACAAGTGAAATAATGAAGTTTTATTAGTAAAACAGTGAAAATACAATGAATTAGTGATAATAACATTAATATTTAGTAGGTCCACCCTTTGATTTAATAACGGCAGCGATTCTCTTAGGCATGCTGCGTACAAGCTTTGCACATTCGTCCGCACTTATAGCGTACCACTCGTTAATTAAGGCATTCTTTAAGACAGTTTTTGATGTTATACTGTGTTCCTTAATCTTGCGTTTTAAAATAGCCCACATGTGCTCAATGGGATTAAGATCTGGAGACTGTGCAGGCCAATCTAACAAAACAATGTTGTTATCTCTAAACAAACGCATCGTAGTCGCTGATTTATAACAAAGAGCATTGTCTTGCTGAAATTGAACCCCGTCTAAATTAGTGTCGCCGAAAATGCGCGTTCACGAAGGCAGAAGAACAGCGGCTAATACATTTATGTACTTTTGACTGCCCATGCTACCCTCGCAAACGAACATTTCGCCGACACCATCAGCAGCCATGCAGCCCCAGATCATAATGCCGCCTCCTCCATGCTTAACAGTGGGTACCACGCAATCTGGATGATATTCTTCCCCAACCCGTCGCCTCACGAACGTCACACCAGGTGTTCCAAATATCTGAGCAAAAGAACATTCGACCAATCTTCTTCCGTGAAATGTTGGTATCGGCGAGCCCATTCCAAACGATTTGTCCTATTCTTTTCTGATAGCCACGGCTTCTTTCGGGCTTTACATTCTTTTAAACCTGCTTCCAGAAATCTTCTTCTAGCTGTTCGAGCACTAACTAGTTTACTAAATTCCTCCGAAAGGGCAGCTGCAAGGGCAGGAGAAGATTTTTTGCGATCCTTGAGAGACTCGCGTATAAGTATTCGGTCTTCTCGTTTATTGGTGAGACACTTTCTTCCACTTTTTGATTTACTATTGCGGGATTTCGTCTCCCTAAATCGCCTGATAGCACATTGAACCGCGCACCGCGAACATCCCACCAAATTGGCAATCTCAACCTGAGACTTACCTTCTTCACTTAGAACATGAATTCTAACTCTATCATCGTAACTAATTTCACTTTTTTTAGGCATTTCGGTAAATAGGAACTGTTTTTATAAGATTGGTAACTTTTCACTATATGTACACTTTCACTTTCAAATTTTAAATGCGAAAATATTTTATGAATTTCTTTAAAATGACAATTTTTAGGTTTACCTTACCCAGAGTGCTATGACTTTTAATATTACACAACATTAATCAACAGTTAAACACCCATGTGAGACATTTACAAAAAGAAGTGGTAACTTTGATAGCCACATTTGAGAATACTTGTATTTTAGTGGGGTGCCTAATACTTTTGGCCAAGGCTGTATTTCACTGAATTTATATTGTCTGTAGTTGAAATCGATGAGGTATATATATATAAATACTCCTACATATATAAGTACAAATCTGGGGTTGTTTATACTATTACAAACAACTCTTGCAAAAACCTTTTCCTAGCTCTATGTGTCTCTGTGCTAGCTTAGGTGGACTTTTTTCCATAACAAAAAGCTGTACGCAAAAGTAACAAACGCTTTTTCAAAATGGCGAAATATAAGCTTCGCTACCAACTTTAAGGTCAACTCATCGATGATCTAATCTATTGTTAGAAAATTGCAAAAATTATCTACTAAAAAAGAGAATACGCGAAAAACGAGTATATGACGGGCGGATTTGAAAGCTCTGACAAAATTAACAGCTAGTGACGAACACAAAGAATTCATTGCTTTTACATCGAATATCATATCAAGCTTAAACACTACACGAAACCAAGTCTTCATTGCTAGACATGGTATAATGACGCTAATAGTGACAGCTGTAATACGTGTATAGCAGAAGCGGATGCAGAGACTCCTACAAAATAGCACAGTGTGTCAAATGTACAACAGAGATACCTTCAATAAAAATAACAGATTTCAAACATTACAGATTTCAATGGGATACACACTAAAAATGTCCTATAACAAACTTAATGATATGCTAATAAAAGCTCCTACAGTGAAATTATGTGTATGCATGAAAGTAACATGAGGAACATCTTCGCACATTTGTCAACAATCTAACAAGCGCTCCTCCAGTTACCTATTAAAGTTAAACAGTATCATGAAATCTTAAAGTCAATATATTGTTTTACGCAAAGTTGCTAGCTATTGCCTAAATAGGTTAGATAAGAATAAAATTGAGCCAGAAATCATCGCATAAGTACAGCTTGTCAGTGAATATCAAAGTTTTAATACCACCTGCCTTCTTGTTATCTCTGTGAAACTTCGACGCGAACTTGTAGAATACCAGGTTAGTTGAAATTTGCCGGTATTTTCGATAAATAAAACACCTAATTTTCAGAGGAATCTCAAAATTTTTTAATCGAAGTATTGATCATTGGTTTCTACACATTTCGCCCATCTCTTAGGCAAATTATGGATACCATTCCAAAAAAACTTTTTCTCTTTCGAGGCAAACCATTCGACGAGCCATTTTTCGACTTCTTCAAAATTAGCGAAGCACTGCTCTGCAAGGGAGTGCCCCATCGATGCGAAAAGGTGATAATCGGACGGGGCGAGGTCTGGAGAGTACGGCGGGTGCGATAATATTTCCCAATTAAGTGTTTTAAATGTGTCTTTCACCAGTTTAGCGGTATGAGACGGCGCGTTGTCATGTTGCAAGATAACTTTGTCATATCTTCGGGCCCATTCCGACCGTTTTTCGATCAACGCATGATTCAAATTGATCACTTGTTGTCGGTAGCGAGCCATGTTCACCATTTCACCAGGTTTTAACAACTCGTAGTACACCACATCACCCTGGTCCCACCAAACACAGAGCATTGTCTTACGGCCAAAGCGATTTGGCCTTGCAGTCGATGGGTCAGCTTCACCAGGGGAAAGCCATGATTTTTTCGCTTCGGGTTCTCAAAATAAATCCATTTTTCGTCCCCCGTGACAATTCGATGCAGAAAAGATTTCCTTTCGAATCGTTGAAGCAGCATTTCACAAACGGTTTTTCGATTTTCCATTTGTCTATCGTTCATCTGGTGTGGCACCCATTTACCATGCTTCTGTATCTTTCCCATGGCTTTTAACGTTGGCAAATTGCTCCTCGAGTCACATGTAGTGTTTCCGCCAATTTTTGTGGCGATTGGGTTGAATCAACATGCATATCCTCGTCTTCGAACTTTTTCGCTGCACCAGGATGTTCATTGTCTGTCAAATCGAAATCTCCACTTTTAAATTGACGAAACCACGTCTCACATGTTCTAATCACTGAAGCATATTCACCATAAGTTTCTACCAGCAACCGATGAGCTTCAGCTGCTTTTTTCTTTTGATGAAATAAGAAAAGCAACGAATGCCGCAAATGCGATTTACTTGGAACGAAACTCGACATATTCACTGAGGTAAGCAAATAAAAATAGTGAAAAAAATACAACAATAGTTTTGGACAGTAGAAGTTATACATAGCTGCTATTTCAAAAACCACCACGTTTCCTCATCAGACTTATTTTTCCAGACACCTTTGTATGAATGGAATTCGAACTTGGGATGCCCACAGCAGGAAACAATGGTTACCGCAGTTAAGCTACATGTGTGCCACTTTCACTTATTGTTGTTTTTCACTTTTTACTTTTCTCTTTTACCTACATATCCACGATCAAGTGCTCAGATATTCTGTAGCTGTAAAACTTGGCGCGATGTAGTGTTTTTGCTAAGAATTTACTAACAAATATTTCAAGGCAACGCCTTTTCTATTATTACAAAATTTCGTTCGCACGGCAAGGCTCTTCCGTAATTTATGTCATTTAAATTAATTAACTAATACTTTAAATCAAGGTCATTAACAGAGAAAACGATGAAAACGAAACGAGAACTACAATCGGCGACATGGCAGAATCTAGAGAAATGATAAGTGGAAGGATTTACCATTTATAATAGGAAAAATGAAAAAATGATAACATGTTTTTCTGCATCCTCGCCGATCACCTTAGAAGTCCAACAAATAGATGTGAAACAAACTGTAGAAACAAAATATTTAACAGGAACAAGATCTGGACGTAAGGTCAATTATTACTACAATACTACATCGTAAAATTATTACTACTTTCAACGAGGGGAAAAACAATGATTTACATATTTATATACAAAATATAGTAATTTTAATATTGAAATTAACAGAAAAAATACAACATTATTTCTACTAATATTTTGTTGATATGCGCTTAATGAATCATATATATAATATATAATTGGCTCTTTGTAACCGCTGAAGCGATTTTCTACTGTTTATACTGAGCCGCTTCCGAACAGCAACACTCGGAGGTGATGACATTCCCTGCCGGAGGGCAACCGCAATTAGAATATTGAACTTAATGAATTACTGAATTATGTAAAGTGTTGGAAAATTAGAAAAAATTGCTTATAAGGGAAGGTGCTTACTGTGTAACTTTCTCTTACACATTATATTTCTTGAGCCTTATCATTGTTTTCTTCACTTCAAAGCGTTTAGGTATGGAAGTTATTTTTTCTTTTGATAAAATCCACTTTGAGATATACTATAAATTCCGTTTATCATTTTTGAACAAATACAAAGAAGTTTAAACCTTGGACGCTAACAACTAAAATTGAAATAGTACATCCGCTCTTTGTGAGAGAAGCTTTCTCATAATGCTGTTAATATCCTTGCAAGGCGCTTTGTAACCACTGATGCAATTTTCGGCCGAGCTCCTCCTCCAATTTGTGGTTTTGCGTCTTGATGTTCTTCTAACAAATTGAGAGACCTACAGTTTATACTAAGCCGCCTCCGAACGGCTGTTGGTCATTTTACGAGGAGCTTTTATTTCATGTCCGAAATTCACCCAGAGAGGTGGACATTCTCTGCCGAGGGGCGACCGCAATTAGAAAATTTAACTTAATTTTTTATTTTTAAATTAATTTTCCATAACTTTTGGATGTTGGTGGCTCCGGAATTTGAACCCGAGCCCTCCGAATGTCAGTACGCAATGCTAACCACTCGGCTACCGCGGTCCCAACCAACTAGTTTGCAAAAATTCTTGTTAAATACTGGTATTTTGAAGATGGTTATTTATAGAGCAGATCACCAGCAACGGGAGTAATATTAATTTCCACCACCGTTTGTTGCTGTTATATTGGCAATCCACGACTGAATTACATTCTCTGTTCTGCTCGGTTGAACTGAACAAAATAATGTTTATCGGGTCATAGTCACGATAGCCGAGAGGTTAGAGGATATCGATGTAGCGTGTTAGGCTACCGGTTCGAGTCTCACTACAAACAAATTATTTTTTTATTTTTCACCACCTCGCCATTAGTATGCTGTTGTAGTTTTTAGTACGCCGAGGCTGAGTTTCATTTCCTACTAAATTTTGGTGAACTGCGCAGATTTCGTTGCTCATAACGATAGCCTAGTGGTAAGAGGTCATCACTGTGCTTCGTTAGGTTCTTGGTGCGATTCTGGCATCAGGCAAAGTCATTTTTATTTTTCTTTTTTTTCTTTTTTTGTGATGTAGTGAATGTAAATGAACTGGTATACAACTAGTTCAAAGCTGATGCAGAATCGGACAACTGTCAGCTCGTAGGATATCGCCGTGCTAACAATACCAGTTTCTTACATGGGAAAAAGATGGAAGATGATCTAGTTGGTGCACAACTACCCTGTAGGGAAAAGTTAGGCTAGTATGCAAAAATTCTAGTTAAATACCAGTATTTTGATGACAAAATCATACCCGCTTGTTGTAAACCAGATTTAAGGGGGAAGAATATACTATATTGCCATAGATTGAGGCTTTTTATCTATTGTTCAATTGGCGGCCGCGATAGCCGAGTGGTTAGCATTGCGTACTGACATTCGGAAGGCACGGGTTCATATCCCAGTGCCAGCAGCATCCAAAAGTTATGGAAAATTAATTTAAATAAAAAATTAAGTATAATTTTCTAATTGCGGTCGCCCATCGGCATGGAATGTCCACCTCTTCGAGTGTATTTCAGACATGAAATAAAGGCTCCTCGTAAAAAACCATCAGCCGTTCGGAGGCGGCTTACTATAAACTGTAGTTCCCTCCATTTGATGGAAAAACATCAAGACGCAAAAACCACAAATTGGAGGAGGAGCTCGGCCGAAAATCGCTTCAGCGGTTACAAAGCGCCAATTATATATATATATATTTGTAAAAAATTATGAACAGTCCTAATTAGGCTTCAGATACATAGATCGATATCTGATCCACTTCTAAGAAGGAAATAATGTAATAAGATAGGTAAATAGTAGGATTTTGTAAGTAAATTTGAATAATTCGATGCAGAATGATCTGAGGTGAAATAGTTTTCTACTAGTATGAACGCACCAGTATTTGAACTGGTATTTAACTAATATGAAGGACATCGCCGTGTTAAAAATACCGGTTGCTTATATATAAAATAGATGGAAGATGAATTCGTTGGTGCAAAAATGTAAACTAAATAGTTGGATTGTAGGTAGCTACTGGTACTTTTCCCTACAGGGTGCATACAAGTTGAATACTAGTTAACACCTAATATTTCTCCATGCAGGGATCAAATCAAAATCATGGTCAAACTCTTCTCAGATATCGAAAAATAACGTAATCACTTGCTATTATTCATTGTTACTTAAGATTTTTGAATTTATTCCTGTCATGGGCATTATTTTACGGCAGTTAATTATGGGGGGTCGAAGTTGCTTAAGTAAAAATGTTGAAATGGTAACGTTGCAAGTTACCTGAAAGACTTCATTTTTTAATTTCGCAATAAGTGAACGCTATTTCCAAGACAGATATAGGTTACTAAAGCAGAACACAATTTCTGAGCCACCTATGACCCTCTGCATAGTAGCACTTCTTAGCGCCCGCCTGATGAAACAGTTTAAAAAAAAAATTGTTATCACGAGGAGCTGCTTAAGGTCCAGATTTCAATGAAATCTGACATACGGTTTGAAGATGGTGAGAAAAAATTTAAAAATTGAGATGCATTTGAACATTTATTAGGAAGAATGGAAATTTACTCTTATGGATGCTAAAGAATCACAGAGAGCTTATTATGTACATAGGTGTGATGCTGTTATTCCGAATAAACGTTGTTAAACAAAGTGCTAACCAACTAAGCAATATATTATAAATATGAAATAATTTTTTTAAATCAAAAAAATATGTGCTAAGTACTTGACCACGTGTTACCGTGACTAAATATTATTAAAATGTAAAAAAAAAAATTAATTTTAAATAATAGCAAAATTAAACGGACTTTAAAAAACCAGTTGCATCGCACATATTTTCACCTTTTATGGTATTAAAAGTTAGATTCCAAAATTACTGGTGTAATGCAAATAATGTTCTAAAACACTTACATACACGTATGTCATCACAAGCAATTGTGATTGTTTTCGGTTGGAAATAATTGGTTGGATGGTTAGGTGGTTTGGTTTGTGATTAAAGATAAAATTTAATATAATATTTTATTTTTTAAATAAAATTTATTTAAGAACAGCTTCTATGAAAAATTAAAATTATAATGATTCAAAAAATGAATATATTTAAAGTCGAAAATTAAAGTAATATAAAAACAATTTCAAGCAAGTTGAAAATAACAAGTTACAAAATGTAAAAGTAGATTCCTACATTTACTCCCTTTCCAGTGAAACGCATATTTAATAATGTTTATTAATTAAGGTTAATTGTAACTATCATTTGCTTGGTGTTTGTCTGTGTATTTGTAACTTTTAATAGTTCTTCATAAAGTGGTTGAAGATTAGACTTATAATTAACTTTAAGAAATACATATTCACAAGTACTTAAATTTTTAGGAACAAACTTTTTTTTATTATAATGTATTACTGTGAAATGTGAAAAATGTTTTCTTCATTTAGAAAGAATTTCATTTATATTTTCGATTTCGTTGTTATAGTTATTATTGGAAACAGTAAGTTCACCCGGAAGTCTCAGTGCTTGACCATAATTGTTCAGCTGAAGAACATCTTAGATATTCCTTAATCGCTGTGTGTAAACCTAAATGAATCCAATGTAAAACTTTCCGGCCAATGAACTAAATCATCTGATGCTCTAATTGCAGTTTTCAAAGTTCTATGAAATTTTTCAATCATTCCATTTTACTCTGGATGATTTTGAGAGAACCTTAATTCAATAAATAATTTTGAAATAAATTGTGCTCCTTGTTCTACCGTTATATTGAGTGGAATACCTAAACGAGGAACACAATTTTAAATAAATGTAGTTGCAACAGAAACAGCTGAAATGTCCTTAAGTGGATATGCTTCCGGCCATCGAATAGGTATATCTGTCAATGATGGTTAATATGTATCGATTATCTTTTGAAACTGGAAGAGGTCCTACTAAATCCATTTTATTTGGAATTCGGTCTAAAATTATCTTAAAGTTGTATTGAATTATGTGTATGAATGTCTTGTGTTAAGTTTTGTGTTGTATTTAAATCTGTATTAGTTTGTGATTTCGTTTTGTGTTTCTTTTGTTGTAACATTACGTGTACGTATGGATGATCTATGCATGATTGGAGAAAGAGTTTACAATGACTTTAAACAATTTCATTTAGATTTAAATGAAGTATCTTAAAAAGTTAAATGATATATAGGTATATAAATTTGAAGATTAATTATAAATTGTTACAATTAATAAAAACCTGAGGATACTTTTCTGTTCTGTTGTTTATTTTTTGTTATTCTTGATAGTATTTCAATTTGAATTGTAATTTTACGAACTTCACTAGAATGGAATTAGTAAGCGTGAACAGAAATCGGTGCAGAAAAATTGACAATACTTCGGATTTAGTATTTTTCGGATATCCAACGTATAGATAATTTTGTATTTTTTAAAGAAATTTTCAAAAATTAAATTTAAAAAATTTCGTTTCATTCGATTAGTCATTATATATAATATATACATAATTGCTCCGGAGTGTACTTGGTGTGCCATGGTGGCGTGCGCTATGCAACCCGGTCCCTTTGGGTAATGGGGCGGCGCCAAATGGGCACCAGTACACACTCGCCAGAGAATTCTGAAGGCCGACGTGTAGCTTGATTGACTCGTAATCGCGTGCCGGACAAGATTTTGGCAATCTATAGAAGAGTGCATATCCTTTTTTATGCTCTGGAACGTTTCAAATTGTATTTTATTTATAGCAAATTTTGATTGCCAGTCGAGGCAAAACAAAGAAAAGTGCTAATGAGCAGAGAGGGCAGTTGAAGCCCATTGATTTATAAAAGTGTTTCGTTTGGAGTAAGTATATTTTATTGTTTGTTAACTTTTTGTCATGCGAGTGGGTTCGTTACCAGTTTGGTTGGACCACATTTCGTGTTGTATTTTTTTCTTTGCTAATAGTTTGTTATTGTACGTAACTAGCGACCCATGCCGTCTTCACTAAGCTGGACGGTCGCTTTGTTAGATTTGTTTTGTCAAATTGCTCTTTTTGCGGTGATTCGTTTAGTCAGTTTGTAGTGTGGTTGTTGGTAGGATTTAACCATCAACCAACGTAGCCACAAGAAAGTATTTTCGTACGTATATACGTACATACATATTTGTTATTAGGAAAAGTGAAGGTGACAATGGGAGCGTTCAGCGAACTGAGCGCACAGTAAACGTGTTCAGTGAGCGCTTTTACTGAGCGATTAATTTTCATGAACGTACTGCTACTTCAACTGTCGAAACGACTAACTGATTGTGAAGTTAAGTTTTCGATATGGAAAAAATTGGTATGCATTATCATTTTAAAGTAGTTATCTTAAAAATTATTATATTTAAAATTTTTTTGCACAATTATGTCTTACTTGAAATTTTTTTTGTTTCGCAAACTGGTCATCTGCATACAAGGCACAGTTTCTTCATAAAAATGTAGAAACAAATTCAATCAAGTTGAAAATAACAAGTTACAAAATGTAAAAGTAGATTCCTACAGTGGTGTTTGCGAATCGTTAGTTTCTGGTCATTGCCATTCAAACGTCTTGTTATTGATGTTGCTCTTGTTGTTGTTTAATCTATGTTTATGACTATTGTTCCCTTATTAAAACTATCCTTGCGTTGTTGTTCCGGCATAGTTTTTAGTTTGTACACATGTATGCGTTATTTATTTTTAAACTTACATGTTTAATATATTACCTATTTGTTAATTATGTAAGAATTTACTCATATTGTCTACTTACTAATGTGGAGCACATATATAAAAAAAACATAAATATCTCTGTATCCATACACATACATTGTATGTTCAAACATAGATCTGTACTCGTATGACAAGATATGAAGTAAATCACTTAAATGCAACGGAACCTATAAAGATTAACGCCAGATTTAGTTGAATAAATCGTTTCTCAACTTAATAGCCAACTAAGAGGCATAATAATATAAATATATAATAATAATATTAGCAATATCTACAGAGAAACAGGTAATAATATAAACTTTAAATGTTTTATCAGTTTTAACGCTATTAAAATATTTAATGGTTCTAGCCACCTTGCGATTATTCGCAACTTTATAACGCAAATAGAGCGGTAAAGGAAATTGTTTAATCTTCATCCTCACCATCTGTTGGAGGCATTATGGGGTTATCGACTGCACTCATGTGTCAATGAGCCCCAGAAATGAAATCATGAAAAATACTATGTCAACCATTCTATCAATGCGCGAATAGCGAGAGTAACTTTTTTTTTATCAATTCACACAGTTCGTTGTATTTTTATATATATATGTGATCCTTATTTCTGAACGCGGCATGATTTTTTTGTTTGTGGCTCCTCTCCATTCATGTAACTTAGCTTTGAAAGTGGAAACCATAACATTTTAATAAAAAGGAAATTAAAAATGAGGTAGCGAATCGTATAATCGTTAGTGCGAGCGACAAAGTTTGCGATCCGGCAAATCGTATCGATAAAAGTTTCTGAATTGCACCACTGATATTCACTAACGGTGTTTAACTATTTTGATTAAAACTGCCTTCGTAGCTTCAAAATGCCCAGAAAGTCCAAGAACTAATTTGACCTACCATACATGTAAGCATACACTCACACAGAAGGCTTTGCAAAAGTTTGGAATAATTAACTTATATGTTGTTTCCAATTCCAATTTGTATACATTCTAAATAGGAACAGAGCACAGAAGGTAAAATATATATTTGTCACATATCTGTTTCTTATTACAGAGTTGTGATAGACTAAGTACATTTTTTGCAGGTTAACCTCATTTGTAATACATAGATTTGTGTACGAAAGAAACTGCCTCAATGTATGCACTGAAGTCTGAAAATTTTCACTGCTGTAAATAAACGGTTAGCATTTCTATTCGGTTTTGAGGGATTTCTTTCTGCTGTTTCGTATGTTTATTATGCTTTATTTTTGTTGCGTTATTTCGTTGTTTTACTATTTAATTTGATCTGATTTTTTCAATTATTGCATACAACTTTTTAGCCGCTCTCTTCGTATTTCGAGCACGCAACATAATAAATAGATTTATATGGTATTAAACGGGCAAGCTTTTTTAGCTTTCGAAAGTAAAGCAAAGGAGTGGGTGAATATGTTAGCAAAATATCTAAATACACGTATATAGGCGAACTTTTCAACTACATTTCCAAAAACGAGCTCACCCCTGTCGACTATCACAATGAATTACACTGAATGCGGCAGAGCAATGCCCAGTTGTTACGGTAAAAATGTACGGAAGAATCGGCGAGGTATACAAAGCACAGGATAACTACGGAACGACGAACAAGCCGATACAACACACGATCACACACATTATGCACATGTGTAGGTATATCTATATCTATATAGTATATGTACATACATACAATATCTGTATATACATATACATATACATATATATGTACATATACACGTATATATATATATAACAGTTTTAACAATAACAACACCAGCATTTAGTTGTTAGTTGTCCCAGCTACATATTGCTGCAATAATATGGACAAATGCTTTAATATTTGCAAGCTCTTTACGGAAAAAGAAACCTATTTAATTTCCTTTCCATACATTAGTAAGTTTACACAAGTCAACATAGATTCAATGCATTTACATATAAATTTAAAAATACATGCTTATAATAGTTTATGTATTTCAGCAGTTGCATATGTACGCATAAACTTTTTTTAACTAACAAGGCCAATAAAACACGTATGTTTATGGATTCATTATTGTTTTATATATATTTTGTACAGGTCCTTCTTACATGCCTTATACTCACTGACATTATTTATTATTCAACAGCACTAAACTTCATCAAAAATTAAAAAAAAGTTATAGTAATAAAAAGATTTACCGCGTATAATGGTGAATTTGTGTGAATGTATTTTAGTAAGAAATTCGACACACATTGCCGCAACTATTACAATTTCAAAGCCGTTTTTCGAAATCAACCTAAATTCAACTGAATTTTGTTAAAACCACGGACAATTCGGCGAGTGCCGTGTTCGGGTCGAAGAAAAATGAGAAAACCGAACCGAAATAACGAGCACTGAAAGCATTGCTACGGAGTACAGAGAACAGTGTCAAGACAACAACCAACCCCCAACTAACTACTACCCTCAAGCGTACGCGTGCAAACATCACTAAGCTAACAACAGCAAGCACACCAATACCATGCTCTCATCTGTCTCTAATGTGGGCTTTTCTATATAACACTGAAATAATCTATATGTATATGTATAAATATATCCACATGTATGTATGTATAGATATAATAGAGGGTAAACGTCTTAGTGCCTATGTGTATATATATTTACGGGTATGTATGCCTATATAAATGAATATCCAACTCTGAACAAAGATTTAGAGCACTTGCGAACTATTTATATTTCATTTAAACAAAGCCAATTTTTGATTGTATTCATTACGAAATTTTGTGATATATGGTATTAATTATTATGGTGTTATATAGCAATCACATATGTATGTATATGAGTACATTCATATCTCAATAATATTTAGTTTGACACTATTACTCTTGGACAAGTGCTTGTCACACACTGTGCAATATGTGAAAATAAGTTTATAAGTTCTTCAGTATTACTCTTTAATATTTTATAATAATCCTTATTCGGATAATAACATCACACTTACTTATGTGGAAAATTATCTATAATAGTGGAGACAGACTAATTGAGTTAAGTTACACTTTGAGTTCAAAATGAAAAGGAAAAATAAAAAACACTTATTATCTATTTTATTGACAAAAAACGATTACTTAATTAAAATAAAGCTTAGAATTCTTCTCAGCAAATTATTATACAATTTCAAAATAATTGATACATTTGCAAGCATAAGCCTTAACACGTTATTTTATGCTGGGATTGTACACTTTTTGATATATTTTTTCACTGTTTGTCTTGTACACTTATCTTCTTTTGACAGTAACGAAAGCAACTTTGCTTCACAATAGTAAAACATTGGCAAATGTGGTAGCATTGCCGTATGGAAATTCATAAATGAGATTCAAATGCATTCATATCTGGATTTATAAAAGCTTAATTCAGGAGTTAATGCAAACAAAGCCATCTTACCATAATACTTGTGGTCTATTTCCTCTATAATCCTTTGGCAACTACCCATTTTTTCTTACAAACTTCAAAATTTAAATCATTCCCCTAGTTTTGCATTCTATTGCGACCTTGAGCTAATCACTTGAGTAGGAAATTTTGTTCTTGTGATAATCAATTTTAACAGAGTCTGACGTGTATTTTTTATATCAAGAGGCCGCTTAAGTAGATTGTGTGCTAATATGTAGAAGGTAGGGGTTAGAATCCTGTTCAGACAGAAATTTCTAACTATAAATGCCGCGGTTTTTCATTAGCAGGGAATTTATCCCAAAATAACTCAAGATAAATATATTTGTCTGTGTTGGAATCTCAATCAATCAAAAAATTAATAAATTATGCAATTATATGTACATATTTCATTCAAAGATTTCACAGGAGTCTACAGGAAACAATTGGCCCATTCCTGCGGAGGCTTGACTCATTATAACAAACCAATTTATGCTTCTGTCCGCCTTTTTTAGGTGAAATATATTTGGTCAAGTAAAAGCTTCGTTCGGTTTTTTATTGATTTTTCAAAATATGATAACTTTACGTACATTTGTCCACTTTAAGTCAAATATGCGCCGTTTTGTTCGTAAACTTGTTGCCAACTTCATTATACCCCTCTCGTAGAAGACTACGTTCCTATCGGCAAAAAAACTCGGAGAGCCATGGACAGAAAAAGATGGTAATCACTTGGTGCCAGGTCCGGACTATAAGGTGGGTGCATTAGGACCTCCCATCCGAGCTCCTGGAGCTTCTGGCGCGTCACCAAAGACGTGTGTGGCCTGTCGTTGTCCTGATGGAACACAATTCGACCTCTGTTGATCAAAGATGGCCTCTTCTTGATGAGTGCTACCTTCAAGCGGTCCAGTTGTTGGCAGTAGAGGGCCGAATTGAGCAAAACCTTCCTGGCCGTCGATCCTGGCTTGGCCACCGTTTCCGCCGGCTCACCGCGTTTCGACCACTACCGATTTCGCTTGACGTTGTCGTAAGTGATCCACTTTTCATAGCCAGTCACCAAACGCTTCAGAAATGGGTCGATTTTGTTGCAATTCAGCAGCGATTCGCAGATGGAAATTTGGTCCATCATGTTTTTTGCGTTAGTTCGTGTGGCACCCAAACATCGATCTTCTTTTTGAGCTCAAGATTATGTAAATAGTTCCAAACGGTTTTCCGTTCCTCAGTAATTAAATAAGCGCTCACGTGACGGTCTGTTTCCACTATGTACATAATTTTATCGCAATTTTCGACTTATAATTGCCGGCTTAAAATTTATGTGGCACCTAAATCGAATTCACGAATCGTACTTTAATGACATCAAAATCCAAACTGCGATGAATTGAAGAATAGGGTGATTGTTTCAGAAAATGTATCGACAATATTTCTGTCCATGTCTGTACCTAAGTATGTAGGATTTTGTGTGTTCTGTGTACTCGTACATCCAAGCGGAAAGACGGCGAATGAACTAAAATCAACCAGATTTGCATATTTGTAGCATAGGATCAGGCGAGAGCGGTCAACTCACAAAATTAGCCGATAGTTTACCTTTAGTAGTTTGACCAACTGCTAAAGTTCAGGATCATATGACACGAAATATGTGACAAAGGTTTTATACACTAAATGTAAAAATTTAACGCTTTTCCATTTTTATTTTTTGTTCTCTTTTTATAAATATTTTAACCAGGTTAAATCACAAATGTAGTGGAACATAATATAACGAGACATAGAGAGAATTATGAGCAGTTTTTATTTGCAAAATTGTGCATTGAATGAACTGTACTATCATATTAACTCATACGTGTATGCGCTGTGTCGTATTAATCGATATCTTTTATTCATGTTCATAGATAAATTCCTGTCAAATACTTAAATACCGTGAACACGCTATGTACGGGGAATTTGCTTATTTTGACACAAACAGCTGCTCAATGTTTTTATTTTCAAACTATGGTCTTAAAAAAAAGTCAGATATTCTGTTCATATTTATATTTTGATAACACCATAACCGTAATTTTGAGTTATATAGTTTGATTTGTTAACTTTTTTATTCATTAATTTATTAGTTTGTAATTACTTATTGCTTTACTGTTTAATTTATTCAACTTTAGTTAAGTTTTCTTATTGCGGTCGTCCCTCGGCAGGGAATAACAAGCTCTTACTTACTTTACTGGCGTAGACACCGCTTACGCGATTTTAGCCGAATTTATAACATCGCGCCCTTCATTCTCTAGCTGCTTGGCGCCAATTGGAAATACAAAGTGGAGCCAGGTCCCTCTCTATTTGGTATTTCCAATGAATTGGAGGTCTTTCTCTGCTTCCACCGGCGGATACTGCCTTTCAAAACTGGAGTATTCCTATCCATCCGGACCACATGTCATAGCCAGAGCAGCCGCTGTTTCTTGAATTATGTCCATGTCGCCGTATATCTCATACAGCTCATTGTTCCTTCGGCAGTGGTATTCGCCGTTACCAACTCGTAGAGGACCATAAATCTTACGCAAAACCTTTCTCTCAAAAACTCCTAACGCCGATTCATCAGATGTTGTCATCGTTTATGCTTCCGCACCATACAGCAGGGCGGGAACGATGAGGGACTTGTAGAGTTTAGTCTTCGCTTGTCGGGAGAGGACTTTACTTTCCAATTAGCACCTGTTGTCAAGAGTACTTTTGCGTTGAATTTCAAGGTTAAAACTGTTGTTGGTGTTAATACTGGTGGCTGATGGGGGACGGGTCCATATTATAATTTCACGCAAGTGAGGAAAGTTTCTGACTGCCATTCGCCTGGGAATGGCCAGAAACGATTATTTTGCATATGGTTCAAGCTGCTCACGACTTCAGATCTTAGACCATGCATCACCTGGGTAGCCAACAAACATCCGTATGGAGGCGAGCTAAAATGAGAAGGCGAATCCCATACGGTTGTGCGTAGGGTTTGGAATCCACCACATAAAAAAAAACCCTTTTGTTGACGACCCTCGCAAATGTTTTAAGGTTTACGATTTGAGGGCATGTACCTGGAATATTCGGTCCCTTTATTGGGAAGGTGCCGTTACCCACTCCGCACGTGTTGTGGCCGATCGCAAGGTTGCAAGGTAGGCAGTATGGTTTCTCTCCATCGCGACACGGCAGTTCTTAACGTACCAACTGTTTTCGCGGCCTATCCGAAATCCAATACTTTCGTTTGCAGCTGTACGTAAGGAGTTTGCAATTCCGTCCTACAGTTCCCGTATACCGCGTTGCTGATGAGTGCTCTCAGAGAGCGGATTGAAGAATGCTTGGCATCAGTTAACTTTTGACTATTTCTTTCATTTCGAACGTTTTGTCGTCTATTTTTAGGGCGACATTATGGTGTTTCAACAATTAGGTTTTGTTTAAAGCAACAGTTTCATCATCTATATTGATGAGTCCTTCACATCGGTTTAGGAAGATCAGTCCGGGGTGACTTCCTTATCCGGTGGAAAATACTGATTATTTGTCCTACACACTTGGGGATACCAAATTCAGATATAGCGGTTGCTTTAATAGCTACAAAGAGGTGAGGTGTTCGATCCTCTTTTCACGGGTCTTTTTCAAGATTTGGTTCATGGTGAATATCTCGTCAATGGTTACCAGGTCTAAAGCCACTCTCATAAGGTTCAATCAGTTCGTTGACGGTTGTCTTTAGTCTTTCACACAATACGCTTGATAAACATATGATATTAAGGTGTCTTATTCCACGGTTTTTGGTGCAGACTGTGGGATCCCCTTTTTTGTGAATTGGGCAGATCACACTTAGGTTACAATCGTTGGGCATGCTTTCATCCGACCATATTTTGTTAGGAACCTGATGCATGCACCTTATTAGATCTTCATCGCCGTATTTAAATAGCTCGGCAGGTAATCCATCGGTGCCCGCCGCTTTGTTGTTTTTTATTGCGGGCGATTTCTATTCGAACTTCTTCATAGTCCGACAATGAAATATTTGTTCCCTTGTCCTCGATTATGGTTTCATTTTCACTGCCAGTCAACATTCTGGAGAAGTGTTCCCTCCGTAAATTCAGTATACTCAGTTATTTGATCACCTCTTTGTGACATATAAGTCTATTAATTAGGTAGTTATATATGGCCAAGTCAGTTATTTGAATCAGTTTAAAGATCCCAGTCTGTAGTTGAGCTCCTCAAGTATTTATTGTAACGCGGTGAAAGTGGGTATAGTCCAATATTGTTCCGCTGCCGCTACCAGCTTAGGGAGAAGAATTTAAAAAAAAATGTATCAAGTTTTTCTTGGAGTATTTCTATATTAAAGTGATTAGTTAATATTAGTTAGAATATTTGTTAATGTTTCGTCGTCGTATTCTGTTTCTGTAATGATATGACATTCGTTATTAGAAATTTTTCTTTTCTCAAGAATAATTTGGTTCTTGCAAACATTTATTGGTTCGTCCGTGATTTCTATTAGATGTTGTTGAGACTCTATTTTGGGTTATTTTCATTGCGTTTACTTGAGAGTCGATTGGTGGACGTGATAATGCGTCTTGTATTTTATTCAAAGATCCAGGTTTGTAATGTAATTCTTAATGGTACTCTTTCCAGCGCTTCATTTTAAAGTTTGAACTCGTATTGCTCAAAGCATAGATTCGGTGAAAATTTCCACTTTTGCGGTACCGTAAAGGCATATTATATATATATATATAATTGGCGCTTTGTAACCGCTGAAGCGATTTTCGGCCGAGCTCCTCCTCAAATTTGTGGTTTTGCGTCTTGATGTTTTTCCAACAAATGGAGGGACCTACAGTTTATACTAAGCCGCCTCCGAACAGCTGATGTTTTTTTTACGAGGAGCATTAATTTCAGGTCCGAAATACATTCGGAGGGGTGGATATTCCCTGCCGACATATTCCTCTTCTGTTTTACTGAGGGTTCGAGAAATAGATATTATTGGCCTGTTCTCTTGCTATAATATCGAGCATATGTCCTTCCTCTCCTCTTAAAATGGATTTCAGGGACTTTACCATTTTTGCATAATCCTTCACGAATTGTCGGTAAAACCCGGGAAGACATAAAAAAGATCTGAAATCTTTTTCTGTCCTTGGGCAAAGAAAATCTTTTATTGCTTCCACTTTAACTAGCTTTGTTTTAATTCCTTTTTGAAAAGCTACAAATCTTAGGGACTCAACTTCAGTTTTTAAGAATTCGCTATTTTAGCTATATGTTCGCGTAAAATGTCATCAAGGGCTCATTAAAAATCGATGGTGAATTTTTGGAATCAAAACGTACTCTCATGACTCCATATTTTCCATGCCTTACGGAAAAGGCAGTTTTCTCTATGTCACTCTCTTTCAGAGGAATTTGGTGAAAACTACTTTTTTAGTCGATCACAGAATTTATTTATTCCTAATTTTGAGAGCTGGATATCGATGTAGGGTATAGGATAACGGTCAGAAATTTTTACTGTGTTTAATTTTCTATAAACAATAACAAGGCACCTGCTGCATACATCTATTTCAGTACATTGCGTATTGTCATTCGGAAGGCTAGGTTTCGAGTCCTGCTCCGACCTTTTGGATTTTGGTTAATTTGCATAAAAATTTAAGTGAAATTTTCTAATTACGTCGCCCCTCGGCAGGAAATGTTAACTCCTCCAAATGTAATAATGACATGAAATAAAAGCTCCTGAGTCGTTCGGAGGCGGCTTAGTATAAACTGTAGGTCCCTCGATTTAAAAAAAAAAAACATGAAGACGCATACCACAAAGGAGCTCTGCCGAAAATCGCTTCAGCGGTTACAAAGCGCCAATTATAAATATATATATTATACTATGTACTGGTTGATCTGTGGATGTTCGATTTTCTCCTTTAACAGTCGTAGTAAACGTAAGTTTCTCATTCGGTTCGGCGTATAAGTCAGTATAATTTTTATCAATTAGTTGATTTGAGGCTGTTCATATGTTCTCTTCGAATACCAAGGGTGTTTATAGAATTTGAAACATGTTGTTTGATTTTAATTTTATAGCTATTCCGGATGAGCATATAATTTTCTTTTGTGTATATTATAGCAGGGAGTTCTTTTAAGCTGTCATTGCCTAAAATTGCGTAAAAAGATTTTAGCGTTAGAAAGAATTTTATATTGATATCTTCTTGATTAAATAAGTGAAATAATGTATGATGGGTTATTTGTTTTAAAAGATTTAGCTGAATATATATTTTTTTTGATCATGTATAAATGAAAAGTTTTTAAATTTCTCTGTTACTGTCTTTATATTGAAATTTGCACAGTTGACCGTGGAGTTTGTTAACCTAAAAAATGGATATCTTAGAATTCGTATGTATTTTCTTTTGGCATATTGGTGCTATTATCATGGTTGGTTATAGTAATATTTAAATATCTGCTCGCCTGATTCTTTGCTTTGGTGTGTTAACTCTGTCAATTTGTTATTAATCCTGCTTTGCTTAAAGGGTTGACGTATTTGGTTTTAGGGTGCGGCGGGTCTTTCTCTGGCAAGGAAGTTGTTCGGTTTGTTCATGTAGTTGACATTCGGGGTCATCTATTGGTGTATGCATTAATTCGTCCGGTTTTCTATAACAGGGCTCTACTAGTATTATTTTTACTTAGACGAAGGAGAACGACACGGAGAGCCAAAAAAATTTCAAGACGAAGAATTGGGGACATTGCTCGACGCAGATGCATGCCAGACGCAAGAAGAACTTGCAAAAGTGTTAGGAGTTGATCAAGCAACCGTTTTCAGACGATTAAAATCATTAGGATTCATCCAGAAGGTTGGAAATTGGGTGCCTTATGAATTAAAGCCAAGAGACGTCGAACGTCGATTCTGCATGTCGGAAATGTTGCTTCAACGCCACCAAAAGAAGTCATTTTTGCATCAGATGGTCACTGGCGATGAAAAATGGATTCATTATGATAACCCAAAGCGCAAGAGATCGTATGTGAAGCCGAAGCCCGGCCAACCATCGACATCCACGGCAAAGCCGAATACCCATGGTGCCAAGGTTATGCTATATATTTGGTGGGGCCACAAGTGTGTGCTCTATTATAAGCTATTGAAATCGGGTCAGACGATCAATGGGGAAAGCATGTCTGGGCTCCATTACATGACCAGTAATAATTTCCTGTATAGGGCTTAATGTACTTTGTATTAATGTTGGGGCTTCTACCAAAAGTACCTGTAACACCATTTTGCGAACGGTATTTGCTAATTCAGAGCTTTAATAATCGGTGGGGGAAGGAGTTTCGGACAGCGGATCTAATTATAAAGTCTGGCATTTTGAGAGAATCGCATCTATTGGGCTATTCTGTTAAAGATAAATATTTATCGGACTACTCTATGAGGTTTATTTTTTTTATTTATTTCTCTGTGATATTTTATTTTTTGTTGTTATATTAAGAAAACGTGTACGTTAAATTTAACAAGTTTTTCGCTTAGTCAAAACAAGGTTTACAATATTTATTTTATAATATTCAAAGAAAACTATAAATGTATTGAATTTATCTAAAAGAAAAGAAAAGAAACGAAGCAATTTTTAAATTTTAAATTAAAACTAAACTTTTAACGTTTAATTTCTGTCATGTTTCCTAATGTTAACTTACTTACTTACTTATTACTTTACTTAATTTCACTTAATTTGTTTTCTATATATCTGATCCTCTTACTTATAAAACTATTTTTGCCATGATGGTGTGACAGCTGATGATTCGCATCTCCTCTTTTTTGATGCTATTTTTTTGCACACTTTCCTTTTATCCGTATGGTAACTAACGTCGGGCGCTAATTATTTTATTGTTAAATGAAATACCAAATTTTGATTTCTGAACCTTGATTTATTAAAACATAAATTAAGGTTACACTTATATCTATATTTATTCTCGGTGCTATGCTCCGTTGTTGGCTATGCGGACCACATGACGTAGCCAGCGTAGCCGCTGTGTCTTGTTTCGCTGAACTATGTCAATATCGCCGTACATCTCCATCGTGTTATTCCATCGGCTGTGGTATTTGCCGTTCCCAACTCGTAGAGGCCCGAAATCCTACGCAAAACCTTTCTCCCGAAAACTCCTGACGCCGACTCATCAGATGTTGTTATCGGCCATGCGTCCGCACCATATAGAAGCATGGGAATGACAGCGATTTGAGTTTGGTTTTCGTTCGTCGAGAGCGGCCTTTACTTTCCAGTTGCTTTCTCAGTCCAAAATAGCACTTGTTGGCAATATTGATTCTGCATTGGATCTATTGGCTGACATTACTTTTGGTGTTAATACTGATGACTGTTTGTTCGATGACAGAAGATATTTCGTTTTGTCCTCGTCCACTACTAGACCCATATCCTTGGCTTCCTTATTCAGTCTGGGGAAAGCAGAACTAACGTTGCAATTAATGTCAATATCATCGGCGTACGCCATGCGTAAGACTGTAGAGTCTTATAGAGTAGTGCACCTTCTCTATTTAGCTCTGCAGCTTTTATAATTTTCTACACCAATAAATTTAAGAAGACACACGATAAGGAATCACCCTCTCTGAATTCTGGTTCGATATCCAACCGCTCGGAGAGGTCCTTTCCGATGCTGACGAAACTTTTTGTGTTGCTTAAGTTAAGTTTGCATAGCCGTTTAATTTTTGCGGGGATACCAAATTCAGACATAGCGGCGTAGAAGCAACTTCTATGTGTGCTGTCGAAGGGTGCTTTAAAATCTACGAAGTGGTGGAGTGTGTCGCTCCTCTTTTCACGGGTCTTTTCCAATATTCGGCCAATGGTTGATTTAGCAGGTCTAAAACCACATTGATAAGGTCCAATTAGTTTGTTGACAGTCATACGCTGGAAAGGACGTTATATGCGATATTATGGAGGCTTATACCACGGTAATTGGCACAGACTGTCGGGTCCCCTTTTTAATGGATTAGGTAGAGTATATAGCTCTGCCGATAGGCCGTCTGATCCACCCGCTTTGTTGTTCCCTGGGCAGTCAATCGCTATTCGAGTCTCGTCACAGTCGGGAAACGGAACAACTTGTCCATCGTCATCAATTGGAGTTTCGGCATCACCATCTCCGGATGCTCCATTTTCACTGCCAGTCCGCAGCTTGGAGAAATGTTTCGTCCATAGATTCAATATACTACGGGCATCAGTTACTAGATCACCTCTAGGTGTCCTGTAACAGTCTGCTCCGGTCTCGGAACCTTCTGTAAGCCGTCGTATCTTTTTATAAAATTTTCGAGCACTACTCTTGTCAGCCAGCTTCCCAAGCCCTTCATACTCACACATCTCCGCCTCTTTGTTTTTCTGTCGGTAGATGCGTCTTGCTTCCTTCTCAATTTCTCAGTATCTATCCCACCCGGCACGTGTAGTGGTCGATATGAACCTTGTGCAAAGCATACTGTTTTCTCTTCACTGCGAACGGGAATCCTCATCGCACCAGCTGTTTTTCCATCTTTGTGAGTACCAATAGTTTCGTTTGTAGCTGTACGTTGAGAGCTTGAAATGTCGTCCCATAGTTCCCGTATACCCAGTTGTTGATGTGTACTCTCAAAGAGGAGGAGTGCCAGTTGAATAAAAAACCGATCTGCAGTCTTTTTGACATCGAACCTTCATTGTGTTTGTTGGCGCTCATTTTTTGATTCACATACACGGTTGCGTATCTTCGCTGCAACAAGATAGTGATCCGAGTCAATGTTGGGTCCTCGGAGTGCTTGCACGTCAAAAACACTGGAGTAGCTTGATGTTTTTTCATGTGCTTGAATCAAGTACCACAAACAACCGATTTTCAGGCCCCAGCGAAGTCGATCAATCTCAACCCATTAGGAGATGTTTCGCTGTATAGGCTGAATTTTCCGACAGGTATGCCGAAGATACCTTCGTTAAGGCTCGCCACATCGTGGCTGTGGCATCGCTCATAACGGCAGTACTCTGCGACGTAGTCTCCCCTCTACCAGAAATCCAACACCAAATTTGCGCTCCCTTATATGGCTGCTGTAGTAAATGTCACAAGAACCTACTCGCTTCTGCCTTTGTCCCGTCCTTCGCAACTGTTGGACGGCGGTGATGTCAGAATTTATTCCTACGAGCTGCCCTAAAATATTGATTCTTAGTTCGTGTGCTGGAGTCGTCATCAGGAGAAGGTATCACTTCCGATGTGTTTTGAACTTTTTCATTGGAGCTGGTTTCTGCATTAATACAGCGAGCCGCTTGCTTCAGGACCGACGCCCACTCGCAGCCGCATCTCTGGTGAACAGACGCTGCACTCTGAGCATCAGTCACTAGATAATCTCATTGGGTTCTAAAAGAAGGTCCGTTACAATTCTCGAACGGTAGTGATATTAGCTTCTGGCCTACGAGGACATCAACCAACGGTGCAACTGACCTTTGATATGTGAGAAAAGATTTGCCAAGTCGTACTCAATATGAACCTGGACAGCGGAATATCTGCGTACTCCATTTTCGCGCCACCTCTTCACATCAAAGTAGGCCCTATCAAGATATTCGTCAAGGCACTCAACCATTAAGTACCATCTTTTCAGTATTTAAAGGTTTTAGTGATGTGTATCTCGCGTTCTATTAGTTCATATACTCGTAGGTGGCTTTTTGTTACATTAACAGGAAGAGTACACTTCTCTCCGGGAAGTGGACCAATGCCTGGCCTATTCAAAAAAGTTTATTTATGGCTGGACTTACTTGATATTTGCTACATAGGTGGCTTTTTGGTTAGATTAACAGGAATACTATAATTCTCTCAGGGAAGTGAACCGGGGACTGACCTATTCGAAAAAATCTTATTTGTAGATCACTTACTTAAAATTCGGTACATACCATATGTGTTTTTTGCTTAATTTAACAGGAATACTGTTTTCTTTACGGACGGGCCTTTAAAAAAAAATTATGGTTCGTTTTAATTGAAATTCGGTACTTACGTGGCTTTTTGCTAAGATTGCCAAGAAGACTACACTTCTCTCCGGGAAGGGGACCAACGTTTGACTTATTCGAAAAAATCTTATTTATGGTTCGGCTTATTTGAAATTCGGTACGTGGGTGGCTCTTCTCTCCGTGAAGTGGACCGGGGACTTGCCTTTTCAAAAAATTTGACTATCCCGCTCTGCGGGAAGTGGACCAATGTCAATGGTAAAACCAAAAATTTTGCATACCCCAAGTATTGAGTAAATAAAATCATGATGAAAAGATATCTCATTATTAATTTTTCGTACATTCAATAAGTACGTGAGACAGCGTAGCGTTGCAGGGTACAGCTAGAATACCTATGTGTAAAATGTATATACGAGTATGAAGGAGCGTGCGCGTATGTAGGCACAATGGGAGTGCCGCTTGGGTATTAAAAGGCCACGCAGTGGTTAAAGTAGGTAAATATGAATGAACCGAATTATGTGGAAACAAAGTGCTGGAGAGCTTTGCAGATATGTACGAATATATAAAAGTTCTTTAGGGTGCCCGTCGCTGCTACACATGTTGGTTTTACATAGCATGATATCCTTAATCCAGACCTTTTTAATCCATTCAGTATATTACCCATGCAATTTTCAAAACTCCAAACCAGACACAATCCCTACATGACATAAAACCCACAAAACAAAACTCCAAAATTCATCCAAACATTTGATCCAGAAAACGGAAAACACTTTAGGTTCGTTTTTAGTACTTTTTTTTCAGTTTACCCAAAAAATTTCATACATCAAGTCTTTCATACGAAATTAAGCGAATATTCCTAAAATAGGTCAGAAACATATGTATTTATATGTTGTACGAAATTATTAAATTTGTATTAAAAAAACTTATAAAATCGGAATTTAAACAGAAAATATTTCGATACATAATACAAATATTCATTCACAACTTGAATGTAGATATGCATAAGCTATAATATTATATTAAAATATTTCTGAATTTAACGAATTTAAGCTATGCATAATCAAAGAATGAAAGATTTATTTCCCATTTTAGTCCCTCGGTAGATTGGTGATATGTTTCATATTAAGTTTTTTCCTTTGCAAATCCTGGTGTAGCACTAACATCCAAAAAGGTATAGAAAATTAATTTAAATAAAAAACTACGCTAAATTTTCTAATTTCGGTCGCTCCTCATAAAAAGCCCATCAGCCGTAGGTCCCTCCATTTGTTGGAAAAAACATCAAGAGCGCATATTATATATATACGTGTATACATACATGCTAAATATCCCAAGCACGGGTTGCGAGAAAGCACGGCAAGACTGATTATTACATGACGTAACAGAAACAGAACAGCTAAAATAGAGTATATTTTCTGCATTATGTTAGAGCAGAAAAGGGAAGAAAAGTCCTGAAAAAAATTTAAAAACATCCCTCGAATTTTTTTAAATACTTTTTTATTTGGTCGGAATTTCTTGATTTTATTGTATTCTGTTTGGATTATGTCTTGCCGGTATTTCGTTGGGATTGGAATATGTCTGATATCGACTTGATCATGCCTGGTTTACTCGGTTTTCTTGTATTTTATCCGGTTGGTAGTCTTTTGGCCAGGTTAATATGGGCCCTGCTTTTTAATGGGATTTCTTTAAAATTTAAAATTTGTTAATCTTTTTGCCAGTAGTAATTTTTATTACAAATTAAATTATATTTTTGTGGTATATTTGCCAATTTTTACTTAACCACTGTGAACAGTCTGCAAAATATATTCTTGTTTACCATTATTCCATTTATTTTTTAAAATACATTATTTTGAGGTTTAAATATCCGTTTTAATAGTTATATGAGCGATCATGGATTCGTTTAAATTGCACCATGCGCATGATGCTCCGATCCGTGTATTAAGTGCTCACAGTGTTAAATTATAGAATTCTTTTTTTTTTTTAACCGGGGACTCTTTGCGCCTCCACTGCAAACAAGCTGTTAGCTCCAGAGGTGACTCGATGATCAATAAATCTTTATCGAAGGGCTATCTTCTGACCACTCTTGTAGTTGATGGCCAAGCGCGCAGAACCTCAAGTTCAGAAGACTCAATACAAATTTTATTAAATTCACACTTTCGCTCTAGTAATCTGAGCGGGATCTCTATCTCAACGTCAAAGTGGTGTCACGAGTTTCTAAATTCTTTAGGCTGTTGAAGACATGCACATAATTTAGATATTCAAAAATGAATTTACATATACAGTAAGCATAATTCGTATTCATACACCCCAGTATTTTTACTTAAAATGTAATTTTTCTATTAAAGTTTAACATTAAAGCCCGAAATCAGATACAAATTGAATTCAATTAGGGAAATTCCTTAAATAATGTATAAAAATAAGTACTATTTCAAGAAAAACTGTAAATATTAAGCAAAAGTACACCAATTGACTGTCCGCTAACTTAGTAAGCGTTGAAATTAACGTTAGTTAGAGCAAATATTTCAGATCTCCGAAATTAATTTAGTGTTCTTTTTGCATAACGTGTGCTCTAAAAAAATATTTTCATGAAATGCGCAAAAAAATGACGGAAGTTCCAAATCCCGTCCGGGAATGAGCTCTAGAAATGCATAAAGATTGAAAATCTCTTCGAGAGATCGGCAAAATCATAAACCTCAGTCATGCAACAGTCCAGTATATAATTAATAGTTTTAGAAAGTACAAAACGGTTCAAAAAACGGCGAAACGAAAGCAAAAATAAACTTTCTCGTAGAAATGTATCCTTTTACGTACGTACGTAAGAATCCGCTAATTTCAGCACCGAAGTTAGCAAAAATGTTAATAGATTATCAAGGAGTAGCTATAACAGCGTAAACCGTTCGTAACGCTCTCCGAAAACAAAAAATAGAAGTAGATCTGCTGCAAGAAAGCCAACGAACATAATGAAGCGTTTAAGATTTGCAAGAATGTACAAAAACAAAGAATTTCTGGAGACTGATGAATTCAAATTTAATATCAAATACAGTGATAGAGCGGTCAAAATATGGCCCGAGAAGAAATCTTCTGCCACAATCAAGCACGGTGGAGGTTCCGTCATGTTCTGGGGTATTTCGCTGCAACAGGAGTTGGAAACCTAGTCCCCATCACCGGAATAAAGAATGCTATGAAATACGTTGATTTTTTATGAACTAATATGAATTCAAGTGCGGATAAGCTTGGATTAGGGAGTCGTTATCTATTTCAACAAGACAATGACCCTAAACATACGTGTACATCATTGGATACACGCCTTTGGATTTTGTACAATTGCCCATTTTACTTAAAAACACCACCGCAAAGCCCAGATATAAACCCCTTAGAGATTTTATGGTCTATCGTTAAGGAAGGGTTGAAAAACTACAATATTAGGAACGAGAAACAATTGAAGGATGCATTGCTAAAGGAATGGAAAATATATCACCAAAACTTACAAAAAAGTTAGTTAAATCTATGCAACGGCGATTACAAGCAGTTATTAAACAAAGAATACTACTTTTAACTCCTTTAGTTGTCGATGTTTTTTTTTTGCTAATATTTAGGGGTGTATGAAAACGAATTTTGCGTTGGCTGATTATACTTTTGTTTAATATTTATAGTTTTTCTTGAAATAGTACTTATAAAAAGTTTAATAAATTTCGTGATTTGAATTCTCTTTGTGTCCGAATTCGTGTCTTAATCTTAATTTTTAGTGGAATCATTACAATTTAAGTAAAAATACTGGGGTGTATGAATACGAGTTTTGCTGACTGTAAATATGTACCATAAATACTTACCTTTAAAATTACACACATGTAATTATTGTATATCAATACCTTATACTTACCCTAAATACTCACCTCGAATTTACTCTCATTTGCAATACTCGCCTGCAACCCTACATCCGTTCTTAATGCAAAACAAAAATGGACATGGAAATAAATTGTGTATTGTTAAGTGGCTGCCTGTTGGGATAAGTCTCTCTGGTGGGGTGGCATGCTTGCGATCCCAAGCTCGCTCGTCGTCTGGGGAGATTCTTGCCACTTTCGCCTTAACTTGATCTGGGAAAGGAGCCGTGACTGTGTCCCAAACAATGTGTTTGACACTCTCTTCCCAGCAGTGCAATGCAAACCAGTCAATACAAATGCTAAGAGAACAAATTCTTGCTCGCTACCACTTACCTATCTCTTATCCGATGTAGGCGCCTGCTTCCAGTGAGATGGGTGAGCTGGAATTGAAACTAGCAACTAAAGAAAAGAAACATGGCATGTACCATATATGAGAGACTGACAAAGCGTGCTTAGAACTGTGAATCGGTATTTATACGCGGCTTTTATCTAATACTTGTTTCGGAGTTTAGTTAATGACAGTGACGCGGTCATTACAGAGCTCTACTCTGGACATATTTCAGACCCTTTTTTTCCTTTCTCCTTTTTTTTGTGACACCTAGTTAGTTCAATTCATGTATTGAGTTCTTATCATGTATTTTACGGTAAGCTGGATTCTGCCTGGATTTGGCAACTCCACAAACGAGGAGTACGCTGGGGAAGGATGGGGGCACCGATTTCATCTGACGCCTTCAGGTAGGTACTTGCGTGAGTTCACCGTTCAGTAGTTACAGGTGGTACCATGTGTGCGTATTTTTTCTACAAAATATTTCAAGCCGGAAGCATTTTTCTCGGGCTTGACAAAAACGTTGTGAATTGAATTAGCCAGTTCAGCTATATACGCAGCACGTGACGTTTTAGCTGCTGATCGGACGCTGCTACTACAAGAGCATTGCTACGGTAGATGCGGTTGTTGCGCCGGCGCTTCTGCTGTCGACGCGGCTGCTTCACTGATACTTCTGCGGTCGATGCGGGTGCTATGCTAGTTTTTGCTATTTTTCCTTTGGCGCTCTTAGGCTCTGATCCGTAGTAGCCCGACCCAGTGAGGTGAAGAAATTTTCTCAAGTCACTTTTCACTTTTTGTGACTTTATGTGAGCTTGTTTCAATTGCTTCATTATCTCGTTTCTAATCAATGGCATTCTATCCGTGTTTAGATCAATCGGAAAGTCTGCGTCCTTTACTTGACATAGTTTCCGATATGTCTTGTATGCTGCGCCATTTTGAATCATGGGTATGCCAAATATAGCATAGTATGGTGAACAAGTAATTGCGCTATGCTGTACACTTCGAAGCGAGAAGGCTGCATCGCTGATGTGTCTGTCCCATGTCTTTTGATTTTCACCTATATACGAACGCACTATTTGCAACACTAATCGAGAGAGCGGCGTTGCCCTGCGGCGAATAAAATACTGTTTTGACATGTGTTGTACCATATTTTTCGAGAAAACTCTTCAATAGTTAGGACACGAATTGCTTCCTATTGAGTGTATCTATTCAGGCACGCCGAATACATGGAAGATATCTATCTCTAGATATTTAATTACTACGGCTGTGGTGGCCTTTTATTAGTTTTAAAAACACAAATTTAGACAAATGGTCGAGATACACAAATACGAAAACGTTTCCATCACAAGTGCGAGGGTATGGGCCCATTACGTCGATATACAATCGTTGAAAAGGTCGTTCGGTAATATGCTGATTTCCCATTAATGGTTTACGAAAGTAATTTTGTGTTTTATTGCTTTTGCATGTTGCACATTCTTTTATATAGGCTTGTATATTGGTTACCATTCCTGGCCAGTAGTACTTCTCTCGGATACAAGCCAGGGTTTTTTGAATGTCTCCTTGACCAGCAGATGGTGAGTTGTGTGCGGATTCCACTAAGCCCTGTCGTAGTTCTAACGGTATCCAAAACTTCCAGGTATGGTCCTGTAGAAACTTTCCCCCCTGTCAAATTGTGTGCCTTTGTTTACATACCCGTCCGATACGCAAACATCCGGCAGTCTGTCTTTGTGGTCTGTCACGGTCTCCTTCAGCTTCATATATTCAGGCGATTCAAAAGCTGGTGAGTCTAAATAAAACGTCCATCACTCTTTCATTTACGTGGATTTCTCTTATATTTACCCTCGATAAAGCGTCGGGCACTACGTTCTGTGACCCCTTCCGATGTTCAATGTTGAAGTCGAAAGCCTGAAGTTTTAGACTCCACCTGGCGAGTCTACCTGCAAGATCCTTTTGGTTCATTAGCTACTTCAAGCTGGCGTGGTCCGTTATGATTGTGAAAGGTAATCCTTCAACATATGGTCTGAATCTTTTCACACTTAGTACGGCTGCGTAGCAATCAAGTTCGGTAATACTGTAATTTCTTTGTGCTTTGTTCAATTTTCCAGAAATATTCGCTTTGGGATGTTCGTTATTCTCATCGTCTAGTTGGAATAATACTCCTCCCACCCCGTTTGTCGTGGCATCACATTGGATGTAAAATCTTCTGTTGAAGTCAGAGTTTGTCAGTACGGGTGCTGAGATGAGGCTTTGCTTGAGTTTCTCTAGTGATCTTTTAGCAACGTCAGTTAAGGTGAATTTTTTAATCTTGTCCTTCGTAAGGCAGTCATGCAGTGGCCCTGCTATGGCTGCGTAGTCTTGGATATATCGGCGGTACCATCCTATCATACCTAAGAATCGTCCTAACTGCTTTGGTGTTTTTGGCTCTGGGAAATCCCTCACGATCGCTATTTTATTTGCGTCGGTTCTAATACAACCGCCTCCTACAACATAACCAAGATAACGAACCTCCTTTTAACAAAATTTACTTTTTTCTATGTTAATGGTCAATTTGACTTCTCGTATACACCGCGCGACTTTTTCCAATTAGCACAAATGGGACTCAAAATTTATTGAACAAACTAAAAGGTCATCCAGATACACGAATATATTTTCACGATAAGACGCTAGAATAACTTTGTCCATGAGACTACACATTCGTTGTTACAACGGTCTACCTGGCACTGTAAAGGCTGTCTTCTCACGGGATTTTCTTTCTAGAGGAATCTGCCAAAAAGCGTCCTTGAGTTCGATTGCTGACATATAATGGGTGTCTTGCAGTCTGCTGAGGATTCCGTCAACGTGTGGCAGAAGATATGCGTCTTTTACGGTTCTTTCATTAATTTTTCGAGCGTCAAGACACAGTCGGTTTTTAGTTCCTTTCACCACTAAGGATACTGGTGAGTTTCACGCACTGTTGCTTTCTTCGATAACGCTCATACTGAGCCTTCTGTCCAATTCTTGATATAAAAGCTTTTGTATTGCCGGAGATATGGGGTAGTGTCTTACTTTTACTGGTAGATGTTCGTCAGTTTCTTCTATGGTATGCTATTCTTTGTCCGTCCGACCTAATCCTAAAACGGCAAAGGAAGGAAATAGCTTTTTGACGGTTGCTAACGCCGCGTTTTTCTCCAAAGTGAGTTCATGCTGCACTGCTTCGAAGTGCAGGTCGCCCTCTGAGCTCTGAAACTCTAGCACTTGCCGGGCTTGTAGTCGATCTCTTATAAACGGCATCTAAGTTAAAGGCTCTCCAAAAATCAATACCCAAATAGACGTCTTGTCGTAATTCTGGAACTATCAAACACTCAAGGTCTCTTATTTCACTATCCCATAATACTGGTAGGACGATTATACCTGTTACTTAGCAGTTTTGACGTTTTGACATTTGGTAGAAATAATTTTATGCTCATTTCCTTCAAAAAACTTTTTGGCATCCTTTCGCAGACAACTTGCTCCTGCTCCGGAATCTAACAGTGCCAACACTTCCTTACCATCTATCTTTGTTTGGGCAAAAAACCTATTATCGTTTTTCAAGGTAACTAAAGTGGATATAATTTTTTTCTTCTCCGTGCTTCTTCATATGCCAATTTTCTTCCATGTAAGCTCTTAACTTCACTTTTCGGTTTCGCAACTGTATTCTCTTTAAAACATTCATTTTGTCGCATCAACATTTTGTATTGTGAGTGGTCTCCGGGTGTGTCATTTACTGGCCGGATCTCTCGGTACTCTCCGCCAGACCGGAGTCTCCCTTTTCAGGTTTAAAAACACAAAAGTACATATCACCACCATACGAAAAACAGACCATATTGTGTAATGTGGACTTACACCTTGTCTCTTTTTATGCTTCGGTGGGATTTTTAACGAAATAATCAACTGGCATTCCACACGTAAAGCACAACATTAAATGAAATGGGGAAGGGCAAAAGGATTTAATCGACGACACTGGATTATCGATGGATTTCAGTTGAGATATGGACGACGTGGGTTTAAGTACTTTGTTACTAGTTGACGGTTGGCTATGCTGTGGTTTAGATAAATATTTAATTGCCTCAAAAGTGTTTATTTCTTCATCCACTTGCTCTTGTGGATACATGACTTCATTTATTTGTCTGTATCGACTTCTATTCTCCCTAATCAGCCTCTCTGCACGCTTACTCTCGGCTTTTAATTCCGCCAGTGAGGTTGTTTTCGATGCAAAGATAATGGTGCCTAACTGTGGTTTAAGATTTCGCTTAAGGATATCTACGAGGTCTTTCTCAGCCAATTTCTCACGCAGACGAAATGACAAGTTATGGATTTCGTCATAATATTCATCGAAGCTCTCTGTCGGCGTCTGTTTCCGTTCAACTATTTCTCCAATTATTTCTAGGTCTGAAACCTCTGCTTTATATTGAGTATTATTATTCTGTTTTGAGCTCAAAATATCCAAAGTTGGCGTCGTCGGCATGATCTTCGAGTACTTGCCAGTACCATCTTGATGCATTTCCAGTCACCAGGCAGTGGAAGTCCGTGAAAAGTTGATAGAACGAAATGTCGTGTCTGGATTGCTCGTCAGCCCGACGGTTCGGCATTTTTTTGTTGAGGATTCTAATTTCGGGGGTTGGGGCATCAGTGGAACGATGTGCTTGTGATGTTTGTATATCAGCAACTCTGGTACTCAAACTTGCTACCTCGGCTCTTACGCTACGGACCTCATCCCAATGAAGTGCCATTAAGTCTCGTTGTAGCGCCATCATTGCCATCAACCGGTTGAGCTGCTTGACTTGTGTAGGCTGGTCTGAATCGTTGCCTTGAGCTTTGGAGAATGTAGCACCTGATTCCGTTAGATGTGTATTCACCAGTGGGTCATCGTTACCGCTAGCACCTTCTAGCTCCCGCTCAGACATCTCAAGTAGTTCTTCTAGCTTTCTTGAGAAATTAATACTATTGTCCGAGTTGTTGAATGATGTTTCATATGTTATGGATACAGTGGGTTGCCCAGTCGTGGCGAAGATTCGCGACGTACGCCTGTTAAATAAATCACAAGGTATAAAGCCTACGATATGTTGTCTACCGGTATCGATCTGGTTGAACATAGATCCGGCAATTTGATTTTCCAATGTCCCCTAACAATTCTTTCTCCATCGTTACGTGGCTGCCTGTTGGGATAAGTCTCTGTGGTGGGGTGGCATGCTTGTGATCCCAAGCTAGCTCGTCATCTGGGTGGGTTCCTTTCACGTTCGCCTTAACTTCAGCCACTATAACCATAATTTATAAATCATGCCGTTTGATCTGGGGAAGGAGTGTGGTACACGGATGTATGAAGAGGGAGATGGAAAAGAAAAGTAGGGTAGCTGTCCTGTCCGTCGGAGCCGGCCCACCCGCTCTACTCGTGTTCCTTGAGTGGCCATGGACCTCGTTACGGCTGCCAAGTTTCCACAAGGTCCCCTTTATCTGACATCGGTTCGTCTGTCTACAGTACGTACATTCCTAATTCAGTCTGTTATCGTATCGTCACACGCATTTCCCATATGTTACACCAACGCAACACCCACACCAAATTGTGTTCCTAACAGAACATTTCTCCAATGAGCATCACCCAATATGAGAGGCTTGTAAAATTCATGTGACATTTCATAATTCATATAATATTTATTTTTACGTTATTATCATAATTTTTTGTTTGTTTAAAACTCTTATTTGATTATGATTTATTGTATTACCCATATATATGACTATATATCTATATATGCTACGTTAACTTCCAAAAAAAAAGAAAATTATTATAGGGCCAATTTTTGCTCGCTACCGGTTACCTATCTCCTATCCGATGTAGGCGCCTGCAACCAGTGAGATGGGTGAACTGGAATTTAAACTAGCAACTAAAGAAAAGAAATATGGCATGTACCATATATGAGAGACTGACAAAGCGTGCTTAGAACTGTGAATCGGTATTTATAAGCTGCTTTTATCTAATACTTGTTTCGGAGTTTAGTTAAAGACAGTGACGCGGTCATCGCAGAGCTCTACTCTGGACATATTTCATTTCCCTTTTTTTCATTTTTCCTTTTTTTTTGACACCTAGTTAGTTCAATTCCTGAAATGTGTTATTATCATGTATCTTATGATAAGCTGGATTCTGCCTGGATTTGGCAACTCGGCAAACGAGGAGTACGCTGGGAAAGTATGGGGTCACCGATTTCATCTGACGCCTTCAGATAGGTACTTGCGTGAGTACACCGTTCAGTAGTTACAGGTGGTACCATGTGTGCGTATTTTTTCTGCAAAATCTTTCAAGCCAGAAGCAATTTTCTGGGGCTTGACAAAAACGTTGTCAATTTTCGAATTAGCCAGTTCAACTATATATGCATCACGTGGCGTTTTAGCCGTTGATCGGACGCTACTACTACGAGAGCATTGCTACGGTAGATGCGATTGTTGCGCCGTCGCTTCTGCTGTCGACGCGGCTGCTTCACTGATGGACCTTTTTTCGCTTTATTTTCTCCGTGTTATATTTTTACTTTTCTATGTAATTCAAACCAGATTCATTTTTGTCAGATTTTATTGATTTGACTTTCTTTTTATTTAATTTGACTCATTTCAGCCTTTGTTCTTTTATTTATTAAAATTTATTCTTTTATTTCTATTTTGTATTTTTTTATTTTTTATTTATTTGTTCTTCCTTATTTTAATTTAATGAACCTTCAAATTGGGTGAGCTTTTCTTAGGTACTGAGTACGCAGTATTTCAAATCGAAATGTACGTATGTTTATGTTTAAAAAGGATTTATATAGAAATTCAATTATTTGAGATACTTGGTGCTCATAATTCAATAAAAAAATGGAATTCTACCTCATAAATAAGAAAAAAAAAATTCTCTACACTTGTACATACTACGGTTCTACGTCTAGTATTATATATTTTAAGTACTAAGAAAACGGAACGTATCTACATGTACATATGTTCTAAAAATTGTTTAAACAGTGACAATTGACACTACGTGAGTATATATATTTGTAAAAAAATTCTACACACTATTCTGGCTGACTCAGTTATATTTTGTTTTAGCTTACCTTATAATATTATTTTATTGGAATTAATAATTTTCTTAATATTTGCAAATATTCTTTAGATGTTGGATTTACTTTCTTTGTGTGCACTGGTGTTGCTCTTGGTTTTGGTTGTGCGTGCGCATAAGTCAGTGGGTCTTCAGTCCAAAGTTGATGTTTACTAGGCTCCCGGATTGTATGTTGGCTTGAGTGTAACAATACATAACAAGAAATCTAAACTCTTGAAGTGGATGCCACACTCTATCATAGGTGTCACATTTAACCTCACTGTTAACCTCATGTACATGTAATGCTTGATCACTTGTGCGGTAGCTTAAACAGTCATCTGGCAAAAGGTAATAATAAGCATTGACAAAGGAACAGTTATAACAAAATGCATTAATAAAAAAAATGTAATAAGGGTGTTGAGCGACCAAGCTTTTTTAGTCGCTATGTTTGCGCTATTTAATAAAGAGTCCTCACTTTAAATTTATTTTCTGTAATTTTTTGATTTATTAAACTTATGTTCTTTTATACAAATGAAATTATGTTCTTTTATACAAATGAAATTCCACGGCGCTACCGCTCACTGCCAATGCCAAAAACAGACTTGATGCGAAGTAAAAAAACCGATATTCATATGCCTATAATTATGTACATATGTTTCCTAACGGTTACAATAAAAATGCTCAATGCAATGAACTAAACTCTAATTTGGGATGAATCCTAACGCTAACACATAATGATTTCATATGCAATCCGCTATTTGAGCGCTTCTTAATTCGTACATATGTATTTGTCTTTTGCTTTTAGCGTATAAGAGAATTAGATAATTAGAGATTGAACATACGTATTGTTAAGGTGATGCAAATATTGTTTGATATGCATATGTAATATATGTAGATTATTATTTCAACAATTTGTAGTGTCGGCTACTGCTCCAAACATCCTCCCCCCGTTGAAGATCCAGGGTGTTCAACAAAATCATTGACTGGAAGGGCGGACAACTTGTTTACGGCTCTGCGTGTAATTCCATTGGATGTACGCAAAATGGCTACTCTTGCAACACCATCAGCTCCAGGGATGACTTCGATTACACGCGCAATCCGCCATTTTAGAGGCGGGGAGTTTTCGTCCTTCACGCATACGATATCGTTGACTTGAATGCTTGCCTGAGGTTTACGCCATTTTGTTCGTTGTTGAAGAAGAGTGAGATACTCTTGACTCCAGCGCTTCCAAAATATTTGTTGTATGTGCGTTGCCCGCTGCCATCGATCAAGCCGATTCAAATTTATTTTGGTCAGGTCTGGTTCAGGCAAAGCAATTAGAGGACCACCAATCAGGAAATGCCCTGGCGTCAGCACATCTAAATCTTCGGGATTTTCTGAAAGTGGTACAAGAGGTCGAGAATTAATGACAGCGGCGATTTGACATACCAGAGTGCGCAGTTCATCAAAGCCAAGGAGTGAAGAGCCAACTGAACGATAAAAATGCTGTTTGGCTGTTTTCACGGCAGCTTCCCATAAGCCGCCGAAGTGCGGTGAGCGGGGCGGAATAAACCGCCAATCAAACCCATTACTGATGCAATAATTATGAACTTCGCTTCGATGGTCCTCATTTAACCATAGGCGCCGCAAATCCGTCAATTCGTTTTTTGCCCCTACGAAGTTTGTTGCATTGTCTGACCAAATGCAGTGAGGTATGCCACGAGTAGCAATAAATCGCTTTAGGGCGTCGATGAAGGCGCTAGTCGACAGGTCCTTCACCAACTCCATCCACACGGCCTTTGTCGCGAAGCAAATAAATAAACTGACATAGCATTTTAGAGGTGCCTTGTTCCGTGTTTCTGGTTTATAATAAAATGGACCACAGTAGTCTACACCGGTGACAGTAAAGGCCCGCGAAGCTGTAATTCGTTCCTTAGGTAAATCGGCCATGATATGTTCGATGAGTCGAGGTCTTGATTTACAACATATGATGCATTTTCCGACGGCACGAGTAACAATTTTTCGGCCTCCTATAGGCCAGTATTGTAAACGAATGGTGGCAAGCAGTGCTTGCGGTCCAAGATGATGATGCTTAATGTGAAAATGCGAAATTATAGCGAACGTCAGCGGATGATCCTTTGGTAAAATGCATGGGTGACGTGCCTCAAAACCAAGATTAGAATGCCTTAGGCGACCACCAACTCTAATTAATCCAAAGTTATCCAATAACGGCGATAACGAAAAGATGCTGCTAGATGAAGATATACCCTTCTTGTTCTACAAGGCGATGTAGTCTGACCAGAGCTGTGCTCTCTGAACGAGGCGAATCAATAATTTAGTGCCATGACGAATATGTTCAGTCGTTAGCTCAGGCGTTTTTTGTAGTTTATTGATACCAATAAATTTGCTTACGTATCCAAAAATACGTTGCAATTTGCCAAAGGAGTTGATGTACTTAAATGAGAGAGATAAATCGGATAGATGATTTGATGTGAGTAATACCTTTTTACGAATTTCCTGAAGTTTGGCTTGTGGTGCCCGAAATTCAGGCCAGTTAATTTCTATTTCGTGCAGGAACCTTGGCCCGTGCATCCAAAGAGATGATTGCAAGAATTCCTTTGGTGCGGCTCCTTTGGATAAGATGTCTGCTGGATTCATAGCTGTAGGAACATAATGCCAAGACATATCCTTTGTAAACTCCTGCATGGTGCATATCCGATTCGCAACAAATACATTAAATTTTGATGATTCTTCCTGTAGCCAAGATAGAACGATCGACGAATCTGACCAACAATAGAAGCGACCATCAAAGACCTTCATCTTGGCTATATCGGCTACCAGCTGTGCTAACAACGCGGCAGCACTGAGTTCCAGTTTAGGCACAGTTAGAGTTTTCAGAGGTGCAACGCGTGCCTTCGAGCATAGCAAGTTTACTTGAACGGTGCCGTCCTTAATTGAACGAGCATATATACAAGCGCCATATGCATCAAGGCTAGCGTCGCAAAACGCATGTAATTCAACAAAGGCTGTAGGCTGTAATATATATCGCGGAAATGACGTATGTTGAATGTCGATGAAGTCTTCACAAAATGCGGTCCAAGCGGTATCTAAAGCATATGGTAAGCTTTCATCCCAAGCGAGCTTATCTCTCCACATGCGCTGTAAAAGAATTTTCGCCCTGGTCAGAGTTGGACCAGGAAGCCCAAGTGGATCGTAACAACGTGCTATGGTAGCTAATACAGAGCGCTTGATATTTTTAGTCGATTTCGGCTGAGGTGAAAACGAAAACAACAAAAAGTCTTTGAATGGGTCCCAGGCTGATCCCAGAGTCTTGGTGATGTCACTACCATCATCAAATATGAGAAAGACTTCTTTTTCTGCTTCTGGAATACCATCATGAATATCCGGGCTGTTGGAACACCACTTCCGTAATTTGAAATTACCCCGAGAGAGCACATTTGATATTTGTTGCATGATATTTCGCACCTCCTCTATGGTGTTGCCACCAGATATCATATCATCTACATAGAAATCTCGTAGAATAACTTGCGAGCCAAGGGGATATACTGTTGATTCATCGAAGGCGAGCTGATGCATGGCCCGAATAGCCAAAAATGATGCAGGCTTGGTTCCATATGTTACTGTGTTCAGCTTGTACACGAGTAAGTCATCTTGTGGAGAGTTGCGCCAGATTATACACTGGAGCATGTCATCTGGGGTAGTGACACGAACGCACCTATACATTTTGCAAATGTCTCCGGTAAGTGCGACGGGAAATGAGCGGAATCGAACGAGAATGTTGAAAAGTTTCGGTTGAATTGTTGGTCCAGCCATGAGCAGATCATTGAGTGACAATCCAGAGGTAGAGACTGCTGATCCATCGAAGACAACTCTCAGCTTTGTAGTAGTGCTGTCATCCTTTATAACACAATGATGTGGAAGGAAAAATTTACAATTGCGTACATCATTACTGGGAACTAACGACATGTGGTTGAGATTGATGTATTCATTCATGAATGCTACATATCTTTCTTTGATCAGTGGATGTCGAGCCAACTTGTGTTCAAGATTACGAAAGCGTTGTAGTGCCCTGGAATACGAATCACCTAGCGAGTCCAAGCTGCCTTTCACTGGCAGACACACTGAATACTCTCCTGAAGACAGCCGCGAATAGTTTTGTTTAAAGTGCTCTTCACAGTCGAGCTCTTCCTTGGTTGTTTTAGCAATTGGCTCGATGACATGATCAATTTCCCAAAAACGACGCACTAAGTGATCTAGACGATTGCTCATGTCAATGTCGGTGAACAATCGCTGACGTCCTACGAACGATGAAAGCTTGGGAGTTGGATGCCCACCACCGGACAGTATCCAACCAAAACGGGTTTTTTGCAGCAATGGCAACCCAGGGGCCAGCTGAATTTGGCCCACACAAAGAAGTTCGAAGAAAAGTCCAGCTCCTATAAGCAGATCAATACGCTGAGGTATATTGAAGTTGGGGTCTGATAGCTAAATATTGGATGGAAGTTTCCAATCAGCAGTGTTCACTGCAATACTAGGTTGACTATCAGTAATCGTTTGCGCCACAACAGCTGTAATCGTTGTTAAAAATTCTGAAGTCCGCGACTTCAGTACGAGGTCGACCGAGTGCCCCTCTGTTGAGAAGTTGATATCACCAATGCCAGATACTGCGGTTTCGGTTTTGGTTTTATGCAATTGTAGCCGATTTGTTAAGCGAGATGTGATGAAATGCAGCTGCGAACCAGAGTCCAGCAGCGCGCGACAAGGTACGAAAGTTCCGGCACGATTTTTTACCAGAATTATTGCTGTGGCTAGAAGCACAACACCAGAAGAATCGGAAGATACCTGGAGAGAAGCCGGTAAGACTGACGTCATTGAATCAGGTGGAGCTGTAACTGATTTAAATGATCGGCCTTGATCGCTGGAGGCAGTTAACACGGGACGATCGAAATGCAAAAGTGTGTGGTCTTTTGCTTGACAGCTGCGACAAGACCCTGATTTACAGTTGCGCATTTGATGACCTTTTTTGAGACAATTGAGACACAGACCAAGCTTTTTCACTTGCTTTTGGCGAAGGTTTGGTGAAAGGTTTGCAAAATGAGGGCAGTGGTGTATCAGATGCTCATGGGATCCACAAAATGCACATTCACCTATATAGCCATTAGAAGCAACGAATGATTTTCTTTGGGTGGTACTCACGTTTTTATCAGCTTTGCCAGCGTGAATAGCTTGCACTTGTAGAACATGTTCAACATTTTCCAGTGTTCTACAACGTTTCTCCATAAATGCCGAAAACTGGTCCCATGAAGGTAGCTCATTTGTCTGTGAATTTTCCTCCCACTTGGCTTGCGTTGATTTGTCGAGCTTTTGACTCAGCAGTTGTATAATGATGCAGTCGGCTATTTGCTCCTTCGATCCAAGAGATTCCAGTGCGCGTATGTGAGCGTTGACTTTGTCTGTTAGTTCCCGTAGCTGCCTAACTGGACCATCAGCTTTATTCAGTCCGAAGATTTCTCTAATGTGTGCCTGGAATATAATACGCTTATTATCAAAACGTTTGTGTAAAAGATCTAGTGCGTTTTTGTAGTTAGTCTCAGTGATTTCAAGAGACCGTATTGTATCCAGCGCCGCACCACTCAAGCAGGATCGTAGATGTTGAAGCTTGTCGACCTGCGTAAGGTCGGCATCCTTGTCAATGACAGACACAAACATCGAGTAAAAATTTGCCCACTCGGTGTAGACGCCACTAAACTTTGGTAATGTGAGTAACGGTAAGCGCGATCGATTAGCGGTTATTACAATTTGTTGCGATTCGTTGGAGTTCAACTTGAATGTAGAGCATAGCTGCGAAGCCCCGCGTTTTCCAATTTACCGTTGAAGGATGGATCGAAGACCAACTAGCTTTGCATCGAATTTAGCAGGCAAGTCGCTACATATCGCAGAGAAATCTAGTTCCTCGAAATTTGTGTGAGCGGCGTTGAAACTAGACTTGAGTTCTTCCAATAACTCCAGTTGTGCCTTCAGAGCGTATTCGTCCATTCCCATAAGATTGTCATTGTCCATCTCGATAGCTATTTTCTCAAGACGATTGAATATAGCTCTTGTCTTTAATTTTAAAAAATTAACTCGGCCTGCGACCACGTGTTCATTTGATTGAGCAGCCTCTTCGGTACCTGAAGTCCCATTAGGTGTGCTGTTTGGCATGATGTATTCAAGTAGCCGTTATAGCAGCAGTGCGTGATGTAAAAAAATGTGTTCGCGACAAAATCGCAATTCAAACGATGAAAACGGTAAAAAATGCTGAGGTGGTGCGCCAACAGTTGTAACTGTTTCGAAAACACGCCACAAATTTTGCAAAATTCCGTACAATTCAATAACGGATTTTTATGCAAACCACTATTGCGCATCAAAATTGCAAAACTCCCAAAACTCAAGTTGCGAATATAGCTCCAACAAAAAAATTAAAAATTAAACGAACAAAATCACGTCGGAGTCACCAAATGTTGAGCGACCAAGCTTTTTTAGTCGCTATGTTTGCGCTATTTAATAAAGAGTCCTCACTTTAAATTTATTTTCTGTAATTTTTTGATTTATTAAACTTATGTTCTTTTATACAAATAAAATTATGTTCTTTTATATAAATGAAATTCCACGGCGCTACCGCTCACTGCCAATGCCAAAAACAGACTTGATGCGAAGTAAAAAAACCGATATTCATATGCCTATAATTATGTACATATGTTTCCTAACGGTTACAATAAAAATGCTCAATGCAATGAACTAAACTCTAATTTGGGATGAATCCTAACGCTAACACATAATGATTTCATATTCAATCCGCTATTTGAGCGCTTCTTAATTCGTACATATGTATTTGTCTTTTGCTTTTAGCGTATAAGAGAATTAGATAATTAGAGATTGAACATACGTATTGTTAGGGTGACGCAAATATTGTTTGATATGCATATGTAATATATGTAGATTATTATTTCAACAATTTGTAGTGTCGGCTACTGCTCCAAACAAAGGGTTTATCATCGGACATGACGTTGGGCGCCATCGTTAAGTGGCTGCCTGTTGGGATAAGTCTCTGTGGTGGGGTGGCATGCTTGTGATCCCAAGCTAGCTCGTCATCTGGGTGGGTTACTTTCACGTTCGCCTTAACTTCAGCCACTATAACCATAATTTATAAATCATGCCGTTTGATCTGGGGAAGGAGTGTGGTACACGGATGTATGAAGAGGGAGATGGAAAAGAAAAGTAGGGTAGCTGTCCTGTCCGTCGGAGCCGGCCCACCCGCTCTACTCGTGTTCCTTGAGTGGCCATGGACCTCGTTACGGCTGCCAAGTTTCCACAAGGTCCCCTTTATCTGACATCGGTTCGTCTGTCTACAGTACGTACATTCCTAATTCAGTCTGTTATCGTATCGTCACACGCATTTCCCATATGTTACACCAACGCAACACCCACACCAAATTGTGTTCCTAACAGAACATTTCTCCAATGAGCATCACCCAATATGAGAGGCTTGTAAAATTCATGTGACATTTCATAATTCATATAATATTTATTTTTACGTTATTATCATAATTTTTTGTTTGTTTAAAACTCTTATTTGATTATGATTAATTGTATTACCCATATATATAACTATATATCTATATATGCTACGTTAACTTCCAAAAAAAAAGAAAATTATTATAGGGCCAATTTTTGCTCGCTACCGGTTACCTATCTCCTATCCGATGTAGGCGCCTGCAACCAGTGAGATGGGTGAACTGGAATTTAAACTAGCAACTAAAGAAAAGAAATATGGCATGTACCATATATGAGAGACTGACAAAGCGTGCTTAGAACTGTGAATCGGTATTTATAAGCTGCTTTTATCTAATACTTGTTTCGGAGTTTAGTTAAAGACAGTGACGCGGTCATCGCAGAGCTCTACTCTGGACATATTTCATTTCCCTTTTTTTCATTTTTCCTTTTTTTTTGACACCTAGTTAGTTCAATTCCTGAAATGTGTTATTATCATGTATCTTATGATAAGCTGGATTCTGCCTGGATTTGGCAACTCGGCAAACGAGGAGTACGCTGGGAAAGTATGGGGTCACCGATTTCATCTGACGCCTTCAGATAGGTACTTGCGTGAGTACACCGTTCAGTAGTTACAGGTGGTACCATGTGTGCGTATTTTTTCTGCAAAATCTTTCAAGCCAGAAGCAATTTTCTGGGGCTTGACAAAAACGTTGTCAATTTTCGAATTAGCCAGTTCAACTATATATGCATCACGTGGCGTTTTAGCCGTTGATCGGACGCTACTACTACGAGAGCATTGCTACGGTAGATGCGATTGTTGCGCCGTCGCTTCTGCTGTCGACGCGGCTGCTTCACTGATGGACCTTTTTTCGCTTTATTTTCTCCGTGTTATATTTTTACTTTTCTATGTAATTCAAACCAGATTCATTTTTGTCAGATTTTATTGATTTGACTTTCTTTTTATTTAATTTGACTCATTTCAGCCTTTGTTCTTTTATTTATTAAAATTTATTCTTTTATTTCTATTTTGTATTTTTTTATTTTTTATTTATTTGTTCTTCCTTATTTTAATTTAATGAACCTTCTAAATTTAGTAAAAATTCTAACTTCTAAGTATTATCCGCTCTTCGTTTTTTTTTCTAACATACACGTAATTACCGCTTTAACAGGGGTTTTCCTATTTTTTTCTTGAGGTCTCGGTTAATAATTTTCCTCCGTTCAAGCGGATTTCTTCTTTTTTTCCAACAATTACTTTTCGCTTCCACTTCCAATCACTACTTTTTTCTTCTGATTTTTATTATCGGTGTTACTGTTGATCAAACCCGAGGTGAAGAAATTTTCTCAAGTCACTTTCACTCGAGCATACCCACACATCTTAAATTTTCACACACATACACACTACTTTCGATCATCCAACATACGTATGCAACACTACACTATCTTACGGTTCAAACGTACATGTGTATGCAACTTGAGGTTTGACATGGTTTGACGATGTTTGCTTAGGTTTGGAGTTGTCTGACTTTGTATGGGGCGGGCTTGCACCACCGCAGGCTGTCGCTACAGTATGTAAAACTTATTTTATATTTCTGACATCAAATAACGGCTCTTCATACAAAACCATCAGTCGTTCGGAGGCGGCCTTGTATAAACTGCAGGTCTCTCCATTTTCCCCCAAAAATCGCTTCAGTGGTTACAAACCGCCAATTATATACATAGGTATATTATATAATTCAGTGATAGTGATAGTAGTAAGGTGGTAAATTATCGGCTGCTTGTTGTGACTTCAACTCTACAACTTTATCCACTGTGGAAAAGCGGAGGATGGTAATCAGGAATGTGCAGAAAATGGTATGCAAAGCATTATTAAAGAGAATTTTAAGTTCCATCAGAATACAACCGAAGTAACTATATACAATGTTATTGCGAAAAATCTTTTAACGGAGTGGGAAGTACACCCATTTTCTAATCATAGATATACCTATGATTACCTTCGCTTTCGAAAAAAAACCACTCGTGCTTCACGATACACTGGTTAAAATATTTACAGTATAAGTAATGTTTTGAATTTAACGTGCAAAAGTGTTGTGATAGAAGAACATACGATATCGTCTTTGAGACCCCAAAACTTAGTTTATTACATTCGCCGCTTATCCTCGCAAAATTTGGTTGTGAACCCTAAAGTTTTAAATAAAATTAATAACTTACCATTGCGCGTTACACAAATAAAAAGTGCGTTTCCTTTATAAGATTAAAGAAAATACGTGTAGGTATATATGAATATGAATATATATAAAAAAATATAAAAAAATAAAAAAATTATAAAAGGGTTGATTCGATGTTTACTGCTTTCATCCGCTTGGCACACACGGCCAAGTGGCAAAAGGTCAAGGCGATTTTCATTCATATGTCATATCGACATAGCCAATTCTGAAGACTTTGGTTGAGCAGAGCAGGAATTAAAGATTTATCAGTTGTAGCTATGTAGCCGTAGCGTCTTTGAGACGCCAACGGTTGAGGTGAACAATTGCTGACTCTCGTAAGGCCAGAAATTGCATTCTCTTTTATAAGCTCATTGCATATCAATCTTTAACATATTGTTTACTAAGTCCACTAGGGTGCAAATATTTTAATACCTTTTTATAAACCTGGTGCGGCCAACATCCAAAAAGTTATAGAAAACTATTTTGAAAAAAAAAATTCTGACAGCGGTTGCCCCTCGGCAGGGAATGTATTTCTGACATGAAATAAAAGCTCCTTATAAAAAAACCATCAGCCGTTCGGAGGCGGCTTTGTATAAACTGCATTTTTGGAAAAACATTAAGACTTCATTTATGTAATTTAATAATTACAATATATAACGCATATACATTTAAAAGGGAAAAAATCTTAAAAGACAGAAATTTCTAGGGTTGTAGGAGCCTTATTAGGTCACTGCTTAATTGAACGAGGCTGGGAGCTCCTTCGTATCGATGCTATAGAAGGTGTAAGAAGGATGAGGAGCAAGAAACGGTATCTCATCTTCTAAGTGACTGCCCCGCCTTGAGCAGAGTTAAGTTGCGGTATGTAGCAGGTGTTTTCATCGATAATTTGTATAAAATAGCAGACATCAAGATAATTTATCTAATGAAGTTTATAAAAAATGGAAGTGAAAGCATAGTGAAGTATGGCATCACAATTAGACCATGGTATCACAATTAATCCACACTTGCCTAAACGTATTGGTGCTCACACATCACACAACTCTGGAAAAAAGCCGTTTTTAAATTATCCTAAGTTTCGAAATACACAAGTTTTATTTTAACATTATTTTGATTATAGTTTTTCAAAATAAAATAATATTATATAGAGTGGTTTTAGTTTAGTCCTTTTATAGTTATCAAAGATTTTACAGCCCTTATGCTCTTGTTGTTGTGAACAAAATATTAATTAGAGGAAACAAAAATTATTAGTTGAAAAGAGACATTATTCAATGAATGTTGTTTTTCCAAAAATATAATACTAGTAACTAAAGAAAAAAGATTTTTTTAATAATTGTCCTTTTTATTTTGTACATTGTCAATTTTATGCTCCCCACAGAGATTTTTGTGACATTATATACAGAAAGATGTTGTCATTCGTCGCATAGCAGGAGGAAAAATTGAGGAAATCTTTCGTCTTTTAAATTTTTCCGGTTATTATTTTCTTCGTTATTCATATATTCTGCGCCATTAGAGTTGCCTGTGCGTTTAGGACGGTGTCGCATGAAGCGGCCAGCATCATATCCGGTTTTTCGACGCCAGATATAATGTCTTCGGAGCACGGCAGAGTGTATCAAAACACAAAAGCCGAAAATAGGCGCCTAACAGCCGACGAGCATAGGAAATAGAGGCAGACGAGTCTCACCGAGTTGAAAAAGAAATGGGACACAGTTCTTGTCCATGGTTGTTTCAGAGAATATCTCCACAGATCTATCGGCCACGATAACGGGACTGTATGTTCCTTCTGCAGCAGCGCCGCAGAAAATGCAGAGCCTATCTTTGTCTCCTGCTCTAGGTATGAAGTGGAGATATCTACTATAGAGCAGATAATAAATGAAAAGATGACGCTTATCAACATTGTGAGTCACATGCTACAATCGAGGTTTGTGTGAGCTAAAATGAAGGAATGGGCCGCAAAGCGCTCCAAGAGCTTAGAGCAAAAGAACTACATCGAAGAAATGAAAGGCCAGGTGAATAATTTTTCAGAAAGTATGTGAAGAGGCATTTTGCAATATAAAGGGTGGTTAAATTGTAAGGGCCGATGTTGAATGTGAACCACACCTAAACGCCAAGTTTTTTTCCGAATTTAATTTGACATTTCTCTATTTCAGACTTACTCAATTTGAACCATGGAGAGATACACAATCCAACAACGTGTTAAAGTTATCCAGACTTATTATGAAAATTTTCGAAGAAAATCATCTTCAGTGATGAGGCACATTTTCACCTCAGTGGATTCGTCAATAAACAGCATTGCCGCATTTGGGCGAATGAGAATCCAAGAGTGATTGTCGAAAAACCAATGCACCCACAAAGAGTGACTGTTTGGTACGGTTTATGGGCTGGCGGCGTCATCGGGCCGTATTTTTTCCAAAATGAGGCCGGTCAGGCAGTTACTGTGAATGGTGTTCGCTATCGTGAGATGATAACGAATTTTTTATGGCCACAATTGGAAGATATGGATGTGGACGATATGTGGTTTCAGCAGGACGGTTCCACTTGCCACACAGCTAACGAAACAATGGCTCTTTTGCGCAACAAATTCAATGGCCGTGTTATCTCACGTAATGGCGATGTCAATTGGCCCCCAAGATCATGTGATTTGACACCGTTGGACTTTTTTCTCTGGGGTTATTTGAAAGAAAAGGTGTACGTTGATAAGCCAGCAACAATTCAAGAGCTAAAGGATGAGATAATTCGGCACATTAACGGCATAGAAACTCCATTATGCCTCAGCGTCATCGAAAATTTGGACCATCGTATGGAGGTGTGCCGCCGAGGTCGCGGCGCTCATTTGGCCGATATTTTGTTACATATATAATTGAGTAATACCAATATATCATAATAAAATAAAATTTCAATAATTTCCTAAATAGTTTGTGTTTTATTCAAAATCAACATCGGCCCTTGAAAATTTAACCACCCTTTATTATGAGAATATATTGTGCAGTTGTTAATAAAAGCCATGTTCAGTATTCCAAAAAATGCCACATCGGTCATCTATGAGTATTTGTTTTGCGAGAACAGCTCATGACGGTAGGCATTTGGACGAATGTATCAATGCTTCCTAACACTATTGTAAGCTATTGTAGAATTCGACCATGTAAGGTTTGTTTGATTTAAATTCTCCATCTTCTTTGGAAAATGATAAGAAAAATATTACTTTTCAGCGAAGATACGCAACCGTGTATGTCAATCAAAAAATGAGCGCCAACAAACACAATGAAGGTTCGATGTTAAAAAGACTGCCGAGCGGTTTTCTACTCGACTTGCACTCCTGCTCTCTGAGAGCACTCATCAGCAACCCGATATAAGGGAACTGCGGGACGGCATTTCAAATTCCCTACTTACACCTGCAAACGAAACTATTGGATTTCAGAAAGGCCGCAAAAACAGTTGGTACGTTGAGTCTTATCGTGTCGCGGTGGAAAGAAAACAGATTGCCTACCTCACAACCTTGCGATCGACCTCAAAACGTGCGGGGTGGGATAGATACCGAGAACTGAAGAGGGAAGCAAGACACATCTGCAGACAAAAAAACAAAGAGGCCGAGATTCGTGAGTATGAAGAGCTTGAGATGCTGGCCAACAAGAATAATGCTCAAAAATTCTACGAAAAGATACGGCGACCTACGGAAGGTTTCAAGCCCGGAGCAAACACTTGTAAGACCCAGGGTGGTGAGCTAGTGACAGATGCCCAGCGTATACTGGATTTATAGAGGGAGCACTTCTCCAGCCTGTTGAATGGTAGTGAAGAGGAAACACCCGGAGATAATGAACCCGAAACTCCAATTGATGACGATGTTGTTCCGTTACCCGACTATGAAGAAATCCGAATAGCAATCGCCCGCCTAAAATACTACAAAGCGGGAGCGGTGGATAACCGGCCGAGCTATTCAAATATGGCGGTGAATAACTGATCAGGTGCATGCATCAATTACTTTGCAAAATATGGTCGGATGAAAGCACGCACGTCGATTGGAAATTAAGTGTGCTCTGCCCAATCCACAAAAAAGGCGATCCCACAGTCTGCGCCAATTACCGTGGAATAAGCCTTCTTAATATCGCATATAAGGTCCTATCAAGCGTATTGTGTGAAAGGCTAAAGCCCACCGTCAACAAACTGATTGGACCTTATCAATGTGGCTTTAGACCTGGTAAGTCAACCATTGACCAAATATTCACCATGCGCCAAATCTTGGAAAAGAATCGTGAAAAGAGAATCGACACACACCATCTTTTTGTCGATTTTAAGCAGACTTCGATAGCACGAAAAGCAGCTTCCTCTATGCCGCTATGTCTGAATTTGGTATCCCGCAAAACTTATATGGCTCTGTAAACTGACCTTACGCAGCACTGAAAGCTCCATCAGGATCCGGAAGGACCTCTTCGAGCCGTACGATATCAAACGAGGTTTCAGACAGGGTGATTCCTTATCGTGTGAATTTTTTAATTTAATGCTGGAGAAAATAATATGAGCTGCAGAGCCAAATGGAGAAGGTACAATCTTCTATACGAGTGTACAGCTGCTGGCGTACGCCGATGATATTGACATACGAGGGCAAAAGGAAGCTATGACACTGGTGACAGTCATAACTTCGAGGTCGTAGATAATTTGCGACCAGCATTAACACCAACAACAATGTCAGCCTTGAAATCCAACGCAGAGTCACTCTTGCCAACAGGTGCTACTTTGGGCTGAGTAGGCAATTGAAAAGTAAAGTCCTCTCTCGAAGAACGAAAACCAAACTCTACAAGTCGCTCATCATACCGGTCCTCCTATATGCCGCAGAAGTGTGGACGCTTTCAACATCTGATGAGTCGGCGCTAGGAGTTTTCGAGAGAAAAGTTTTGCGAACGATTTATGGTCCTTTGCGCATTGACAACGGCGAATAACGCAGACGATGGAACGATGAGCTATACGAGCTGTACGATGACATTGGCATAGTTCAGCCAATGAAGAGACAGCGTCTATGCTGTCGCCGGAATAGATGAAAGCACTCCGGCTTTGAAAGTATTCGATGCAGTACCCGCTGGTGGAAGCAGAAGAAGAGGTAGACCTCCACTCCGTTGGAAAGATCAGGTGGAGAGTGACCTGGCCTCACTTGGTATTTCCAACTGGCGCCAGACAACGAAAAAAAGAGAGGAATGACGCACTATAATTGATTCGGCTATAATCGCGTAAGCGGTGCCAAAGCCAAGAAAGAAGAAAAAGTGCCGTTTTAAAATCTCAGCTATAGATGTGTGAGTGAATAAATAAAAGGCATACAAGCTAAAGTAGGCACTCAAGAAATGAGAGATGCTTTAGAAGATCATTATCATAAAAATAAAATCCAGAAGCCCATGTATAAGATAGAACATGTACCAAATTCCGTGAAATTCAATAAGAATTAAGTGCATCCCATTTTTAAATTGAAATATTTGCTCTATCTTAGAATTTCTGTCGAAAGGCCTAATAAAAGAAATATGGTGAGCTACATCACTCATCAAAAAACAATATGCATTGCAGTAAATGTGGTGGTATGCAGTCAGCAAGTTACCGAGGTTGAGCTTTTTATGAAAAACTTAAACCTAAACTTAATCAGGACATTCTAGTATGTGTTAATAAAACGCGCACAGATGGCTAATATTTCTTCAAATATTCCTATATTAAAAACGAATAAACTCTTATATTTAATAGCGTTGAAAACAAATCCTGAAGAAATGACCTCAAACATGAATGGTGGTAGCATAGAAGCCATAGAAGCTATGATACTTAATTTTATGTCTACAATGCATAATATGGTTCAAGACCTCATCAGAGCCCAGACTCGAATGCTCTTGAGAAAGTAAATGTCATCATAAGGCGGATTCTTTTCTCCAACCGACAAGAAATTTAATGATTTCTTTGGTCCTTTAGGAAATAGATTATTGCAGCTGGCGATTACAAAGCCAAACATACTTACTGGGACTCCGATTTTGTTAACCCAACAACTCGAAAATTAATATAACACAACTAGCAGACCCGGCCACGCGTTGCTGTGGCTGAGTGATTGATTTTCCATGAATGGCGATGTCACGTTAAGACTCACACCAGTGCAGTGACATCGTGACGATGTATTGATTGCTGACCTGGTAATAGTAAAGATTGGACTTCCTCCCAGTTTGGATTACACGTAAATGTTATAAACCAATCTGGACGACCGTAATGACGTACATAAGTCATTGCATCCTGTATGTATTCTTGCATGTTTCGTGGGCTACCTACGTAGCTTGAAGGTAAAATAACAGCACTGCCGATTTCATTAGTGTTTAAATTTTCATCGACGTTTCAAACATTAGCATCTCATAAGTGAATATAATCCGCTTTCAATCTTAGCAAACATATCCACAACACATTGATGATACAATTTACGATATTGAAGGATATAGTTTTCCTGATTGTGTCTAATCATTAATCGATACGCATAGTAGTTCATTGAACTAACCTTTTTATTTATTTCATTACCGCTGACTGGATCACACTGTTTAATGTTAATATGATATCCATCTTTTCCTTTCCAGAATATCAATATATACTGAAGTGCATCGTACGAACGGTGTAATTTCGGCGTGTAATTTTTATGAATCTGTTGTCAACTGGATCACCGACTATAACAATACTCTGGAGGGGAAAACCAACTAGTATGCAAAAATTCTAGTTAAATACTAGTATGTTGAAGATGAAATCGATTTGTGAAGAAGTCCACCAGTAACGGGAGAAATAATAATTTCCACCACCGTTCTCTGCTCTATTCTATTGAAGTGCGCAAAATGACGTTGATCGTTACATCGTTACGATAGCCGAATGGTTAGAAGTTATCGCTATAGCACGTCCCGATAGAAGCAAATTTATTTTTAACTTTTTTTTTAATTCTTGGTGAATCAGAAATTGTCACCACTTTGTCGATCGTATGTTTTTTTTTTTTTTTGGTATTTTCCTCTGCAGGGTAGCAACTTCTTCAAAGGTTGGTGCATTGAATCTGCCGCCGTGTTCTCCCAAAGGTACTTTGTCCGATTTGATGACAATTTGATAATTGTCACTTTTTAATTGTGGTGATACTCTTTTAAGCAATTGAACCAATTGATTATTGTTCTCCAAAAATAATTTTAAAGACAATACAATACAATTGCTCTCTCTTCTGCTTGTTCAATGAAATTATACTGGCATCGAGTTGTTTCACGTTCTTCACAATTGCCCATAAAATAGATCTGATGAGATTTTGGATCTCCATTTGGCATTGGCATCATTGATCCAATTTTATGGTATACCTGGCCTTGAATATTGAATGCTGTCTTAAAATTACGACCATCAGATAACAAATCACAAACTTTGCATGCTTCCACAATTTTGATTCATTTGAAATGCCAGAAAGAAGGGATTTTAATAACAACAATCAACGTTGATGATCAGTTTTTTTATTAATTATTGAGACCATTAATTTAAATAATAACTATCATCCTATCATCTACACGGCGTGTCCCAAAAATAACCGAACTTTATATTTAAATCATACAACATACAGCGCCATCTATTGAAAAGTTGCAACATTAAAAAGATACATTCATCCTCTTTCAAACGCACCTGACTTCATGTAAGTCGGATGACAGATGTAAAAGTGACAGCCATTTCAATAAAACCAAAAGTGTGCTAATGGTTCCAAAAACAAAAAAAAGAGCAAATATAAAATTTTGTGTCAAACTTGAAAAAAAATTGAAATTGAAGTTTAAAAAATTAAAAACAAATTGAAAAAAATGAAGCAGCCGTAACCGTGGTACTGAAGAACATTTCTATAAATGACATAAAAAAATCTATGCATGCGCTGGTTGATCGTTCCAAACGTTGTGTTGAGTCAAATGGAACCTATTTTGAATAAATAATAACTTTCAAAGATAATATAATGTGTATTTTACTATTTTATATCCAAAAAGTTCGATTATTTTTGGAACATTACACGGTATGTATATGTCAACTTTCATGAATATCAGTTGACTCGTTTTCGAGTTATTTCGGAACATTCACACGGACACGGGTTTTTTATTTGTTAAGATTACATATTGGCCAATCTACATATTGATCCAAACAAAATACCTGATCTTATTGATTGTGAAATTATAAAAAAAAATAAAATTCCTTTTAAATATAGAATCCAGTTCTGACTTGTTCTCCGAAAATCCGCCAGTTATGATCAAGTTATTCGAACAACTCATTACAGTTGCGAAACCATTTCGCCTCACAACATCCTAAACAAATTGGCTTGAGAGCAAGTGGAAAAGTTGATGCGGTTGTTGATCAGAGCGCAATTAGGCTACAATTTGTGATACCGCTTACTTCTTACCTTCCCAAATGTACGAACTATTTCGTGTGCCTTATGAACGATGCGATACTACCTATACCAGCCGTTGATACGTCAGCCAGGCAATAAAAAAAGTAATTCCCAAGATATTTATGTTGTGCGATGCTTAGAGCTGGAGAGTGACAGAGGTAGTGCTCCTCTTCTTTGCCATAGCTAAGACAAAAATCATTGGAAGTATTCTTCTACAGTGAATTCCCATTAAGCATTGTCCAGTTAGTATGTTTCTTGTTGAATTAATGGTTCACTGGTCTAGGCGGGTTAGATCCCATAATTTTTGTTGTTGTGGCCTATTTTGGTGGCAATGAGCTGTAGTCTGAGTATTGCCGTATACAAGGTTACGCCCGGGACATGCGTAGAATTTATTATATTTACAATAGTTAGAGTGGTATCTTCGCTCGCTAGCTCATCCGCCATAAAGTTGCCTAGGATATTCCGGCACCCAGACCACGGCTGTTTTGCATCTGGCTGAGAGTTTTTTTAAAGTGCTTCTGCATTTCAACGTCATTTTATGTTGTGTAATTACATTAAGGATATCTGATGGCAGCTTGGCTATCCGAGTATATACTGATTGATTGGTTTGTAACCAGCGATCCCTGCAGCCATTCTGTGGCTTCCGTGATTGCAATAAGTTCTGATTGGATGGCGCTGCAGTCTGGTAGCTTCAAATTAAAATTGGTTGAGAGCGTTGGTGAGTGAATTTCACTGCAAACCCTATCATCGAGTTTACAGCCATCCGTGGAGATGGCCATTTGCATTTTCCCATTCATTTCTGTCTAGGCTTCTTGTGGAGAAGAGATTGTCAAAACGGAAAGTGGAGATAGGATAGTCTAACTCCGCTGGAAACTGTGCGGAAGACAATATCCGGGCATGCCCTGCAACGCGATACCTTCACGGCTGAGCCGCGTCAATTCTGATAGCACTGCAGCTCGTTTGAAGTTTGCCGCAAAAATCCAGGGGAAGAAAATTAAGGAGATTTTCCAGGGCTTTTGTTGAAGTTGACGATACATCCTCAGAATAGCTGCCGACTGCTGAATTCTAACCAGTCTGCTCCTGAAAGCGACAAGACAGTGACACCGTTGAATAGAATGGGTCTCTGTACAAATCCAGTAAACAATAAACGGTTTAAAGCCCCATCTTTTGCCAATAACAGCTGTGTATGCGTAGGGTGCTTTATATCAGCGAAGGTGATCCTGTTCCTCAGGACGGATTCCACGAGCTTTACGAACGGCTGTGCAACATCCATTTGTTGAAGAGCTTCTATTATGGCCTCGAAAAAAATATATTTAAAGGTTTTTTAATGTTTAAGAAAACGCCAAGCGTGTACTCTTTTACAGCCAGTCCTTTCTCGATGTGTCCAACTATGTCGCGAAACGCAATATTGACAGACTTTCCTCCGAAAGACCATTTTTGGGTGCCTTTGGCGAATATATATGTCGACCAGTCTTTCAAAAAATTAAGAAGAATCGGTGTCAGGCTTTTGAATTTATATGGTTGGTCCTGCCTCATTTTGGAATGAAGATCACCTTAACCTTGGTCCATGGATGTGGAATATATCCTTCGCGTAGACAGGATTTGTAAATTTGGCATAGGTGTTTGGATGTCCTCCGCTACTTTAAATCAGCAGGAAATATCTCTTACTGGGGTGAAATGGGATGTAGTCCAGCTCCGGATATGCTATTACAGTTGCAAGGCTATGATTTGATTTGATTTGAGGCCATGCACCTGGAACGTCCGCTCCCTTAATTGGGAGGTGCCGCTGCCCAGCTGGTTGATGTCCTCGTTAAATTAAAGGCTGACATCACCGCCGTGATTGCAGCTTTTTGACGTCGAACTTTCCTTGTATTTGTTGACGACAACTGGTTGAAGAAGTTACAGGCCTGTCAAAACACCATCCTTAGGACTGCGACAGGAAACCTCGTGATGTCGCCGGAGCATCACATGCACAGCGAAGCATCTATGCTACGAGTTAAGGAGCATAATGCTTTTGGCCAAATCGTCCTTCTCTTCCGTCAACGATATGTTGAAAAATTTTGCTTTGATGCGGATTGTGACGAGACGCTCATCCATCGGGGTGAATGCCAGTACTCGACGACGGAGTTTCTCTTCCACCACAAATCCGACACCTAATTTGCGCTCCTTTATATGGCCGCTGTAGTAAATGTCGCACTTCTTGGACGGCGGTGATGTCAGCCTTTAACTTTATGAGGGCATCAACCAGCTGGGCAGCGGCACCTTCCCAATTAAGGGACCAGACATTCCAGGTGCCTGGCTTTAAATCTTGATACTTTAAACATTTGCGGGGTCGTCAACAGAAAGGGGGTATCTCATCCGAGGTGTTGCTAACTTTTTCATTGGAGGTGGTTTCTACGTGGCGGGTCCCAAGCCCAGCGCACAACTTTGGCAGGCGAGTAAGTTGAAAGTTTTTACACATATATATATAGCGAGCCGCTTGCTTCAAGACTGACGAACGGAGTAAGGAACACTGTCGGCACGCTTATAGCGTACAGACCAACGGACAAATAAATAATATTATAATTAGCGGTCTCTCGGTCAAATATGGGTACCCAGCTTTGGTGTTCCTTCGGTAATGTCGCTCAAGTTTCAGCTCCACCAGTGGAACCCTACTTTCACAAAAGGAACACCAACGAAATACTTTCACTAGCCACGATTGACTTTTTATTTTCTTTTTTACTAGGCCTCGACTGCCTTTCTACAACTCTTAGCGTGGCCAATCACTATTTATACATTTACTACATGGTATATGTGAGTGTGTATTGATGCCCAATCTTTGGCGTCGGCCCATTACCCAAAGGGATTGCGTTGTATAGCGTTCGGCATCATGACCATCAAGCACACTGGGATAACTTTAACGTCGCCGCATAAAGAGAAATGCGACACCCCTTTTTACGGAATGCCCACGCAATGCATTCCGTTTCCCCAACATTTGTTAGTGAAGGAACCGTTTTGGTAGGAACACCTCCTTATGGAGATTTATACCACTGGGTAGGCACACCCGAATCTTGCCATCATTCACTAGTTTTAAGATGTACTACTACTTACCGACAGATGTCACTGGAACAATGGAAATAAACAAACAAACGCTAAAGAAGTTTATGTTGCCGCCAGTACGTGACAACCCCTTCCTCAACGAGAAGGAAGAAATCTTCCTTTTGGCCATTAAAAACGATATTTCCTCCCTTATCTTATTTATCCTTAACGGTGTAAGTCTACGGCGACACTCTCTCTGGTAGAACGGAAGAATATTCGCCCTGATCAAACCAACCAGCGACTTACGACCGTACCGACTGGGAGGCCGCGTGCCTCCATCTCGTCCGCGAGCTTATCCTGCGCAAACGATTAACCTCCATGGTAAAAAAAACCGAAAGTTGATTAAAAGAACCGATAAAACGAGAAAGAAACCAAATATTCAAACCGATAAAAGGATTTAAATCGAAACAAAAGAGGAAAGAAAAACCCCAAAATTCAAGAAGAAATTTAGTTATTATATAATATTAATAACGCAAAAAACCATCACCCTAACGTTATTTTCGTGTTGCCGTATACTGGCACAACGAAAGACCATATCTTAGAAAAAAACAAATGTAAAAAAAAACAGGCATATTTTTAGTTTTCCTAACTTGCGTGAGCTTCTATACATGGTCGCATCACCCAATGATATTTACTGAGCTGTTGCATTGCTTTCGTCGCGCTTTCGATTGACTCTTAGTAATGAATAACTAGAGCGGTTAATTTTTTAAAAATAAAAATATGTGATAATGAATTGTGCGGTGTTTGATTGTGAATTAAATTAATAGAACAAAATTTGTATATTTTTAAGGTTTTGCAAAGAAAAGGATTTTGAAACTGGGAAGCTTTACGTTTTATTTATAAGCTGGTAAGAGGGAATTCAGATCTTTCTAAGCGAGTTGAGCATCGTAACAAAGCAAGTTTTTGATAAAGTTTTAACATCATAGGAAGGTAATGTTAGTTATCAGATGTGGTAGCAGTTTATAATAAGTCAAAAATAAAATATTTATTTTTGCTGAGATCCCGTCTGTTGCTGAAAATCCGTATGACATACTAAGGACAAGTATGCCGGAGGAAATTAAGGTCTATTTTAAAAATATTTAAGCGCAGCAGTATAGTAAATATAAAGTGAATTTCCATTGATTTCCGTTATAAAATCTTAATTTTGTGTGGCGAACCATGGAAGAAAGAAAGTGCGTCCCTACGATAGGAAAATCATCATTTGCATAAAAAACAAGAGAGGCATTGCAAAGAATTGACTATTGCCGGTAATATTCATCCTTCGCAGTTATTCTACGAGGCATATCAAGGAAGTAGGTGTATGAAGGCTATCACATCCGGAGAAATTTCATTTTCGTTATGTTGGCAAAGAGATCGGTTCGAACCCAGTACAGCGCTGTCGACGCGACTAAACAATGTAAATTCAGTCTACCGCCAAGTGTGAAATGCGCGGTATCATCCATTACCTCGTTTGGAAAGGAAATTTATAATGAGGTGTGATGATAAAGCTATGAGTGCTACGAGTGAGTGCAAGTGGTGTCACGAGTTTAGAAATAGTCGAAGTTTATGCATGATGAACAGAGAAGCGGGAAACCATCAATTGTGGCTGACGAAATGTCTGCAAAAATCGAAAGTGCTGTGCATGGTGATCGCAGATTGACTGCGCATGAACTCTGAATCTGCGCATGGGTGGAAAAAGGGTTTTAACCGACGAGGTGGTAAAAAATGATGTAGTGAAGTGGACGAAAGGATTGCAGGGAAACTACTTCAGGTAGGGATATAAAAATGTACATCATGCTTAACCACGGAAAAATTTATAAAACCAAAAAAAAATTCAATTAAGTTAATGAAATTGTTGTTTTTAGAGTCATACGAACTATGGAAAGATCGGGCATCTGGACAACAGTAGTTGAAATATAGGCTTAGAAACTACATTCAACAGAAGTTGTTGATACCAATTGGCAATTCTGACATACATTTGTACATTTTCTGATTTTAATGAATTGTATTCATTTCTTTTCATACATGTACGTTATTATATTGCGAAATTTTCGAATAGAAACCAAAGCTGAGAAAAATGAGATGGGCGGTTCAGAAAATGATGGTCTGGAAAATTTATTCGAACTCCGTGGTGAAATTCCCAGTACGTCTACAAAATCTCCATCTTTTTCATAGACTAGTTACTTGAGTGAGGGTGGATTAACTCTGCTAAGTGAAGAAATTATGTACCACATGACTCAATATCTTTTAATAACTAAAGACTTCATAAAGAAACTGATGGATAAAGCATTCAATATAGATTGCAGTTTAAAAATTAAAAAAATATTTATTCTTTAGAACAAAAATGTTTGCTGAAAAAAAAAATTAAGTGAAGATAATGAAGTTAGAAACCCCCAACCAAAATGAAAATATATTAAAATACTAACTTAATCAAACTGTTTTGAGTTTTAAGTGATAAAAATTTCATTATTTTTCCTTTTAATTCACAGGTAACAAATCACAATCAAAGAAAAAGATATAAATTTCATTATAAAGTTTATTAACACCTCGAAAATTTTTTTCTTTGAATAATTTGTTTGAAAATATGCGCTATAATTGCATTTCTCTTTGAAAATCTATGCGATTTGACACTACGAAAACAGCATGGAAATAATAAGCTATATGTAAGGGTGCTAATTTTTTTCATAAATAAATGAGTGATCTCAAAATAGGGAATTTTCATTTTCTATCGTCTACGTCATTTACATCTTTATGAATCCTTTTTCTCCTCGGACGAGCAGGCGACGGCTTGGTGGAAGATCGTATTTCAGCGGAAGCTGGTCTGGTATGGCTTACTTCTGCATTTGACACTTCATTATCTGCTTCAATTGCATTAGTTGAATTTTCCAAAAACATCGACAAATTTTCATCTATTTCTCTTGGGATCAGTGCATTTTTGAGAAAAAGCAACCTTTTGCAGTACTGCCACTTCCACATTGCTTGCCACATGGTCTTGTGAAGTCCCCGATTTCCCTTTTGGAATTTTTCAATTCTCCAATCCAAACAAAAAAAAAATTAAATTTTAATTTTTCAGGTATCTACCGATAGGAATATCATTTAGACAAATTACTTTTTCATTCAGAATATCGAAGTGATCTTTAGCTTCTATGTATTATAACTACAAAAGCTACGTTTCAATAGTGCTCTTGGCGATTGTCGATGTACACTATCGCTTTTTATGATCGCTATTGGAGCGTACGTTTTCGCTATTTATGAAAGTATTAAAAATCGAAAATGAGCGTGTTGTGTAGCAGTATGTTAGTAGAAGAACGGAGTGGCAAGTCGGTATGCTTGTGGTTCCAGGCTTAGCTCATCGACTGGGGTGGGTCATCTTGCTTCCGTCAAAAAGAAAAACTCATTCCGATCTCCTTTAATCTAATTTGTGAACCGTCAATGAGGAACTGAAACAGAAGTTGAAATGAACAGATAGAAATAATTAAAGAAAACTAAGTAAGATGCCTGTCCCGTCAATAGAGTCTGCCCACCCTCTTCTGTGTATTATTTATTATGTCCAGTCCGTCATCACTTCCACGTTCCTTGTGTGGATATGTAGGTAAAAGGGAAAAGTGAAAAACAACAAAAAGTAAAAGCGGCACATATGTAGTTTAATGGGCATCCCAAGTTCGAATCCCCTTCGAACAAAGGTGTCTGGAAAAAGAAGTCTGATGAGGAAACGTGGTGACATGAGCTGACATGAAATAAAAGCTCTTCATAAAAAACCATCACCCGTTTGATGGCGGCTTAGAATAAGCTGTAGGACCCTCCATTTGTTGGAAAGACATCAAGACGCCGAACGTCGCCGAAACTCGCTTCAGCGGTTACAAAGCACCAATAATATCTAAATAAATATGTATATAATAATAATTACGACTTCTAGTATATATGTAAGTATGTACATACATCGAACGCGTTCCTCACTAGAAGAAAGCTAATGTGATCGCATAATTTACCATATATTATTTAACAACGCATTAAAACTAGGAGATTTTAATCAAAAAAAAAAAAATAATAAAAATGAGACGAAACGGTTCACAACGCTGCAATTAGTATCAGTATGCTCGTATGTATATATGTATATGGTTTACGTGTATGTGCAAATGTATAATTTTAAACATTTGCTAATATCGCACTTTAAAATAATGTTTCTCACTCACCTGTCAACTCCAAGGATGATGACACCAGCATGTTGCTGAGGAGCTGTGTGGGGAGAGATACTCTAAAATAAGGGAACTCGTATTTTTACATACACACATATCTTTATATTCTAAAGCAGAAAGGTGATAAGCCTAACCGCGTTTTTTCTACTTTTCTTCGTTTTCTCAATAACTTTTTCAAGGTCATGAGCAGCCTGCAGTTCAGTTTAATTCAAACTTCATGTACTACGGTAGATTGAACAATAAATTACATGTGATGAATCAAAATTTTAGTTAAGGATTATTAGTCTTACTAAAAATTATTGTGTAAAATATAGATATATGAAACTCCAAGGAAATTTAGTGCAAAGTGACCACAATAAGGTCTTAAATGTTAAAAGAAATTGATACTAGCATGACAATTCAAGTATGTAACTGCAATTAAAAAGAGGATAACTTCATGATAAAATTATTTATAAATATGAATACTAATTATGATATTTATTCAAATAGGCTAAGAAATAAGCTAAAACTAGTGCAAACGCAATAAGTCAAAAAAAGAGGAGACACGCATTATCTTCCTTCGGCGACTTCGCCACAGCAGTCCGTTTTACGCTTCGGGTCGATGAGGACATGCTTCCGCTTTGTTGGAGTCTCTCCCTTTCTATATGGCCTCTCCTGGTTATCTGTGACGTAAGTGCTTATTTTCCTTAGGATTAGTATGCAGCGGCTCGATTAAGAGGTCAACAATCCCCTGCTAATTGCCGACGATTCCATCAGCTGTGGCTCTAATTTTTGTTGTAGCAGCTGTCTCGAAAGTTACAGCTTCCCGTCGCGTGCGATGTCGCCAAACAATTGATGCAATATTTGTGCACCTTCGCAGACTCGTATCGCTCGTATGGAGTCATTGCCAGGAACGCACGACAGTGGCGCAACGAGTGGGTGCGGCAGCACAGCCGGCACTTGCCGAAGTTCTGTAATCTGAAAAGACACCGTTCGAAAAGCAATTTTAGTATGAGATGATAGAGAGTGGAGGTGTGCAAAGTTTAGCTTTTCGAGAGAGAGGGAGAGAGGGATGTATAAGCTAAGCGGGTGGCAGAAGGCAGAGTTTGGTTATGTTGCGGGTGACCGTTCCGCCTTGAATGCGGATGTCTACTACGCGAACGTTTTGGTCGGGTCCGGGATGAAGTTTGGTTATGCGACCTAGTCGCCATTCGTTTGGGGGTAGGAGGTCGTCTTTGATGACGACGAGATCACCTTCCTTCATATTTCGCTGGGATCCTTTCCATTTATAGCGTTTTTGAAGATGGTGGAGATATTCAGTTTTCCAGCGCTTGCTGAACTGATGATGGATACTCTTAATTTTTGCCATTTATTAATGAGTGAGAGATTTTCTGAGTTTGGCTCAGGGATCGAGAGTAAGGGCGCGCCTCGTAAGAAGTGGCCTGGGGTTAATACCTTCAAGTCTTCGGGATCTTGAGACATAGGAGAGAGTGGTCTGGAGTTGAGTACCGCTTCGATGCGTATTAGGAGAGTGGTAAACTCCTCGAAGGTGAACTTTTGATTTCCAGCGACTTTAGTGAAGTGTGTTTTGAAGCTTTTCACTGCCGCTTCCCAAAGTCCTCCCATAAGTGGAGCGTAAGGCGGTATAAATTGCCATGTAAGTCTGTGAATGGCATATTCCGTTCTTCAAGAAAGGCGGATAGCTCTCTTTGGAGGCTTGGCTGTGCTCCTACGCAGGTTTTGCCGTTGTCGGACATTATCTTGTGGGGAATGCCTCTTCTTCCTACAAATCGTGCGAATGCTGCCTTAAACGCCTCTGTTGTTTGGTCGGAGCATACTTCCAGATGAATGGCCTTTGTCGAGAAACAAACGAATACACCTACGTATGCTTTGGAATGGGATGCTCGGCGGAGAGTCGGGGCTTTGACGAGGAATGGGCCGGCAAAATCTACACCGGTAGTATGGAATGGGAGTATATATGTGGACCGTTCAGGGGGTAACGCTGCCATCAATTGTGTGCTCATCGTCTGTTTGTACATCGTACATGTCTTGCACCGAAAAATGCAAGATTTTACCTTCTGGTGGATTCGGGGAATATGGTATTCCTGTTGGATCACGCGAATCATCAGCTGCTTTTCCGCGTGCAATAGAGTTGAGTGGAGGAACTCGAGGAGGAGGGAGCAATATCGGGAATCATCGGGGATGATAATTGGATGGCGCTCATCGTAGCTGAGGGCGGCATGAGTAAGACGTCCATTTGCACGCAGCAGTCCTGATTTATCCAAGAAGGGGTTGAGAGTACGGAGAGGATCTTTTTTTTCTATCGGAAATTTCGACTCCAGTGCTGTGATGGTTTTTCCGAAGTATTTTCGCGGGGTGACAGCTATGAGACGAGTTTTTGCGAACTTTATGTCGCTTTGAGTGAAAGTGGTAGGGGGCGGATTTGGTAGTTTCCTAGCCTTTTGCGCGAAACGAAATATGTACGCTGTTACTCTGAGAGCGGTGGAAAAGGAGGATAAACGGTCTAGAAAATCAGGAGATTCTAAAGCGTAGAATGCTTCAATTTGTCGTTGTTCGGGAGGGGACGAATGAGTTGGTGAACTTTTCGGCCAAAGAGGGGATGGCCTAGTCAACCACTCGGGGCCTTTCCACCAGAGTGAAAAGTTGACGAGCTCTTGGGGTTTAGCTCCACGCGTACCTAGATCAGCTGGGTTGTCAGCGGTGGAGACATATCGCCATGTAGCATTGTTTACGAGTTCGAGGATCTGAGATGACCTGTTCTCTACGTAAGTTTTTCACGTCCATGGGGGTTTTTCCAGCCATGCTAATACAATTGAGGAGTCTGTCCACAAAATTAGTTCATCAGATGGCAGATTTAGGGAGGATCGGATCTGCTTTACTAATTTTGCGAGTAAAACTGCGCCGCAAAGTTCCAGCCTAGGGAGAGAGACGGTTTGTAAGGGGGCCACTTTACTCTTGGCTGCGAGTAAGTGGGATGTAGCAGCTTCACCGTACTGGGCTCGTAAATATACGCAAGCGCAGAATGCCTTATCGGAAGCATCTGAGAATCCGTGTAGCTGAATGGAACTGTTTGGGCTGAATTGCACCCATCGAGGTATCCTTATCTCTTCGATTGCGGCGAGATTTTTCCTGAATGTGTTCCATTTGTGGAGTGAGATCGGCTTCACGGTTTCGTCTTAGTCTGTTCCTTCCATCCATAGTTGTTGAAGAAGAGTTTTCGCTGCTATCATTATGGGCGATAGCCATCCTGCCGGGTCGAAATGTTTCGCGACAGATGAGAGGATCTGTCGTTTCGTGGCAGTATCTGAGGATAAGGGGGGGGTCAACTGAGTACGAAAATGTATCAGTGAGAGCATTCCATTTTATTCCGAGGGTTTTTATAGAACTTGCCACTTGGAGTTGGAGAAATTCTTCATCTAAAAGATCAGACGGGGGGATGTCTTTCAGCAGTGACTTGTGGTTTGCTGTGATCTCTTTTAACGGGAAAACGGCTGACTTGAGTACTTCGATAACTTGATGTATCGATTCGCCGGCTGAGTCTAGATTGTGTCCGCCTGAGAGGATGTCATCTACGTATGTCTCTCCTCTTAATATTTTTGATACGTGGAGGTATGTCTCCTTAATGTCCTTGGCTAATTGGAGGAGTGTCCTTATTGCCAAGTATGGAGCGCAGTTGACACCAAATGTCACCGTTTTTAGTTTAAAGTCTTCTATCGGACTATTGGGGGTTCTGCGGAATAAAACGCGTTGGAAGTCTTGGTCTGCCTTATGGACGTATATTTGGCGGTACATTCTTTCAATGTCGCCGTTAAATACATACTTATATAATCTCCATTTTAAAATAATGAGCATTAAGTCATTTTGGAGAACGGGGCCAGTATGTAATACGTCATTGAGTGAGAGACCGGAATGCGAGGTTTTTGAGGCATTGAAAACTACACGGACTTTAGTAGTTTTGCTTCCAGGTTTAATCACCGCATGATGGGGTAGGTAAAAGGAGAAATATTTACCGTCGGTATGATTTCTCGTGAATGGGTTGGTTCCATGTGGTCTAACGTTAGGTATTCCTCTAGGACTTCTGAATAGGTGTTCCGAAGCTCATCTTTCTTTTCGTTAGTTCGTTCCTCGCTGAGGGTTTGCTGCTGTGCTGCAGGTCTGGAGTGCCCGGGTGCGATGGAGTCCAGGAATGCTGATTTGAATGGCAGCTTTACTACATACCGACCATCTTCTCGTCGATGAGTGGTTTTATTATAGAGCGCTTCACAATATTTATCATCGTCTGTGTATGTGGGGGCCGGTGGTACCTCTTCTTGTTCCCAGAATTTCCTGAGTAATTCTCCTAGTGATTCTGAAGGGGTTTCAATCCCCTGAGTAGAGAATGATGAGAATTCTTCCACAACTGGTCCATTTAATATCCACCCGAATATTGTGTTTTGGGCTATTAAGCCGCCTACATTATTTTTGAGGCCTGGGGTAAGTTGTTTTGGGATTATATCGCTACCAATGACCATGTCTATTCTAGCTGGTGTAAAGCAGTTGAGGTCTGCTAATTATAGCGAAAGATATTCCGTTAGATCTAATTCTTTTATTTTGAAGGATGGGAAAGTGTGCGTCAATTGAGGCAGTATTATCGCTTGAGCCGCGATTTTTACTGTTAGATTAGCTGAGCATATCGTAATAGAGCATATTATATTCGAGTTTTGGACTGTGTTACCGCCCATGCCAAGAATTTGGTAGTTGGATTTTGTGGTGGCGAGACCAAGTAACTTTTGTATACGGGATGTTACAAAAGCTTTTTGAGAGCCTTGGTCAATGAGAGCTTTGATGTGAGTTACTTCTCCTTTATGGAGAATGGGAATATTTGCTGTGGGAAGCAATGTCCTTTCTTTGTTACTAGAATAGTGGGATAGAGTTTTTGTTCTACCGCTTTCATTTGCCTTTTAGTTTTTTGATGCCTGCTTAGAGGTGCAGGGCTGTTCTTCCTCGACTGTCACTTGAGAAGTAGTGAAGTTTCTTTGAGGTTTTGGGGGGTAAGGCGTGTGGTTGCTCGCAGTGTAATGGAGGAGGGAGTGGTGACGTCTTTGACAATAAACGCACGTAAAGTTGCTTTTGCAATCTTTCTCCAAATGCGAGTACGCCAGGCAATTTTTGCAGTAGTTGTTGTCTTTAATAAACTTGTACCGGTCTGAGACGGATAGTTCTCGAAATTTGACGCACGTTGTCATCGAGTGGTTTGATTGGCATAGTTTACATGAAACTTGCCTTTTTTTTGAGTATGGAACGATTGGGTTTTGTTCTGATAATTGAATGTTGGGGGAGGGACCGCTGGTGTCCGTTGGGGGTAGCTGGGCTGACTGATCTTCGGCATATTGGGTCCTTATGTGCTGAGCCGCTCCACGACCCCGTACCGAGCTGTCAGATATTGGTCCATTTCTGACCATTGAGGTAACTCCTTCATTGAGTTGAGTGATTGCTCCCAGAGAGCTAGTGTTTCATCCGGCAGTTTTGATGAGCAGAGGTAGACAAGCATTGGGTCCCAGCTTTCTGTTGATACTCCATTTGCCTGTAGGGTAGAAAGACAATTATTTATTGTCGTCTGGATCTGTTGAATCCTTTCTCCGTTTTCTGAGTGGGCAGGGGTGTTTGACCAGGAAGAATCCATATTTTGTTGGACTTGGCCAAATAACTCACTTATCCGGATTTTCGTGAGCATTGCGTTGTCATTTGTGGTCTCGTAGGCCTCTGTGCATGCTGAGCGTGTCTTCTCATCTTCCACGTTGCTCATCTGTAGGTTTTGGTTGGCTGCCTCCACTAGTTCCATGTGCCTTTCCAGATGGTCCTTGAACATTTTAAGTGCTGCTTCGGACTCTCTTCACTGGTGTTCCACCATTTTCCGCAGAATTTTTCCATCCTGGAGAGCTCATACACGTATAAAATTTTTTTATGCAGCTGGGAGAATTCCTCTTCTTCCGCCTGGGATTTCGAGCGATTTTGGGGTCCTGTAAGGGGGTGGGGGCTTCTCCATTTTGTCTTCCATTGTGAGATATTGATTTTATAAAATTTTATTATAAAATATTTATTTACATTTATATATATGTATGTTCACGGGCGGGTCTCTTCGTACGCCTTTCGAAATAAAACACCTCGCGTTTCGTATTTAATTTTAATAAATGTTTATTTATTACAAAATGTTTATTTTATTATTAATAACAAAAGTCGGTAGTTTTGTTTTTTTATTGTGTATAACAAATTTTTTGTTATATAAATGTCTCTACCTATATATATTGTATATGTACATATATTTAAATTAAGTTAATTTAAGTTGGATTGGTGTGGTTTGGTATGTAAATGTCTTTATGTATATAAATATGTTATATATAATAAGTATATATTTTATTTTATTTAATTTTAGCTTTGTCACCCCGTGCGCGCTCGCCGATTTGTTTGTTAGAAATCTCGTATTTCGCTTGGCAAGCACGGCTTATATAGCTGCATGCGCTGTATAAGGTTCGATAGCGTGCGCATACAAAATTAGGGTGGTGTCCTGTTTAAGCGCACGCTTAAACATACTGGGCCACCCTGCACGAAGTGCTGAATTAAATCCGTTGGGTGCGATGGAAACAAAGATTTCGTGGAGGCCTTGTATAGTGCTGGTTCACTCTGTGTTTTCGTAAGTTATTTCCGCTGTTGCGTTTTCCTTCAGAATGAAAACCCATGACCCGATTTGGCTGTCAGTTTCCTGGAAAGAAAAAGTCGGAAGTATACTGCAGCGGAAACTGCTTTTTCTTAATTTTTCTATTATTATTATTTGGAGACATGAATGAGTGTCATGCTGCCGATAGGAGTCTGTTCTACGGGACTTGTAGAACTTATTTGCAATGCGTCCGTGGAAAAACTCTGATCGAGGGGTGATCAGAGTATGAAATGAGCATATCTTCTCATGAGGTGAGCAGTGCGATTGCGTGTTATCTCTGCTGACTGATTGGGAATAATGATCTGGGGTGATCATCACAGCTTCTTGTGTACTTTGACTAGGGGAGGTCAAAGTTGTGGTTCTCTGTGTGTCTTGACTCGGGGTGGTCAAGTGTGCCTGTGTGTGTTTATTTTGGCTCGGGGAGGTCAAAGTTGTGTTTCTCTGTGTGTCTTGACTCGGGGTGGTCAAGTGCGCCTGTGTGTGTTTATTTTGACTCGGGGAGGTCAAAGTTGTGGTTCTCTGTGTGGCTTGATTCGGGGTGGTCAAGTGTGCCTGTGTGTGTTTATTTTGACTCGGGGAGGTCAAAGTTGTGGTTGGCTGTGTGTTTTGACTCGGGGTGGTCAAGTGTGCCTGGTTGGGTTTATTTTGACTCGGGGATGTCAAAGTTGTGTTTCTCTGTGGGTCTTGACTCGGGGTGGTCAAGTGTGCCTGGTTGGGTTTATTTCGACGCGCGGAGGTCAAGGGCACATTTCTTTTATTTAGTCGGTCATATCCATGAGTTGGGCTTATGTGCAAAAGAGAGTTATGCCTTTGATTGCAAGTCAAGCATGTGTTTTGTGATGTACACCCTTTAAGGGTATGGTGCAACGCAAGACAATTTGTACAAATGTTGTTAATTTTTATAAATTTATACCGTTGGGGTATCGGCAGTTTCTTGAATTGCTTGCAATGCTTGAGAGTGTGATTCTTTTGGCACAATTTACACGAGTGGTGGCTATTCTGTGGAAAAAGAATAGGCTTAGCTGTGTTATGCGAAGTAGGGGATTTCGCGAGCTTGTGTTCTACGCATTCCTTAATTTCGAATTGCCTGTAGAGGAACTCTTTCATTTGTTGCCATGTTGGGCACTGCTTTCGGGATGCGAGAGATTGCTCCCATAGCATTAGAAAATTTTCTGGTATCGCGGATGAGCATATATTCACCAGAATTGGGTCCCAGCTTTCAGTGGGTGTGCCGAGAGTTTCGAGCACTGATATACAATTAGTGATTGTTGAGTATAAATCAATAAGCTCTTCACTGGTTTCTTTTCGAACTTTGGGTAAGTTCAATAATTTTGTGACTTGATTGTCGACTAGTTGGCGCTTGTTTTCATATCGGGAGTGGAGAGCATCCCAAGCCAATTGGAAATTGTCGTTGGTTAAAGCGAACAGTTTAACTATATCTCCTGTTTGGCCTCTTGTCTTATACCGAAGATGGTATAACTTTTGAGCTGGAGAGAGTAGGGGGTGGTTTATATATACGGCAGTGAACATATCTCGGAAAGACGGCCACTCATCGTATCCACCATAAAATGTTTCATTGTCACAGGGCGGAAGCTGGAGGTACACTTCCGAATGTTCAGCCATTTTAGGAGTTTGTCCTATTTGGGATATAGAACTTGGCTGATTCACTGCACTAATTATCTTAAGTTGCTCAGCAATTTTTGCTTTGATACTTTCCTTCCGCCAGCGCAAGAAAATTCGCGGGGAGATCTTCTTTGTCTTTTTGGAATAAGACATCGTATGCGTCTTGAACTTGTTTATAGCAATCGTCAAGAGAATTATTTTTAATTTTCAGGAGATTTTCTGAAAATTCCTCTATGGGGGAATAGGTGAATCTGACACAATATATTATTAAGCGATCATTTGTTGCGTCAAATATTTGCACACACGGGTAGTGTGGTTTGCTTTTCACTGCTACAAGAGGAGAAGCAGCATTAGTGGCGGGGTGTGCCTTAAGTTGCGATGGAGATTTCTTTGGGGGTATCTTGGATGAGATACTAACCCGTGGACTTTGATCTTTCGGCATTTTGAAATATTGTGTAATTTAAATTTATTTTAATACATTTACTTAAAATTTCTTGTTTTTAAACAAGTTAGCACTTAGCCCCGGAGAACTAGTGTTACATGAAATTGGGTGTAGTCGAGAACTATTTGTATATAAAGGGGTCCAGAAGTGTTTACTGCTGGGTTGGAATGCAGTTTGTATGTATATATGTTTGTGTGTATGCTTGCAATGTTATGCTTCAGTTGAAATGAGAGCGAGTTAGATCAATATTTTTCAATGCACTCAGCGGCTGCAGAATATGTGCGCTTGTGTGTTCGCTGTAATGCTTAAGCTGTGCTTGAGAAAGCACAAAGGAAAATAGAAAAACAGAGCACAAGAGGGAATTTGTGCGTTTATGCTACTCTTTAAATGCCAGCAGAGAAAGATTATAGTCGAAAGTTGGTATTTGTAAGTATGTATGTATTTTAATGAAGTGATCGCGGGAATGGATGCACTATTTTTTGACCAATTGTTTTTGTTGAGAATGGACACAGGAGAGTGCCTATTTTTTTCTTGGGAACACTATTGCGAAAAGTGGAACTGTTTTAATTCTCTGGCATATGTATGTAAGTATGTATAAATTGCAGAAACTCTACTTTGTAATTAAGGTCAACAACCTTCAAAATTGCGTTACAAAAATTCTTGTTATGGGAAAAAACAAATATTGGAAGATTTTCACTTTTGGAGATTTTTACTTTTGTTGAGAAACCAAAGTTTATTGGCCTACATACATATGTACATATAAAAAGTATGTAGGTATTTCAATGTACCAAAATATCGCGGGTTAATTTTTTGATTTTCTGCTATTGCATTTGAATATAAACATGCAGAATGTTATATGCAAATCTGAATTCGTTTATTTTCAGGATTCATATGAAAATATTATTATATTATATTTATTCATTTCTTACGTTCCTTATTTAAAAGTAAGTTGTGTGTACGAGTACATAGATTTTGTTGGTCGCTCAATCAACCGTCTACCACTCCGAATCCTCATTCTTGGTGTTGTGTATTGGTATTGAGTATTTGCTGTTTAAATGATGTTGTTGATGCTGGTGTTGCAACTTTCGGTGGTGGATTTGTTGTTGACTTTGTTGTAGAAATTGGTTTATCTGTAACACCTTGTTTGATGCAGAGTTAAATTTTTGGTAAATTTTTTTTTGTTTCACTTAGGAGCAAGTTGTTTTTTTTTGAAGTTTTATTTTGTTTATTTATTTTGTTTATCGGCCGCGGTAGCCGAGTGGTTAGCATTGCGTCCTGCCATTCGCAAGACTCGGGTTCATATCCCGGTGCCACCAACATCCAAAAGTTATGGAAAATTAATTTAAATTAAAAATTAAATTAAATTTTCTAATTGCGGTCGCCCCTCGGCAGGGAATGTCCATCCCTCCGAGTGTATTTCGGACATGAAATAAAGCTCCTCGTCAAAAAACCATCAGCCGTTCGGAGGCGGCTTAGTATAAACTGTAGGTCCCTCCATTTGTTGGAAAAACATCAAGACGCAAAACCACAAAGTGGAGGAGGAGCTCGGCCGAAAATCGCTTCAGCGGTTACAAAGCGCCAACTATATATATATAGTATATCTATGCACTTTTAATAGTTTTTATTTATTGCAGTTCACTAATACTTTGTCTATTTTTCAAAATTATTTATATAGTTTTCTGTTGATGGTCACTTTTTTAAAAATAGTTTTAATGTATTTCACTGTATTTTTTTTTTTTGCTTGTGGCTATACGCCATAGATAGGCTCAACTTTAGCCTCGAAGGACCATGTTCACGAGACTTTAATTATCGGTTCCGTCAGGGGAGTTTTTAAAAAAAAAACAATACCAACGAGAGTTTATGGCAAAGGCCAACCAATCAGCTAAGGTGCAAAATTAAGACGGCTTTATTTCAGTTTTTCATTCACAAAGAAAACTAATTCAATTATTAAAAATACTTAGCTTTCTACTTTTACATTCTGCTTACTTGACTAACTTACTTAACCATTACAATTATGCTTATACAACAATTTATTAATTTATTCATTTTCTGTTTATACAGTACTCATTCATTGGTTCTGGGAATTTTAGTTAATTCTTCAATTTTGTTTTATATAATTTTCAACAAGTTTTTAAATAGGCCGGATGTTGGTTTTAGTTTACATTATGCTTGTTATGCTGTTAATAAATTGGTCAATATCGCTAATTGCTGAATTGTTATAATTTCCATATGTAACTACCCCCTCCTTTAGATTCGAATTCTCCTAAATTCTTTTATTTAAAACAATTTTAATAGATTTGTGTTTAATAAAAATAATGCAAATTAGTATTATTATTAGAACCAATATAATTAAGTTACTTGCATATGACAGTTTGCTATGGAGTTTCAAATGGAAAATATTTCTACTATGATTTTTACTTTCTTCTACAATATCTTCTAATGTGAATTTTTTTATGAATTTGTGTATATTTCCATATTTGATATTGACAATGTTTTCGTTATCTTCTTCAATAAAATTAGAAAAGTAATAGTCGTTAATTTTCATTGTACAGTTATTGTATGATATAACATAATTTCCGTTTATTACAATTTGATCTTCTTTACAAGTTTGGTTAATTGTTAGATTCAAAGCATTTTTAATAACTATAACATTAGTATCTAAGGGTATTACTTCAAGTTCCTTATTTCTAATAAGTTTACAATTTCCTTTTATTATGCAATGTTTACTAGGTTTCAATTCTTTTAAATATTTACTTTCCTCATATTTATATATGTTATTTTCATATTCAAATATTTGATCTATCTTATCATCTATTTCCTCGTACTTTTTATTAGGTATAGGTATTACATATCTAATTTTTACTGACATAAAAGACTTAGGAATTTTGATACCAAATATTAAACAAGTATTAAATGTTGCTGTTCCAAGTTAAATATTTTAATTTGTTAAAATCAATATTGTATTTTATTATTTCATTATTTGTTAAGATAATAGGGTGTATTATCCCGTATTTAGCAGATACAATGTTGTCTTGTAAATGTTCTATTTTATTTTTTAACAAATTAACTTTTGTTAATTCTGTCAAATACATATTTTCTTCGTATTCATCATCCAAAATTTTATTTATTGAATTAAATTCATTTTCAATTTTTTTCCTTTTTTTTACAATATTTTCTATTTGTTCAAAAGCCGTATTAAAATAATTATTAATTATACAATAATTTGTTGATTATTTGTATAAATATCAGCTACTTGCTGTATTTATTTATTGTTTTTATATATTTATAAATCAGCTACTTGCTGTATTTATTTATAGCTTATTTTATTTAGTTTCCGTTTAATTAAAACACTTTTTTTTTTCTTTGAATAGTTTCACAAATTTATTTTATTTTATATTTTTTATATTAAGTTTCCTTTGTTTTATGTATTTATAATTTTGACACAGCCGTCGAGTTGTAGCGAGCGATAAATTATTAACTAAACTAAAATTTACTAATACATACATATTTATACATTGTTTTGTTTAGCGGGTAACGAGGATAGGGTTGCTGGTACATAAGTACGAAAAAGGGAGTAGGGTGAGGTGAGTATACACATGGGTGAGTTGGTATGGTAAGTATAGGAATGTAAGTATGTTTATTTTTATTATTCTATATTTTAATTGTGCTATTTAGAAAGGCCTGAATTCGAACTCATGTCTTCAACAAATTGTCGTTAACATTTAAGAGATGGTTCTGGATGTCTTGTCTGTCTGAGTCGTCCATTGTCCCTCTCTTTGATCTATTATTCCTGGGTATCAATGTTATAAGTTTATTCCTAACATCCAACAGTTCGGTTTGCAATAAGTCTTTGTTTTTTGTTTTCATTAGTATTACGTTATCTGTCATAATATCAATGATGTTTTCTATTTTCTTAATATAGATTATATGTATCACGATGTCCGTTTCTTTTACAATATCCTGAGTTCTAGTCTGTAAATCTACAAATCCTTTTGTGTCTGTAAATTCAGTTATCGTCATAGTTCATACCGTCAAATTCATTCCTCCCATTATTATCAATATTGTTAGTAACATCTGTAAATTTTAATGGTTTTTTAATATTACAAGAATGTATATTTTTTAATTTTTCTTTCCTGTATTTTGGTTTTTCCTTATGCCTAGCTGCTTTATAATTTTTTATAAATCCTTCCTTTCTGTTTTCAGTATAATATTCTCTATTCTCATTAAGTTTTGTGATACTTTTATTTTTCATTAACTCTATATTCTTTTTTATTGTCTCTTGACTAACTTTGTTATTATGTACTTCATACGGCGTACACTTTATTGTCGAATGAAATCTGTGATTATAATTCCTAATAGATTTTTGAATTAATTGTTTAATGGATAAACCTTTCTCTAATTTGTATAGAATTCTAAACTTTTCTGCTATAGTATTATGGAATCTTTCTATGTCTGCGTTGCCTGTGTGACTATTCGGTTTGGTCAGATGTAACTATACATTTTCATTTGCTGGGAATTCTTTTATTCGTATTGCCTTAAATTCGTTGTCAGCAATTATTTTTTTGGGCTTACCAATTTTTGTAAAATAATCTTCTAATTGTTCTATAATAGTAATGTGATTTCTATCATTTAATGGATATGCTACACCATATTTTGAAAATTTATCTATAATGGTAAGAAAATGGAAACGCTTTATTACGTAGGTATCAATGTGAATAATTTCGTTACTTTTTGATGGCGTCTCCGTTTGTAGAAATTTTGCTCTGATCGACTTCCTATCATATTTGACTTCTTGGCATATTTCGCATTGATTGATCACTAAATGTATCATTTCTAGTAACTTCGGATAGTAAATTTTAGTTTTTAATTGATTGTAGGTTTCTTGTATTCCCGAATACATGCTTTCTCTGGTATGATATAATGAAATTTGTTTTACTCCTTCAACCTCCGTTTCTATATCTTGTGCTCTCATAGTGCATTTTATAAATTCTATCTGTTTATCTTTGGAGAACATTTCTATTAGTTTTTCCTGAACGATATTATATTTCCTTTCCGATATGTCCGAGAATATTCCTACTTTTCCTTTTGATATATATTTTCTAAATATATCACCCATCGTGTTAAAATCATATTCTGATACAAAAATGATTCTCTTTCCATGAAGCATTTTCATTTCTTCTATCTTATTATTTGTTAATTTAATTTGAATCTTGTATTTGTTGACTATTTCATCCTTAATATAAAAATGGTCACCTTACTCTCCTTCATCTGAGTGCATTGTTGCAATTGAGTCTTCCTCGTCTTCTACGTTGTTAATATTATTAGATAAAATCTTGTTCTCTGTTATTTCACTCCCCATCTTTTCTGAGATAGTGTCCTCACTATTTTCTAATCTACTCAAAAAGTCTGCTACTCTGTTCTCTTTTCCTTTTAAATAATCAATTTCGAACTGATATTCGCCTAGCTTTAATAACCATCTTTGGTGTCGTGGCGACATATCTTTACCTCTGTATTTCGAATGTAAAAATTTTATTGGCTGGTGATCTGTTAAAATTTTAAATTTTCTACCATAAAGGTATGGTCTAAAATAGTTTACGCTCCACATTATTGCTAGAAATTCTTTGTCTATTGCGGAATAATTACGTTCGTGGTTTGTAATGTCCTGGATGCATAACGTACTGGGTGGCCCTCTTGGGACAGCACTGCCCCTACCGCATAGTTAGATGCATCAGTTGTTAGAGTAAATTGTTTTTCAAAGTCTGGGAATCGTAAAATGGGATGTGTACTTATTAGGGTTTTTAACTTTTCGAAGGCGTCAATATACGTTGGGTCTAGTATATTAATTTTTATACCTTTTTTTTAGATATTTAGTTATTGGTTGTGCAATTTTCGCATAATCCTTTACAAATTTTCTGTAATAGCCTGTAATTCCCAAAAAACTTTTAATTTGCTTTTCTGTTTTTGGAATTTGTAAATTTTCAATTACTTTAATTTTATTAGGATTTGGTTTCCTACCGTTTTCCGTTAGAATGTGTCCTAAAAATTCTGTTTCCTTTTTCATAAAATTGCACTTATCCACTTGAACTTTTAAATTAACCTTTTCTAATACTTTCAATATATCTCTTATTGATTTGACATGTTCCTGAAGAGATGTGCTAAATATTAGGATATCATCTAAATATACCACACATGAGCCTTTGGAACATTGCTGGAGCATTTTTGAGTCCAAATGGCATTCTTATGAATTCGTAAAGTCCGTTCGGAGTAACGAAAGCGGTTTTTTCTTTATCTTGTTCTCTAACCATTATTTGATGATAACCCTTTGCTGAATCAATTGTGGTAAAATATTGTGCTTTTCCAAACTTGTCTAAAATAGAATTAATATTTGGTAAAGGGTATTTGTCATCAATTGTTTTTTCGTTCAACTTCCTGTAATCTATTACTATTCTATATTTTTGTTTTCCAGAACTGTCCCTCTTCTTTGGTACTACTATCAGTGGGCTAGAATAACGTGAATGACTTTTTCTAATTATTCCTTGTGCTTCCATTTCTCTAATCTGTCTTCGTACTTCTTCTTCATGTTGGGGTGGATACCTATATAATTTGGAATTAATTTGTTCATTTGTCGTAGTCCTGATTTCGTGCTGAACTGTTGTAATGCTCGTTAAACGGTCTCCTTCTTTAAAAAATAGTGTTTTAAATCGTTTTAAAATTTTCATTACCTCCTTGTGTTCTTCTAAATTCAAATGATCTAATTTTATACCCTCAATTCCATCTCCTGTAGTTTCCAATGTACAAATTTCGTTTATGTTATATGGGTTAATTGTATTACGGTTTTCTTTATTTAAGGTTAGCGTTTTTTCTTCCATGTTTATAAACGCATTGAGGTAAGTTAAAATATCTGTTCCTATTATAAAGTCATAGTTTCTGCCATCAAATTTTGCTATTTTCCACCTAACTCTTGCTTTTTCCGGTAGATTAAATTCTTTTGGTGCAATTGTTATAGCTTCATATTGTATGATGTCCTTGTTTGTAATTGTACTAATAGTCAGTGGATTATTTAGTTTATTAGTCGGAAAATCTTTTACTACACTATTCATTAGGCTCAAACTTGCGCCAGTGTCTATTAAAGCAATGTATTTTTTGTCACTAATATGAATCTCTATTTTTGGTAGTTTTTTCGAGGCTACTTGGTAAAAAAAATTGTATCATCATTTTCTCCTTCTCTATAACTAGTACTTGACGATCCTATCTGGCTTTGCCTATTCGAGTATAAGCGATTTTGGCGATATGGGTGTCCTGTCGATCGAGGTTCCCTTGAACTATATTCCTTGTCTTCTCTACTCAAACTTTTACTTTCTTTTTCTTGTTCATATCTTTTTTGATTATATCTACGGTCTTCGTTTCCAGATCTTTTATAATTTACCTCTATGTTATCTACTTCCATAGGTACTGACGGGTCTTGCCTAGCTTGATTCCAACGACTTCTGTTTGAATTTGGCCTAGGGTTTCCTACCTGTTGGTACCTTCGAAATTGTCCTGAATTATTGTGAAAATTTCCTCTATTATTATAATTTTGTCTATAAAAGTTGGGTCCTTGATTTTGTTTTACTTGGCCCGAATTCTGATTATATCGGTTCTGCGAAAAATTTTCTTTGTATTTAATTTGTTGTTGTGGTTTATTTTGTCCTTCAAACTTCCTAGATTTCTTGAATTCCCATCTAACACAACTATCTTCGTATCTTCTTTTATTCATTGTTTCTATTATTGTGTCTAAATTTCTTTCGTCATAAATTCTGTCTAGTAATGTTCCTTAGGTCATTTCTTTGGTTATATTTACTATAAGGCTGTCGATGTTAGTCAAATCTATGCTATGGTCACCTTGATAATATACAATTAGCTCGTCCGCTTTATACTTTATATTTTGTAATTCAACGGCTAACTCACTTACCGAGTTTACTTTCAGATTACTTATCTTCCTGCATATTTCGTGAGGTTCCGTGTCTGGCCTGTATCTTCTTTTTAATGCTTCCTTTATCTTGTGCCAGTTATGCGTTCCCTCCTGTCCTTCTCTTGTTGATTTGTTTGGCTTCTTTGCAGTTCTATGTATGCATTGCGGAGTTGTTCTAGTTGTTGTTCTCGCCTCGCTAGCTGCTCCATTATGTCGATGGTTGTAGCATCTGCTTGTTCCATTCTTCGTCTGTCAAAAGCTTCCTGTCTTTTGGTCCTAATTTTTGCGTTTGTGGCTCACTGACCACGCTTTAGCTGATCGATCCGGTTGTACTATGTGTTTTGCTGAAGTTAAGGTAGCACTTTGGTTGTTGCTACCTATCACTTATGCACTTTGTCAAACTCTTTTTTTTTCTTGTTAATTGTGATAGTGGCTTCGCAAGATCTTTGGTCCGCTGCACTTCTCACTTTATTTTTGTATGTGGGTGGTTTCTTTAAAAGTCACTGCACTGCCACTTTAATTTTATGTGGATGGTTTCCTTGAAAAGTCACTGCACTGCCACTTTAATTTTATGTGGGTGGTTTCCTTGAAAAGTCACTGCACTGCCACACTGTATGTTTGATTTATATATATTATGTTATATCCTAGAGGGTCCGGTCAACTCCTGAGTTGGCTACGGAATCGCAGGATTAGTAAGGGTTTTATATATATTTTTTTTCATATATATACGTTCACGTTTCTTATTTCGCGTTCGTATCACTATCCTTTTTTTTGTTGATAAAAAGGATTACCGACTGCGCCACTTTAATCATCGGGTCCGTAAGGGGAGTTTTAAAAAAAAAACAATACCATTCACAAAGAAAACTAATACAATTATTAAAAATACTTAGCTTTCTACTTTTACATTCTGCTTACTTGACTAACTTACTTAACCATTACAATTATGCTTATACAACAATTTATTAATTTATTCATTTTCTGTTTATACAGTACTCATTCATTGGTTCTGGGAATTTTAGTTAATTCTTCAATTTTGTTTTATATAATTTTCAACAAGTTTTTAAATAGGCCGGATGTTGGTTTTAGTTTACATTATGCTTGTTATGCTGTTAATAAATTGGTCAATATCGCTAATTGCTGACTTGTTATAAATTCCATATGTAACTCTCGCGGGTCTCTTCGTACGCCTTTCGAAATAAAACACCTCGCGTTTCGTATTTAATTTTAATAAATGTTTATTTATTACAAAATGTTTATTTTATTATTAATAACAAAAGTCGGTAGTTTTGTTTTTTTTTGTTTTTGTTATATAAATGTCTCTATGTATATATATATATGTACATATATTTAAATTAAGTTAATTTAAGTTTGATTGGTGTGGTTTGGTATGTAAATGTCTTTATGTATATAAATATGTTATATATAATAAGTATATATTTTATTTTATTTAATTTTAACTTTGTCACCCCGTGCGCGCTCGCCGATTTGTTTGTTAGAAATCTCGTATTTCGCTTGGCAAGCACGGCTTATATAGCTGCATGCGCTGTATAAGGTTCGGTAGGGTGCGCATACAAAATTAGGGTGGTGTCCTGTTTAAGCGCACGCTTAAACAATCTATGTATATATATTATTATTAATTAATTTATTTAGTGGGTAGCTTTTATGTTGTGTACTATGCTGTCTCAGCGCGTCTGAGCACAGCAATGTATAAATATATACTGAGTTTTTGTTATACCTTGTTTGCTTACACGAGTGTGTACGAATGTATACTTATGCACAAATTAACACATAATAAATTACTCATCATTTTGCCTTTGCTATAACATTACTTATTTACATATTTTCGGCAATCGCCACAATAACTTGCTTACCTTTTGTTTCCGCTGCTATATAACAAATTACATATTTACATTCTTACTCCGCAATAAAAATTCCCACAGGTGAAATTTTAGTTATTGACTAATATTATTTCACACTTCCTGTTTTGCAATCGAAGTTGCTATATTTCAAAGAATTAGCGCAACAGCTAAATTATTGGTCACCAACCAACTGCACGCGCATCCGGTAAAATGCTAAGTGCTGATGTCAGTGTCTAGAACAATAGGAGGAGGCAAGTTGTTGTTGCCTTCTGCAACTAAATTCAAGCTATATTAATTTAATATTTCAATTAGTAAATTCAGTCTCATTTCTGCCGTGAAATCGGTTGAGCGTAATTAAAAACTACAATTACGCTATTTTACATACGTGTCTTTGCCCGCTTGCTATTGTAAATAGCGAAGAAGTGGAAATTGCCGGAATTTGAAAAAACCACTTTAAGTATATATGTGTATGGTATGTATATAAATGTAGCGGTGACTTGCTATGCGGTGGTGACTTTGGGCAGTGTAATGTGCTTACACTGGTCCGGTTCTGGGCCCGTTGAAATGAGTTTCGGCCTTGTTGGGGTGTATATTAGATTAATGAAACACATTTTATCTTGAATCATTTTTATAAAAATTAAAGAATATTAAAATTTTAAACTAAATTTTTTTTTTTTGAAAAAATTGTAATAGATTAAAAAAAATAAAAGTTTCCTTTCAATACGGCGAACCCCAAAAACATAGTAAGGCCATCTTTATTAGGGAATTCAGACCAAACCCACAGCCAGGGGCAAGCCCTGCCCTACAACCCACACCCGAACTGCAGAATCTAATAAAGAACCTAAGAACCTAGTGACGCAGATACTTAATACCGACGTACGTACTATAATTCAAAATATAGTAGGGACAGATGCCAACTCAATACCAGTTACAGACCAAATAATAGACGAAAGCTCAGGACACAACTTAATACAAACAACGGAAGCCCCGATCAACGTCTTCAAAAATCAAATTTGGATAATGGTTGGCCAAGAAAATTCAAAAGACTTCAAAATTCCCTTTCCAACATACCACAGACATACAATTACCACTCCATGGACGATCTACAAGACTTACTCAAACAGCATCTCAATCCCTCTGTCATCAACGGCTTATTTACCTCTGAAAAAATAATGGGCCAAATCCAAGAACTATACCCTATTCACTTTAGCAATTTCAAAATTAGATTCACACAGTCACAAGTCAAAAACTTAAACACAACCGAACAACAGGAACATCAAATTTTAGTCGAACATAAAAGAGCACATAGGAACGCAATAGAGAACAAAAAAACAAATCATTCATAACAGCCATAGATAAATATTCAAAATACGCACAAGCGAGAGTTATTAAATCAAAATCAACAGAAAACATTCGCGAACCACTAAGGCAAATTCTCTTTACATTTGGAATACCCCAAATGATTATAATTGACAACGAAAAATCCCTCAATTCGCACTAAATAGCTTTCATGGTCGAGGACCAGTTAAGAATAAAAATTTACAAAACCCCACCACACACTCATACTGCAAATGGACAGGTCGAACGCTTCCACTCAACTCTTGCAGGAATTCTAAGATGTTTAAAAAACGAAAAAATAGACAGGACCTTTGAGGAATTGCTTGACAGAGCCGTTTATGAATACAACTTCTCAATCTACTCTACAACTGGACTGAAACCAATAGAGAACTTTTTTGGACGCAAAGTCTACATTAACCCCGAACAGTATGAAGCAGCTAGACAAAATAATATACAAAGACTAAAACTGAAGCAGGAAAAAGACTTAGAACACCATAACAAAAACAAGACACCCTGTAAGAACTACAAATCTGGACAGACCATCTACGTAAAAATTAACAAGAGATATGGAACAAAGCTTACACCTCGCTACAAAAAAGAAATAGTCAAAGAAAATAACTCATCAACAGTCCTAACAGAATCGGGTAAAGTGGTTCACAAAAGCCTAATAAAATAAAAAAATTAACAAAAAAAAGAGAAAAAAAATAATAACAATAATTTTTGATTCCATTAAAAAAAAAAACAATTCAAAATATTTCTTTTTCCATTTTTTCCTTTTGAAGCAAAAAAGAGAAAGAAAAATATTGAATAACCATAACGTAGGAAGTAAGAAAAAAAGACATAAAATAAGAAAAAATAGTAAAAATATTCAAAATAATGAATATTGCACATTAATATATTATTTTTACTATGAAATTTTTAGATTGATTGCGATCATAACGATAACCTCAGCAAACGTAAAACTTCTGGACTACTCATCATCTCAACTCGTGACAATTAATTCAGGACAAGCAAAAACTACAAATAGGAAAATTTAAAATTATACATATGATAGAATTAGAAGACTATGACAATACTATCAGACGCTTAGAGACGACAATTAACGAACAGCTCCGAAATCATCCCTTAAAACCCATCCTTCTATCCCTCGTCAATCAATCAAAAAATTATCTACATAGAGTTAGTGTAAACAAAGCACATCGCAAAAGATCATTAGATTTTATAGGATCCGCATGGAAATGGATCGCGGGAAATCCGGACCATAGCGAATTTAATATAATAGTCGAGAAAATAAATAACGTTTTAGAGAACAATAATAGGCAAGTAATAATAAATAAATTAACCAATGAAAAAATTAATGAGGTAATAGAGAATACTAATAAAATATCTAAACTAGTACAAGAAAAGAAAGAAATTGATAATGAATTACTACTAGAAACAAAGTTTAAACTAGAAACAATAAAAGAAGAATTAATAAACATTGTTTATGCCATTCATTGGGCAAAATCAAACATAATAAATTCGTATATTCTATCTGACAAAGAAATGGAAATAACAAGGAAATTCTTAGAAGATGAAAATATTCCTTTTATAAATATTGACGAAGCACTAGAATTCGCCGATATAAAAATCGCCTCCAATAAAGAGAGCTTAATTTACATAATAAACTTACCTACAACAAGAATAGAAGATTGGAAATCATTAGAAATTAGGCCAATAAAGAAAGGAAAATTCATGAATACAATCGAATATGAATCTATACTAGTATGTAAGAACGAAGTATATGGAAAAATTAAAAATTGTAAATCATATAATAATTTATCAATATGTTCAAAAGATTCAGTAGAAAATATCACAAACGGCACATGTATAGCACATCTGCTTTAAAGTAAATTAGATAATTGTACAAAAATAGATAATCAGGACATAAAAACTATAGAAGAAATGTCAAATGATTCAATCTTTTTAAACCAATACCAAGGTTTTGTTAAATTCGAAAACGAAAGTATAGAAATAAATGGAACATACTTAATAAAACATGTTAATACAACTATAGAAGTAGGTATTAAGTCTTACTTTTCAAAAGACATAACAGGGAAAAACCCTTTCCTGCTATTTTACAGCCTATGACCGAACATAAGAAAATTGAAGAAATGTTATCATTAAAGTCAATCAAAGAGTTTCAAACAAATGAACTAAGCGAATTAGGAATATTAAAAAACCGTAATCAATTATATTTCGCTATTAATGTAATCTCCATAGGAATTATTATAGTAGTTATTATAAGTACAATGTTAAAATTAAGATTTTTACGAAAAATAAATAAAGAGAAATTACCCAACCGAAACACGATAGAAATACGAGTAGAAGACGTACCAAAATTTTACGCTCGATTTTAAGAGCGGAGGAGTTAACACATAATAAATTACCTATCATTTTGCCTTTGCTATAATAGAGCGAATTACATACTTACAAGTTAACATATAATAAATTGCTTATCAATTTGCCTTTGCTATAACATTACATACTTACATATTTTCGGCAATCGCCACAATAACTTGCTTACCTTTTGTTTCCGCTGCAATATAACAAATTACATATTTACATTCTTACTCCGCAATAAAAATTCCCACAGGTGAAATTTTAATTACTGACTAATATTATTTCACACTTCCTGTTGTGCAATCGAAGTTGCTATAATTCAAAGAATTAGCGCAAAAGCTAAATTATTGGTCACCAACCAACTGCACGCGCATCCGGTAAAATGCTAAGTGCTGATGTCAGCGTCTAGAACAATAGGAGGAGGCAAGTTGTTGTTGCCTTCTGCAACTAAATTCAAGCTATATTAATTTAATATTTCAATTAGTAAATTCAGTCTCATTTCTGCCGTGAAATCGGTTGAGCGTAATTAAAAACTACAATTACGATATTTTACATACGTGTCTCTTCCCGCTTGCTATTGTAAATAGCGAAGAAGTGGAAATTGCCGGAATTTGAAAAAAACCACTTTATGTATTGTATATATGTGTATGTATATACATGTAGCGATGACTTGCTATGCGGGACAACAGGGCCGATTCTGGGCCTTTTCGAAGGTGTGTTTGGACCAGTTGGCGTATATAAAAAGGGGAGTTTATATCCGTAAGGGGATATATAATAAGCGGATTTTTGTATTAAATATATACTTGTGATGGGGAAAGCGTTTTAATATATTATATATGAGCGCTGTTATATTCCTCTAATTTTCATTTACCGACTTTTGGGACCCGCTATGTATTCTTATATATTGTGATTATCTTGTTGTTTAGCGGATTTTGAGATTTGCGCAAACGTAATAAAACTTTTTATTTTATTATTATTTTTTTTGAGATCTGTATGTATGATGAGGAGGTATCATACACCGTTTGGCAAAATCCGCTAAACTTATTGCAATATTTAAACGAGTGAGAGAGTGGGACTTACTTAGACATCCGGACTTTTTACAAACCACTTTTTTTTGAGAGGGTGGTGATGTGCTGACTTCTATGTAGTGCGGCAGTGTTGTCTTCTGAGTAGTGCTGGTGTTCCTGTGTTGTTGAGGTTTTGCTGGTGTTTGCAGCTTTTTGGTTTGAGTGTCTTGGACTGCTGCTGTATGTATGTGCCGTATATATGTGTTACGTGTGTTTTTTTTTTTTTTTTTAGAGACCACTTGTAAATTTGTAAATTTTATTTTTTTTATATATACACGTATTATTATATATTATTTTTTATTTAAAATTTTTTGTAAATACACATACATATGTAAGTGGTTTTATATGTTGACTTGTTGTTTGTATGTTTTCACGACACTTTTGTATGTTGTGTTGTTTTATTTTCACCTCATTTCAGTTTATTTTGTTTTAAAATTAAACAATGTTAATAGATTTACACAGTTGATTGTTATATTTTCTTTATATGTATATAGTTACGTATATATATATATATATATATTATATATATATTTATTTATTTTTTCTTTTATTTGCACAGAAAACACACCGGTTATCTTTAGTATATATTTTCTTTAATTTTTTTGTCTTTTTTATGCATGGTTTATTTTAAAATATATATTTAATGTTTAATATTTTTTTTTATTTTGTTAACACACTATGTATTTATATATGTATATAATTTTATGTTTATATATCTTTGTTGTAAGCAGAGTAAAACAAGCGGAGTGTAATTCAGAGTATGGTTTATTACAAACTAAAGAAATGCTTATAGCTAACATTGCTTGTAAGCTCAACAATATAGAGAATGAGAGTTACACTCGGAGAAATATGTTGTTTTGTATTTGAACACTCCTCCTCAATGCAATATACTTCTCCGAAATCAAAGTTTAAAATAAAAAATTACATAGTGAGAAATATATTTTAATAAATACCCAATTCTTTAACAAACTTTTCGTGTTTAATTCTTTGTAGGTTTTTTGTTAACAAATCAGCAACCATATTGTTAGTACAAATATATCTTAAATCTATTTTATTTGCTTTGTACATTTCACGAATATGATGGTATCTCACATCAATATGTTTGCTCCTGGAATGATATGTTGGATTTCGAACGAGATGTTGCGCACCTTGATTGTCACAATTAATTATCATCGGCTCTGTGATTTCGAAGCCCATTTCGTACAAAAGCTTTCGTAGATACTCGGCTTCCTTTGCCGCTGTAGATAAACCAACATACTCGGCATACACATTTCGCTGCCATAAAAGTATACCCGGTGAACGATTTTCTATCGGTACTATCACCGGCCCAATCGGCATCGACGAAACCTTCGATTGGTTCACCAGATTTTTCGTAATGCAACTTGTATTGTATGATGACGTTTTCTTCAAATACCTCAAAATATGTTTTAATGCTGCTTCATGTTCACAATGAGGATTCACATTTCGCTGAGATAGTTTTGTTACCGAATGTAGTATGTCCGGTCTTGTTGATAATCCCAAATACATGAGTGCACCTACTAACGATTGGTATTTGACAGCATCGACTTTTCTGCAAGAATCGCTCTTACAATCGACTTGAAAACTTGGCGGTAGTGGCGTGACAGCTGGTCTGCAGTTTTCCATGTCATACTGCTTCAACAAATCTTCTATATATTGACGTTGGCATAAAGTAACAGAGCCTGTAGCTCCTTTACGTTCGATTTCCATTCCTAAAAAATGTTTCAAAGGTCCACCATCCACCACATCGAAATGTTCAGAAATTTGCGCTTTAATGTCATCTAGCTCTTGCCTGGAAGAGCTTGCAAACAATATATCATCAACATATACGGCTATTATATTATACGTTTTTTCTCCATGCTTAATATATACGCATGGTTCGGTCTCACCTGGTTTAAATCCCATTGAACGAAGTACACCATCAAGTCGTTTATTCCACTCACGTTCGCTCTGCTTTAACCCATATAGTGCTTTGTGGAGTTTTAGCACATGATATGGATACTCTTCGTTGATAAAACCTTCTGGCTGCTGCATGTAGACCGTCTCATTGAGCTCGCCGTTCAAATATGCGGAAGACACGTCCATTTGGTCCAGATAGAGCTCGTATTCTGTCGCCAATGCAATTATTAACTTAATCGTGGCATAACGAACCACTGGAGAAAACGTCTCGCTAAAATTTACCCCTTGCACTTGGCTACACCCTTTTGCCACCAGCCGCGACTTAAATCGTACAATATCGCCTTCTTTGTTTCACTTTATATTAAATACCCAACGGCAACCAATTGCTTTATGGCCTTTTGGAAGCGGAACCATAGACCATGTTTTGTTTGCAATTAACGAATTGTACTCCTCCTTCATAGATGCTTTCCATTGCTCAGCATCTTCAACAGTTAAGGCTGCACTCACCGTTTCAGGCTTGACGACATCTTTTTGAACCATGGCGCCTACTGTATTAAAACGTTTTCTTGGGCGGCCTGGTTTTCCTGTCCGTTCTAGTCTAGGCCTACCTGGAGCTCTGTTTGTTTCTTTGATGAACACATCATCTTTCGAATCATCACTGGTTGCGTCTTTATCTGTCTCTACTGCACGACTATCATCAATTTGTGTCTCTACATTTTGCTCGATTTCACAGCTTACTAACTCACACGGCGCATTCATTGTATCCTCTAGAAAAATTACGTCTCTGCTAACGATAATCTTTTTAGTTTTACTGTCGACTAACCGATATGCTTTGGACTGTTCTGAGTAGCCAACGAAAATCATCTCTTTCCCCTTCGTTCGAAATTTGTGCTTCTCCGTTTTATCTAAGGCTATAGCTGGAGAGCCGAAAATTCTAAAGTGTGTCACTGAAGGCTTTCTATTTTTAAATACTTCAAAAGGTGTTTTATTTATTAGCGCTTTAGTGACTGATCGATTGCGGATGTATGCTGCTGTCGTGATGGCTTCCGCCCAATATGCTTCATCCAATCCCGAATACACCAGCATACTCCTTGCCATTTCTACCAAGGTTCTATTAGCCCGCTCGGCTATGCCATTCTGTTGTGGCGTATATGGGACAGTCGTTTGTCGCTTAATACCACTTTCTGTTAAATATCTGTCGAACGCTTGGTTTATATATTCGCGTCCATTATCTGCTCTTAAAGTTTTAATTTTATTTTCAGTTTCGAGCTCAACAATCGCTTTAAATGATTTGAACGCATCAAAAACATCAGCTTTACTTTTCAGTAAACGTACATGTATATATCGCGACTTGTCGTCTATGAACGTCACAAAATATTGATAGCCCGAAAACGACTTTTTGTTCATAGGACCGCAAACATCACTATGAATTATTTCTAATAATTTGTTCGATTTATGATCGGACGACGCAAATGGTTTCGTACATATTTTACTCTCAGCACAAGTTTTACATTGATTATTGTTATTGCTTTCACTAAGATTAAGCCCATGCACAATGCGTTTACTCGCCATCTCTTTTAAAGCCGCAATATGTATGTGGCCAAACCGATTATGCCATCTCATTATATCATCTTCTTTATTTTTTGCAAAATTACATATGTTCTCATTACCTGTTTGACTTTCAAAAACATAGAGGTCGTTTATTCGTTCTGCTTTGAGCATAACATATCCACTTTTGTCTTGTATTTGCGCTCCCGACTTTAAAAACTTCACTTTGCTACCCCGCGATGTTATGCGAGAAACGGACAAAAAATTATGCTGTAGCGCAGGTATATAAAGCACGTTCTCTGCTGTTAATGTAACTGCGCCGACCTTCATGCGTATGTCACCGCGACCGCACGCTTCAACTGTGTTGTTGTCAGCTAGCCAAACCTTTTCAGCAATAGGCAACAGCGAAGTGAAAAACTGTCTCTCACAATACATGTGAGTTGTTGCTCCGCTATCTAAGCACCACGAAGTTCCCGTCAAAGTAATACCTGCTGTCGCTGCTCCAACTAAAATTGCTAATCGCATGTCTTTCGATTTCTCTGGATATTTGTTTACAATTTTACGCTTGCATTCCGATGCATAGTGGCCTCGCAAACCACAATTATAACACCGTATATTTTTCTTATCTTTTTTGTAATAATTAGCATTGCTTTGCTCATTTGACTTCTTTGACCTTTCGGCATAACAAGCCATGTTACTGTTGCTAGTATTTAAATCTCTCTTTTCTAGTCTTCTCTCACCTTCTTCGATTAATTTGACCTTCAATGTACTTAATGCAGGAAAAGATTCGCGCGCTTCAATTGCAACGACGAAATTGTCATACGATTCTGGCAAACTAGATAACAAAATAATGCACAGAATTTCGTCCGTTAAACTGGTATCGACTTGAGTAAATAATTCCACTATATCGGTAAATTCATTAATATGGTTAGACACACTAGAACCTTCTTGAAGTTTTAACGACATTTGCCTCTTAAACAAAGTGACTTTTCGAGCTGGGGCTCTACGTTGGTAAATATCTTTTAGGGTATTCCAAGCTTCAGAAGACGAACTGCAGTATTTAACATAATTTAGCTGCGATGCATGTAGACACAAAGTTATTGTTGCGAGAGCCTTCTCATCTTTGGAGTCATATACAGTTATTGATGCTTCAGATGCCTCATCCTTTACCAGCTTTCCAGAAACTACCGGCCAAAGTTCATTATGAATAAGTACGCTCTTCATCTGGACGGACCAAGAAGAGTAGTTACTTTCGTTTAACTTTTCTATTGCGTAAAGACCCGACGCGCTCATTTTTACCGATTTAAAATATGGAACTTTCTAGTTAGAACTATAAATTGTAAAAAGAAAATTGAACTCGAATTTTTTTATAATTCGCCAACGACACACGTTGTTCTTTTATTTTCAATTACGATTTACGAACGAACTAATTAACTTAAGCCCAAGCCAACTCTGGGCCCATAACCATTTGTAAGCAGAGTAAAACAAGCGGAGTGTAATTCAGAGTATGGTTTATTACAAACTAAAGAAATGCTTATAGCTAACATTGCTTGTAAGCTCAACAATATAGAGAATGAGAGTTACACTCGGAGAAATATGTTGTTTTGTATTTGAACATTTGTGTTTTATATGTACATATATGTATATGGTATACGAGTATAAATAAAATTTTTATTTTGGGGCTTTTTTTTTGTTTTAATTTTCTTTTAAATTTTGTTTAGTATGTATTTTGTAGCACAGCACTATATGTATGTATTTTTTTTGGTTCTACTTATGTAAGTATATCGAACACTGTTTTATTTTACCATATATGTATATATATATATATATATATATTTTATTTTTTAAATATGTTTTTTGTTTTAATTTTGCAGCACAGCACTTTCAATATCTGTATTTATTTACTTTTGTAAACTTTTGTATGTTTTTAATTTTGAATGTTTTTCACAAAGCACTTTGCGTATGTTTTTTTTTTTTACAGCACTTTTTTTCAACGCCCGAGTTATGACAACACGACTTTTCGCTCGCTTTACGTTTTTTCTAATTAATTCGATCGCGTTAAAATTATGTTAAAATTTATTTAATTTTTTTTTTAATATAAAATATTTTTTTTTTCACAGTTCGCTCCGATAAGCGGGTTTCGGCACCATCTATAAATATCAGCTACTTGCGGTATTTATTTATTACTTATTTATATATTTTCCGTTTAATTAAAGACACTTTGTTTTTTTTTTCTGTAAATAGTTTTCACAAAATTGATTTTATTTTATATTTTTTATATTAAGTTTCTTTTATAAATATGTTTATATTTATATTATTTTTGACACAGCCGTCGAGATTTAGCGAGCGAAAAATATTTGATTATACTTAAAATTACCAATACATACATATTTATACATTTTTGTTTTGGTTTCTCCTTTAGAGTAGTAACGGAAATAGGGTTGCTGGTAAGTATTTTAATTAGGAGTAAATTCATGGTGAGTAAGTATAAAGGTAAGTAATTCAGTATTTCATTTTTAGTTAATTAGGAATTTTATATATATACTAGCTTTTACCCTCGGCTTCGCTCGCCTTAAATCCATCCAATAAGAGATCATTATATTACAAACGGATCAATATAAAGAATATATTTTATTGCTTGTCTGAGATTATCTATTCGAAAAAATTACTACATGCAATGAAGTTTCAAATTTCAAAGTATACTTTATTGAATCAATACAACAAATATTAAAATATATATGTCACTATAAAGAAAATAAATAATTCGGAATGATAACAATTGAAAATATAAAATGCAGATTATTAGTCAAGGATATTTCTATAAACTATATTGTACGTTTTTCCCTTGGGTGCAAATATGTGTAAATTCCAGGCATTAGACACACGCGAACAGGCTACATATAGTTGACCATGAGAAAAGCATGACTTTTCAAAATGCACTCCTGCTACCTGTAATGTCTGTCCTTGTGCTTTGTTTATAGTTACGGCAAAGCTAAGTTTGACGGGAAACTGAACTCTTTTAAATTGGAATGGAAGGTCAGTGGGAATAATTGGAATCCGAGGTATGATTACCATTTTCCTTTACCGACACCTGTTAAAATAGTAGCACCAAGTATATTCTGTCCCAATTTCGTTATCCGAAGTCGTGTTCCATTACATAGCAGAGGAGCATTTAAATTTCACATAAGCATTACTGGTACATTTAGTTTCAACTGAAGCTTATGTCATGGTACACCCGACAATTCAAGTGAGTTTAAAAACTCTACAGGATATGAGGTACTTAATTCTGTATCCATAATTGTATCCATTGATAAATATTCCACCATTTCCCCTTCCACCTCTTTTAAAATGTCATTGTTGATTCTATTAACAACTTCATTGCTCCTGCGCACAGCCACTGATCACAACCCAAATTCTGTTGCAATTCGGGAAAAACATGAGCAATGAGATCCACATCATTTTCTACTAAATTACAAAATTCTCTTGAAAGTGATACGCAACCTTCAGCATCAACATCTAAACGACCATCACCAATTTTCAATAACATTTCAGCATAAAGTCCTGAATCCACGTCATTATGAAGATGCACTCTCATATTTGTTTTTAGGCTCAGCTCTTCAACTCTCGACCATAAGCTCGATGATTTTAAGCATGCTTGAATTTCATCTGCTGGTGTTCCCCTCTGAATAACAGAAGAAATAACAATGAAGAAAAATTAAAAATAGCTGAAGGTTATATAGTGTTTAGTCTCCATAGTATAGTAAATTGGATAGCTGAAAGTATAGTTTATGAAAGTATAGTGTACGAGAGACCCCCGGTGCCCCTGACGACGATGCAAAAAACCTCACTCTTCTAACACATCCGGTTACCGAGCAATAGGACGTTTTAAATATCACCTGAAAAAAATGTAATAGGCCCTCAGCAAATAGATGACCAGGCCACCACCATACATGTACGTATGTATGCTCACATTTTATGGCCACTATACATGTAGATATGTATGCTGTATACTGTATACTCCCATACACACATACCACACTACTCTCAATGCAGCTACATACATATGTATAGTCTCTCTCTCTCTGTGCATATGGGCGTTACTTTATGCATGCGTATGTATATGATCTATTGTGGCTATTGGACAAAAAAGTTTCTTTATTTTATTTAAAAAATAATTTTTTTTATTAAATAAAAAGTAGCCTATGTTCATTCTGATACCTCCAAGAGTATGTGTACAAAGTTTCATGATGATCGGTTAAGTAGTTTTTGCGTGAAAGCGCAGCAAACAAACCGACTTTCGCATTTATAATATTAGTATAGAAGTATAGATATTTCTAAAATTTAAAATTCGATGAGGTCTTCGCTCATGTCTTCAACAATGGCTGTTAAGCCAAAAAAATCCACTCATTCCACTAATACCTGGGCCCTACTTCGTGTAATCACACCTACGCACGTACACATGATGCCTAATGACCACCGTAGAGTCTATTACTTGAAACCCACCATCATGCCCTTTATGCATTTATGCCACTGCACTCTGCTGATAACAATGGCTGACGCAACAGGCTCGAAACCCGATGTTGGCTACAATATGGAGCGTGTTCGTAAATAAGTCAATTGGGCAGCTCATTGTTTGGATTAGTAGCGTCCTGTGTGGCCTTTACCCACGACTCATAGCCGGGCCATCCAATGTTTGTTGTTATCATCGGTCGTTGGTATACATACCATATAAGACGATATCACAGGTCTGCTTCCATTTATATAGGGTTCAACCGTATCACGGCTGAAAAAAAACTAACCCAAGTACATAAGATAATAAATGTGTTTTCACAAAAAGGTGAAGACGAAAGAAAAGTAACCGAGCAAGTCAACAATAGATAGATAGATCACACAAGTTAAGGTCAAGTAGAACAAATATATAAGCGGATAATAAAGTTTCGTCGAGTGAAAGTAACTTAACATCAGGTACGTCTTTATTTTTATGATCATAAAAATAACTAAATAACATGATCGGGTATATATACAAATGCGGCTAAATAGAAAAAATTCTCTCAAGAGGTGAGAGGTAGTTCGCTGTGTAGTATAGCTCACACGAACTACCACATCCAACAATTGGCAGTAAACTAAAAGAAACTAGCTGCTCTTTTGCGTGGTAAGTGCCAATCTTATCCCGCTGCTGTCTCCCAGCTCATACGTTTAATTCCCAACTATCTTTAGTACTGTACATTTAATTTGCTTTAGACCTAGTTTTGCGTTGTAGTTTTCAATTTTCGAGCTTTGCGATATACGATTTGCCCAATTTTAAATCTTACATCCCTGCTTCTAGTATCATTAAGCTTCTTACTTTCCTCGTGTGCTAATTCCAACTCTTTAGAAATTTTGTTCCACAAGAGCTGCAACCTTTCATTTGCTGTCTCGATCTTGCAATCATTACCCCTCAATGCTCCCATCTTTCGGTACAACTCATATGATGCAGCGGTATACCGAAAGTGTCAAAATACGGTGAGGTTTTGATTGCGGAGTGTACACCGCTACGAAGAGGAAAGGCTGCATCACTAACATGTCTATCCCATTCACGCTGGTTTTCCTTTATAAAAGACCTAATTATTTGTAAAACCGATCGGTTCACTCTTTTTGCCGCGTTTCCTTGCGGTGAGTAGAAAGCGATTTTTATGTGCTTATCCAAAAAGGCAGTGAACTTTTTCGTAGTAAATTGCTTTCCATTATTCGGAAACTCCGAACACGACTTAAAAAATGGAGAATGCAAACATCAATCATTCTTTCATTGACTTGCTGTACATCCATATGCATGCGAGATAACGTCTCGGGTACAATACTACGTGCTCCTCTTCTATGTTGAATTTCGAAGTTGAATAATTGCAATTTCAGGCTCCACCGTGCTTACTTTCCAGATAAATCCTTTTAATTCATGAGCCATTTTAGGCTAGCATGATCAGTTATGAGGGTAAATGGAAGTCCTTCTACATATGGTCTGAACCTTTTCACACTCAGAACTGCGGCATAGCATTCAAGCTCCGTTATACTATAGTTCTTTTGAGCTTTATTAAGCTTGACAAAAATATACGCGATTGGTCTTTCATAGTTGTCATCGTCTAGTTGGAAAAGTACCCCGCCCACTCTGCTTGTCGAAGCTTCGCAATGATCTTTTAGCTGCGTCCGTCATTGTAAAATGTTTTACCTTGTCTTTGGAAAGGCAGTCGTTTAGCGGAGCAGTAATGGTCGTATAATCCTGTATGAAACGCCGGTACCAGCCGGATATGCTTAGGAACCCCCGAAGTTGCTTTTGGGCTCACCACCTTATTGGCGTCTGTTCGAATGCATTCATCTCCGACAACGTAGCAGAGGTACCTTATAGCAAAACTTTCTTTTCTCTACATTTATTGTTAATTTAACCTCACGTAAGCGTCGAGCGAATTTTTCTACTAGACACATATGGGGCGAGAAGTCTCCTGAGCACAATAGCAAATCATCCAAATAAACAAACACACTCTCGCGCAACGAAGCGTAACGGTACATTGGTATAGTGATCGACCTGGTACCGTGAAAGCACTCCTTTCCTTGGATTTTTCTTCTAATGAAATCTATTGCGGATATATTATATCTGTTCGACCTAACCCAAATACCGTGAAAGACGGGAACTGCGCCTTAATTTTTTCTAAAGCATTGGTTTGCTCCGCTGTTAATACGTGACAAAGACAAAGACAGGTTACTATCAACGGGTGTGTCATTGCCATCTGGGAATGATGCACAGTCTTTCCCTAACTAACTACATTTAAATTGAAGGTCTTCCAGAAATCTATTCCTAAGTAGGCTGCTTGATGTAATACTGACTTCTTTTCCTTTTTAAAATTTATAATCGTCGCCCATGTTCCTGAATCTAGCAGTGCTAGTACCTCTTTCCCTCCTATCTTGGTTTCGGCAAAGAACCTATTATCCTCTTTTACAGTCACTATAGTTGAAATTATTTTGTAGTAAATCCGCATATAAATTCCTTTCTTCTCCCATATCTCTTGTATTTTTATAAAATTCGTATTATTCTTCCTCTCCAATATCTCTTCACAAAATATTCGTTTCTTATTCAATCTTTCTCTGTTGTAAGCTTTTTAATTCAATTTTTGCTCCTACATCTATTTTACTAACTCCTTCTTTGCTCTCGTTTCATCTACGGATTTCTACTTTTTGCTCTCGGCGTCTCTGTGCTGTTGAAGTGTGCTAGCAGTTCCGCCTTAAGATCAAAAAATATGAAGTTTGGGTCATTGGCGTGGCTTTTCAACACCTGCCAAAACCACTTTAGCACATAGCCCGACACAAGGCTATGAAAATCTGAAAATAATTGGTGGTAATATGATGTTATTCCTTTATCTTTTCAATCCTAAATATAAAACTCTCCACCGTCTGTCCTTTGGTAGTTCCATTAAATCTGTGCTCTCGTGGTGGTACTCTTCGCCAACCTGCCTTTGTTTTGTAGCGTTGATGCTGGGGTGGAGCGGTGATTTAATGCCTTCGGTGATGTTTTCACTTCTATTACACGCCCGCTGAGATTAGCAACATTACTGGTTCTCCAGTACACGTTTGAGACTTCGCGTGATTGGCTTATGTGTGTTTAAAATCCCCAACCCGCCGATGACTTGGTTCTTGCTACTCTCTCTAAACATTCACACAAAGATGTAAGTTGCAGTCAATGCTTTGGTTACTTATATACGCTTACGTTAATCGTATAAAGAGTATCAAAAATGACAGATTACCGGATATAGCAAATATTAAAAAAAAATGCAAAAGAGATATAAAAAAACTTCAAATTGAAATTATAAAATGAAAACTTAACAATCACGAATTAAATTTTCTGTTGCTTCGTAGGCTTGTAAATAAATATATGTAGGAGTATATAGGTATATGTAGGCACATGTATTGTACTTATAAAGCGACTGAATCAATACTAAATACTAATACTGAAAAAGCCAATAGTGGGTGATAGAATTTTACAGATACAAACAACCGAATAAGATTTCAGGGATACCACTGATAACGTAAAAGTAAAATACCGCAAAAGCAGAAAAGATAAAAAAAAGAAAAAAGGGCATAAATAGGCAAACAGACAGACAAAGAAATCAGATAGTAAGAAAGGGATGCTCGCACTGTTTAGCGATACACTGCACAAAGTTAACTTTTTTTGAACAGTATAAAACGGAATATTAAATTCCTTACAAAAATATGAAAAAATAGTTGTACGTCTACATAAAGAACACAAAACGATATTAGCCAGTCCACAATTTTGCAGTGCACAAAATGTAACTTTTAAAATATCACAAGTGAAAAAACGACATTTTGTAATAGCAGAATATCTAAAACATACACCAGAACCACTCAAACTAGAGACAACAACGCACACATCAGCCATCAGCCAACATGCCACTGGTAAATACTCAAAATATCCACATCAACACCTTCCACCGAAATAATATTCTCAAAACACAGGATCATCTAGAATTAAGAGGCGCAAAATCTCTATCTTCCTTCTTTTTTATTTAATTTATATCGATAGCATTTCCACACAACTTTTCGATTTTTTTAGTAATAAATTTTTATAAAATTTTTCTCATTTTATTTTCCCACCCGTTTTTCTTGTTCTGTTCCCTTCTTTTTCATGGATACTATTCTCATATGTACTTATGTAGGTGCATAAGCACATGCAGGGGTAATTAAATATATAAATACATATATATATATACACGGTGTGTGCCAAAAATAATAATATAATAATAAAATAAATCATACAACATACAGCGCCATGTATTGAAAATTTGCAAAAAGATACATTCATCCTCTTTCAAACGCACCTAACTTCATGTAAGTCGGATGACAGATGTAAAAGTGACAGCCATTTCAATAAAACCAAAAGTGTGTTAATGGTTCCTAAAAAAAATGGAACAAAGAGCAAATATAAAATTTTGTGTCAAACTTGAAAAACAAATTGAAATTGAAGTTCAAAAAATTAAAAAAAAATTGTAAAAAATGAAGCGAGGTACTGAAGAACATTTCTATAAATGACATAAAAAAATCTATGCATGCGCTGGTTGATCGTTCCAAACGTTGTGTTGAGTCAAATGGAACCTATTTTGAATAACAGCCTTATTATGTATTGCGAACGAAAGGTCTGACGAACGAATCGTCTCCGGACGATTTCGTACAGCATTGACATTCCCTATATTGTTCGTCAACCCTTACGTTGCCTACGTAACAAAGAAATGCGAGAAGGAATCATTTGTCAAATAACATGTTGCCATATGTCATTTATATAATAATTAAAATAAAAACACTGTGTTTTTTCTAATTTCTATCTATTTAAAGTTACATTTTAAACATCTGGCAGTGCTTATTTGCTCATTCCTTCTTTATATTCTCGTTCATTGACATTTGTATTTGTTTGTTTACAATACGGTGTTTGTATATATTCAAAAAATATATATACAAAATAAAATGAAATGAAAAAGCAAAACTAGCATTCAAACAAATTTTATGATTTGTTAATAGTTTTATTTGTTTTTTAAAATTTCAATTAAATTCGTTAAAATCTTTCGTTTTTTCCGACTGTTAAGATCAGCCCAAATCTATGTAGAGAATTGCGTAAAGAATATTATGTTTACATTTATAAACACATTTTCACATATATTTTGTATTTTAAACTGTAATTCCAATCCACGTTCACATTTTTCCATTCCACCACACTTTTCTGCGGAGGTCCATTCGCGTTCAATTTATCCGCAACTTTCCTCCACTGGGCATCGAAAGAAATTCTATCAGCCCCAAATACAGGAGCGCCTCTAGCCAAGTCTACCTTAGCCTCCAATTCTTTAATGAGCATCTCAAACTGGATGCTAGTAGTTTTCTTAACGCTGAAATAAGTTTAATATGTTATTTCAAATCAAGCATTGATTGAATTAGTTAATATTACCTTTTTTTACATGACTGATCCATTTTGAATTTAATGCAACGATACCAAACTAGCTTTCGTTTGAATTTGACATGTCTCTTCGTTGTTTTGCATACTATTCGTAATAGAGAATGTACTTTTCAATAACATATCACGTAAGAATCAGCTGTTATCGTTTGGCTTTGTGTTCGAAATACGTAATACAAATATGCGAACGATTCGTGTCTGACACGAAACGAGCGTTCGCTTCGCAATACATAATAAGGCTGTAAATAATAACTTTCACAGATAATATAATGTGTATTTTACTATTTTATATCCAAAAAGTTCGGTTATTTTTGGGACACACCGGGTATGTTTACATATATATATTTATATACATGTTTACATATATACATATATATATATATGTATATATACGTATATATGTACAGAAGTCCATATTGATACTATTTTTTTCCTATCAATTGATTTTTTTTTTATATACCATATAATTAGATATTTTTTTTTACATAAATACATTTCCTCTTCCCAGCTTTCTCTTGCTTTTGTCTCAGTTACATTCCGTTTTCCTTTTTCTCCCAGCGCTGAACCCTATTCGAAAGCGGCGACGAAGATAATGGAGAAGCTTAGCTCCGTCCCGGCCGAAAAGCTGACGGAGGTGCAGAAAGTCAGCTTGAAATGGGCGGTAAGCATTCTCAGTGCCAGTAAGAAGCGGACAGTACAGGTTCAGGCAGCGGGAAAACTCCCTCTACAAGCCAACCGCCCAAACTGCAAGACCCTTTAGCGAGGTTGCCAAGGAGCATCTCACTCTAGGGGTCGTAGACAAGGGGCACCCGGACGGGTACATTTCTCCAGATTACTAGAAAATTGTTCTGATGGGTCAGTGTAGAAAGGGATACTGCAAAGATATCCTTGCCCTGCACCCATAGTGCACGACGCAGGATGGCACAAAGGCCACGTAAAACTTGTGACGAGAGCTGATGATAGAGCGGTAAAACTCTATAAAGAGGCTATCGCTGAGGTTGGCGAGCTCTGGCCTGGGGCAGACTTGGTGAGAGTGCATAGGGACGAGATCCCTAGCAGACCACGAGCCTGGGCTTTGATGCCAGCAGAGCCCTCCGATCAAAGATATTCTCATCCAACTCATCCAACTTGGTAATGAGGAGCTACCCACCACTGATTGGAGGATAGCCCAAGTTGGCGATGTCAAAGAGAAGCAACGCTTTGTGAGATTTGTCATAAGCGATGCTTCCCTCTTAGCTCTCGCGGACTGTGGAGGAGTTATAAGCTACGGCTTCTACTTCATCTTGTTAAAAGTCTACAAGAAGTGTGAGGGCCAAACTAAGGTAGAAGAGTACTTACCGGAACCACCATGAGTGCTCCGATTTTGTCTAGGGACACCGAGGAGGAGATCCGTACCGAATCCGATACTGAAATCGAAACCCTTGCGGTATCCGAATTCGTCGGGACGGCTTTCACCCATTGGGAGAAAATAGAGGAAGGCCAGCCTCTGGAATCCGGTACCGAAAGGGAAAATATCGACACCACTGTCATAAACCTCACCTCCTCATACAGTATGAGGATCCAATGATACAAACATCCGAGGTAAGTCCCTACTTGATTTTATTTTAGTAAACGTTTTAGAAATTTATTAACTGTGGAAACAAGCCTTCCTTCGTAACTTCTACCAGGAAGGAGGTTCTTGACATCACTTTACTTTCGAACTCACTTTCTGACCAGCCCAGAAACTGGCATATAGTCAATGAACCTTCTGTCCTGAACATCTATACATATTTTTTAATCTCACCATGGGAATTCCATCGATCGCTGCGTACAGGAATATTAAAAGGACTGACTGGACGACATTTAGGAAAGTCCTAACAGCATCCCTGGACGCTTCTCGCGATAAGCTACGCTTATCGTTAAGACCTGATGAAGCGGGGACATCTAGCACAGGGTCTGTTTCTTTCGGTGTGCTGGACTCATCATCGAAAATTGATGAAGCAGTAGACTTTGTAACATACATTGAGGCCGCTTTTGAGGCCTGATGCCCTCTATCCATCCCATCGGGGAAGAAAAGACCCAAATGGTGGAATAATGAAATCCCTATTTTAAGGAAAAGAAGCAGAAAGCTCTTTAATGAATCGTAAAGAGCGGACTCCTGGCAATCCTATAAAGCTTGTTTAAAGTCTATAAGGAAGCCAAAGCGGGAATCTTGGAAGGCCCTCTGCAGTGACATTGAACAAAACGCGGAAGGCAGTAGACCAATGGTGATTGAACGACATCTTGTGAAGAAATGCAACCCTACAAATCTCCAGGACTAGATGGAATCTTTCCCGCTAAACTTCAGAGGGCGGAGGGCATACTTTCCCCATTTCTATGCAAAATTTACAAGGCCTGTCTAGGTGAAGGGTACATCCCGCAAGCATGAACAAGAGCCAAAGTAATTTTTATCCCTGAAGGATTTTCGACCAATCAGTCTTCCCTCTTTTTTCTTAAAAATCTTGGAAAGGCTACTGGACAGCTATATACGCCAAAATCTACCCCCAAACAGCCTCTCGAAAGAGCAGCATGTTTACTCCAAGGTTAAGTCCGTTGATACAGCCCTACATGATATAGTCGGGCGCATCGAGAAAGGACTCCGTGAAGGGCTATACGCTTTGTATTTTCTTCGTTATCGAGAGGCTTTCAACAACATTCTAAATGCTTTCGTAATAGATGCTCTTCAGGAAATAGGTCTTCAACAGCCCATAGTGAACGTCGTAGAGTCTCTTCTGAGGAACAGGATTATCTTCGCAGAGATGGGCAGCGCCAGTATCACCAGACACACCACAAGAGGCAGCCTTCAAGGTGGAGTTTTATCGCTACTGCTGCGGTGCTTAACAGCGAACATGCTGATTAGGAAACTGCTCACCACAGGTTGCGACGTTGTGGCATACACTGACTATTTTGCCCTGACAGTGCAAAGGGCAAGCACCAAAAACAGTAAGCGATCTATTTCAAAATGCTCTTTGTATAATTGAGAGATGGTGCAGAGATAGCCAGGAGAAAACACATGCCTTTAAACCACCCAAACTAAAGGGCGTGGAGATTATCCTCTCTCCCGAAGTCAAATACCTTGTTATAATCTTAGATAGCAAACTAAACAAGAGCCGTAACACGGCAGAGACATCAAAGAAAGCTATAACTGCACTCTACGCCTGCAAAACGGCGATAGGAAAGAGATGGGGTCTAAGACCGAGTATCGTGTACCGGATATATACTTTGGTAGAATCCTATTCTACGGGGTCACCGTTTGGTGGCCAGCACTCGAAAAAATCACCTTCAGGAACAAAGTAGAGAGTCAAACGATCGGCGTCCATTCTGATAACGGGAGCATTGCCATCAACTCCCTCAAAAGCTTTGATAACTCTTCTCAACTTCTTTTCTCTGGACCTATACGGGAAACTACAAGCGGGTTGCAACGCAATAAGATTGAATGTAACTCAACCTTGGATTATATGCAGTATAGGATATACTTTTCTCCACGAAAATCCCAAGCAGAAGGGAGTGGGAAAACACCAACGTCCCTGACCAGTAAGCAATAGATATTTGCACAGATGGCTCCAAGATTGATGGAAAGGTGGGTTGCGGAATTAACTCTCCCGTGCTCTCAGTAAGCATGAGAATACCGGACCACTGCAGCGTTTTCCAGGCGTAACTCTTCGCAATCATGGTGGCCGCGGAGTGGTTGCACAAATCCACGGCAGCAGGACAAACGGTTACCCCGATAGTTAGGCTGCAATCAGATCTATTCAATGTAACGGTACTACGTCTAAAGTGCCCATGATTGTAGGACCCCTCTGTCCACGGCTAAGTATATGCTTAAACTGGCCTTTAACAGGGAAGCTGACACAAAATGGTTGAACGCGATCACGTGCAACGTGACCAAACAGCTATGGCCAAAGTTGGATGCGAAAAAATCAAAACATCTTATCTTCCTGGTTCTCATTAACATAACAACTGGTATAATAACTGGACACTCTAACGATTTCTGCCGCAACTGTAGGGACGAAGAGGAGGAAGAGACCATCGATCAATACCTCCTCCACTGTCCAGCCTTGGGAACTCCGCCACACAAGTTCATTGTGAAACACTTCTTCGACTGTCTCGCTGAGTTGGCCTCAGCGAATATTATTAGAAATTTCGTTGCCTTCATAAGACAAATGAAATGGTTCGATCATTTGAGAAGGTGAAGGCAGGAGCCTCAGCGGTATCACAATGGGTCTATTGACCTAAGTGTGTAAGTGAATAAGTGTTTAGAATTTTTTTTTATTAATGGGAGGGTTTTTTACCTTTGGAGTACCTGTAGCGGAGAGTGATTGTGTTATCCAAATGTATGATCACTATACAAGCGGGGATTTATTTGATTTTAATTATCTTCTTGGAAACTAAGAGCACGGCTTAAGCTACCCAACATGCGATTCGGCATGGCGTATTTGTGAGGCTTACCGCAGCTGCTAAGGAGGGTGCGCGGTAAATGTTTATCATGGACTCGTGTTGTAATAATTCTTTGCTAAAGTTGAAGTTTTGTACCACGTGTAGAGAGACGTTAGTTTAGATGACAATGTACTGTAGACAAACAGACTGAGTTACACAGCAAGATGGCGCGATGCGCGGACGAATACCGCAACATTCGTGCAGATATTTCCAACCTCAACCTCAGGCAGTTATTAATCTACCTGGTGGGTCTTCGACCCCAGGCAAATATGGGAAGTGTTATGACCTCCAACGAAGAGATACGGAGGCACGGACTGACATAGACAACGATAGTCAGAACTTTCTCAAGAAACGAAGAGACGAAAAAGAATTTACTTGGACAAGTGGCACGTTAAATTCAATGGAACCAGGAAGAACATTACGGTAGAGAGCTTCATCTTCCGCGTAGAGCGAATGCGAGCTCAATAAGATGTCTCTTATGAACAGGTGTTCTCTGATTTCCACTGTCTAGTAACTGGCAATGCCCTGAAGTGGTATTGGCAGCTAGTCGAAGACCACGCCGGAGATTCGAGCTTCGGTTGCTTCGAGCTGAAGGCGGAGCTGCTGGTCAACTATAGGACATCTAAATCGGAGATCTTTACAGAGATCGTAAAACTTGAACTTGAAACCACCATTGGCAAATTTGACTTTCGCGTCAAAAATTGAATGTCTCGCCGATTTGAAGTCGGAGTGCAAATGGGCTGAGAAGATTTTACGGGAGAATCGGTTGAGATTTAGAGCAGTAAATGAAGTAAACTATATTCGTGAAGAGGAACAACAAGACAAGTCTCTGGTTGAGGCGGTGAAATATAATGTCAAAGAAAAAGGACACGCCAACTGAAAACTGTTCGCCCGGTCAGAATTTTGAGCAAAATGTCGGTGGATCATTTTCGGAAAAATCCGGCTGAATCACAGAGAGTGGAGCGCTGTATGTCAACGTTCCATGACGTGGTATGTTTTGCATGTGGTGGGGAGATGTCGTTTTGCGTATATAGGCCAACACAGAGAAACGGCAATCTGGCGGACATAGCCGGAAGTCCTCGTCAGGCGGACATCATTCCGGAACAACGCCAAAAACAATGAAGATTCCTAAAAGGGAAGATAGTTATGATAGAGTTAAGCTGAAAGATGCATACCCATTACGATTCTATTTCCAAAGCGATGCATCGGCCGATGGTGTGGGTGGAGTCCTCTATTACAGTATAACGGAGCTAGAATATTACGCTGCAGTACTGAGTGTCAAATGTTTCAGGCCTTACGTCGAAAGCCATTCACCATCATTACAGACCACGCCAGCATAAAGTGGCTGAGGAATCAAAAAGATTTGTCTGGACGGTTAGCCGGATGAAGCTTTAAGCAACAAGCTTATAACTTTGACATTCAGCACAGAAAGGGCGCTCAAAATATGTTATTAGGTATTATTGGCCTGGGATGGTTACCGACGTGCAAACATACTGCAAAAATTGCGAAACATATAAAGGAAGTAAAACTCAAATTCGTTCCACCGACCACAGATGGGCAGCACATAACCAAGCGAGCATTTCAGCGTATGTTTATAGCTTCTATGGGTCCGTTCCCGCGGTCCATGATAATAGTTTCATATTTGTTTGTCTTGACCATTTTTCTAAGTTCGTGTTCCTGAAACCAAAGCGTACAGCAACATCAAATAACGTGGTAAAATATCTTGAGAAGGACGTATTTCATATTTTCGGGGTACCAGAATTTATTCATTCGGACAACGGAAAGCAACTAATCTCCGAACAATTCTCAGCATTCCTCGATAAATACGGAATAAAACACATTCGGACAGCGTTTTACTCACCTCAAGGTAGGCAGCTGAACGAGTAAATCGCTCCGTACTACAAATAATTTGAGCGTACATCGAAGGAAACCAAAATAATTCGAACAAACGTGTGAGTGTCGCAGCTTTCGCCTTACGCAGTGTTGTATATACGTCAATTGGACAGTCCCCGTACCACGCTGGTATGTCCATGGTGCAACACGGCGCATCATACGACTTATTTAGAAAACTTGGTTGTCATAGGGCAGACAAGCTACAACCAATTCGAGAAAAAATTGTTAAAGAATTGAATCGAGCCCACGCAAAAAATAGCAAAATATACAACACAAAAATTAGAGAGGTCAAATTCAATATCGAACAAATAGTCTACCGCCGCAATTTCAAACAAAGCTCAAAAGCTGCCAATTACAAGCCTAAATTAGCTCCAAAACAAATCAGATGTGTAGTTCTGAAGAGCATTGGCAATTTGATGTATGTGCTTGGTGATTCAGGGGGAAAAAAGATCGGAATATACCACGCGAAAGATCTATTTGTGGCGTAGGGAATTCCGTAGTTTGAAATATGTAGTGAATGAAAACTAGTACATATCGATATCTGTGTTCGCATACGTTCCTGACTATTGCAAAATAAATAATAATAATAAATAAATAATAATAAATAAATAATTCACCTAGTCCTACAGACGACCAATCTATATTGCGAAGAATAGCATAGCATAGAAAAGAAAATAATGGGTGATAGAATTTTATAGATATTAACAACCGAATAGGATTTCAGGTATACAACGGATAACGTGAAAGTAAAATACAGCAAAAGGAAAAAAGAAAAGAGGGCATAAATAGGCAAACAGACAGACAAAGAAATCAGATTGTAAGAAAGGGATGCACGCACTGTTTAGCGATACACCACCCAAAGTTCACTTTTTTTGAACAACATTCTCAAAATACAGGATCATCTAGAATTAAGAGGCGCAAAATCTCTATCTTCCTTCTCTTTTGATGGATACCATATTATTCACATATGTACTTATGTAAATATATATATATATATATATATATATATATATTGTTTAAATTAGTACGAATCAATGGAGAGAATTATATTTTGATTTATGAATTCACTTTATTTATGCAATTTTTCTAGTTCATAAGGAAATTAATTTAACATGAAGGAAATTAAGGAAATTAATTTTACATGAGTTTATGCAAGGCACATATTTTTAAATGTAGTATTATTTAAGATGAATTGTACCAATTTGTTGGGTTTAATTCAATAATTTAATTTACAATAGATTAGATGTTTCCGCAGAGATTGAGATTGACTTTTCTCTCGGTGGAGTAGAGTATGATGAACGAGTCCGCACCGATGGCAGCTGGCTTCTGACTCACACGCTCCAGTTGTGTGGGACATTGCCAAACAATTTATACAATATTTATGCATCCCTGCACCCTCGTAGCGTTCACGTGCATCCATGGCACGAAATGCGGTGCACAAACGTAGGAGGTGCAATCGGCCACACAACCGACATTTTGTCGAGTCCTTTCTTCGTGATCTGCAAAGATATATATCAAAGAGGGACCTTAGTATAAGGTCATCAGAAGTGATTTTTCAATGTGGGTGGAATATGCGCAAGTAGTAATTGGTACATAAATGATGTAGAGGTATGCGTATACATATGGATGAATGGGGTAGACATTTTAATTAACTGGCAGTGTGTTGTATTGGGTTTGAGGTCTATCACAACTAGTCTAGGCACAATTTGACGATGCTTCGGGTTATTACTCCACGCTGAGTTTTTATATCTACAACACGGACATTTCCATCGGGTTCAGGAAATAATCGAGTAATACGACCCAGTCGCCATTCGGTTGGAGGAAGCCAGTCATCTTTAACGATGACCATGTCTCCTTCCTGAAAATTTCGTTAGGGTGTTTTCCACTTGTGCCTTCGATGTAGGTCTTGCAAGTATTCGTTCTTCCAACGAACGCTAAATTGGTGGTGAAGAGCCTTTAGTCTTTGCCATTTATTGAGAAGAGGGAGTTATTTGGCGTCCGGATCAGGTGGTGCTATGATGGGAGCTCCACGTAGAAAATGTCCCGGGGTAAGAGATAGCAAATCGTTTGGATCTTGAAACATAGGGACAGAGGCCTGGAGCTTAATACGGCTTCAATTTGAATTAAAAGAGTGGAGAATTCTTCAAAGGAGAATTTTTGATTTCCTGCAACTTTAATTAAATTAGTTTTAAAGCTCTTGACGGCTGCCTCCCAGAGGCCGCCCATATGAGGAGGGTCGGGTGTTAAAAAATTCCAAGAAAATCCATGCACGGAATATTTTTCAAGGATGTCCGAAGATGTTTACTGTAGGAATTGAGCCAAGTCATTTTGCATGGCTCGCTGCGCTCCCACAAATGTCTTTCCGTTGTCTGACCCGTGAATCGGGTGAATGCGGCTCTCAATGCTTCCTTTGTGAGATCTGAACACAGTTCTAAATGTATGGCATTGGCTGAGTGGCTGAGTGTGGCATATTTTAAGCGCCCATTTACACGCATAATGCCCATCTCATCTAGCATTGGGTTGAGGGTAAGGAGTGCACTCTTTTTGCTTACTTGCTTCGTTGCGTTTGAGCTATCAGTTTATACTTGGCTTCAGTGAGCTCTTCTTGGGATAGTACCTGGGTGTGTTGGATATATGTAGCCCTTTGCAATGATTAATGAATCGATATATGTATGCAACGACTCTTAATGCACGTGGAAACGAAGAGGATCTTTCCAGTATGTTTGTGCCTTCAGTAGTATGAAAAGTTTCCAGTCTTCGCAACTCTGGGGTGTTAGATGTTTGCGGCCTGGAGTTTGGTGGCCATTGAGAATTTGGTTTGGATAACCATGATGGACCCCTCCACCAGAGAGTGCTTATGGCCAGATCTTGGGGCTTGCAACCGCGGCTTCCTAAATCTGCTGGATTTTCGTGACTAGAAACATGCCGCCAAGCAAGGTTATTGACGTTATCCAGAATTTGAGACGTCCTGTTTGCCACAAATGCTTTCCATGTATGTGGGGGCTTCTCCATCCAGGCTAATACTATTGAGGAGTCTGTCCATAAGGTTGTTTCATGCGAAGGCATTTTGAGCTCTGATTGAATTTGCTTCACAAGCTTTGAAAGAAGAACTGCTCCACAGAGCTCTAGTCTGGGCAGACTGGCCGTTTGCAGTGGTACTACCTTGCTTTTGGCGGCAAGTAATGAGGTTGCGAAAGTGTTTTCGCTTATTGAAACTCTTAAATAGACGCATGCACAAAATGCTTTTTCAGAGGCGTCTGAAAATCCATGAATTTCAAAGCTCTGCGTTGGGGTGAACTGCACCCACCTGGGTATTTTTATGAGCTTGATTTCTTGAAGATTTTCTCCAAAGGAGTTCCATTTATGTAAGGCACCGGGCTTGACTGTTTCATCCCTGTCCGTTCCCTCCATCCAGAGTTGTTGGATTTTGGCCATAATCATTATTGGCGATTGCCATCCTGCCGGGTCAAAGAATTTTGCTACCGCTGACAGAATTTTACGCTTGGTGTTCGCGTGTGTGGAAGATATAGGGTCATACGATTAAGAAAAGGTGTCGGTCAGCGCATTCCATTGAATTCCTAGGGTTTTTGTCAAGCTGGAGTCCTAAAACTTCAAGAAATCTACGTCTAGTTGATCTGAGTGCGGGATGGATTCTAAAATACCT